>OY283146.1:27601438-27946865 GCA_958299785.1 Medicago lupulina
CACTAAACACTTCAAATCTAGAGCCATACAAATAATGCCTCCAAATTTTCAAAACAAAGACCACAGCCGCCAACTCTAAATCATGGGTGGGATAATTCTTTTCATGTACCCTCAATTGCCTAGAAGCATAAGCTACAACTTTGCCATCTTGCATAAGAACACCTCCTAAGCCCAACTTGGACGCATCACAATACACAACAAAAGGTTCATCCGGCTTCGGCAAAATCAAAATTGGAGCTGTCGTCAACCGTTGCTTCAACTCATTGAAACTACTCTCACACTGAGTACTCCACACAAAAGGCTTACCTTTACAGGTCAACTGAGTCAATAGAAGTGCCAACTTCGAAAATCCTTCGATAAATCTGCGGTAGTAACCTGCCAAACCCAGGAAACTTCTAATCTCTGTAACTGACTTCGGAGTCTCCCATTGCGATACAACATCAACTTTCGATGGATCTATAGCAATACCATTACCAGAAATAATATGGCCAAGAAAACTTACTTCGCTTAACCAGAATTCACATTTGGACAACTTGGCATACAACTTCTTCTCTTTCAACACCTGCAACACAATCTTCAGATGTTCTGCATACTCCTCTTCATTCTTGGAATAAATTAAAATATCATCAATAAACACAACCACACATTTATCCAGATAGGCATGAAAAATTCTGTTCATATACTCCATAAACACACCAGGCGCATTAGTAACACCGAAAGGCATCACTTTATATTCATAGTGTCCATATCGTGTTCTAAACGCCGTCTTCTGCATATCTTCATCCTTTACCTTAATCTGATGGTAACCCGACCTCAAGTCAATCTTACTAAACACCCGTGCACCCACTAACTGATCCATCAAATCATCAATCCTCGGAAGTAGATACCTATTCTTTATCGTCACTTTATTCAACTAGCGGTAATCAATACACAACCGCATGCTACCATCCTTCTTCTTAACCAATAATACCGGCGCTCCCCAAGGTGAAACACTCGGCCTTACAAACTTCTTATCGAGCAATTCCTCCAGCTGCTTCTTCAACTCAGCTAACTCAGAAGCTGACATACGATAAGGTGCCATCGACACCGACTTCGTTCCTAGAACAAGGTTGATTGAAAATTCAACCTCCCTTTATGGTGGCACATCAGGAATCTCATCAGGAAAAACTTCAGGGAATTCATTCACAACTGGAAACCTATCAATCACCGCTTGATTCTCCACCGACAAATACGCCACTAAGGAGAACATCAAAATTCCATCGCGTTCCAATTGCTTCATCTGCTTAGTAGATAGGAACTCTGCTCCGCTTTCTTCTTCCTCGGAGGAAAAACGTACCGTCTTGCTAAAACAATTTATAAGGACATGATTGTATTCTAACCAATTCATTCCCAAAATTACGTCCATTCCAACCAACGGTAAACAAACGAGATCAACCTCGAAATCTCTACCAAACATAGACAACGGACAACTCAAACAAACAAGAGAGGTAGTTACTGAACCCTTAGCTGGAGTTTCAACAACCATTTCTCCTTTCATGTCAGACATAATCAATCCCAACTTACGTGCACAATCAATTGCAATGAAACAATGAGTAGCTCCAGTATCTATATTAGCAATTAAAGGGGTACTATTAAAGAAACAAGTACCTCTGATAAGTCGATCCTCACTATCGGTCTGGGTACCGGTCAATGCAAATACCCTTCCACTTGTCTGAGTCTTCTTAGGCTTCGTACACTGAGAGCTAAGATGACCCTCCTCATCACAATTGAAGCAAACAATGTCACCACGCTTGCATTCAGCGATAGTATGGCCCTTCTTTCCGCATCGGAAACACTTCTTCTCATCACGGTTGCAAGCATTACTTTGGTGGCCTTTAACTCCACACTTATAACAAACAACATCAGCCGGAACATCTCTACGCGCAGGTCTCCTCTCATCATTCATCCTCTGCTTACCCTTGTCAGCTGGAGCACTATACGGCTTCGTACGACACTGCTGTCCTTTACCTCTGCGCTCACTCATCACCTTGTAATGAGCTTTCGTATCTTCCTCATAAATCCTACAACTGCTTACCAACTCGGAGAAATCCCTTATTTTCTGATAACCAATGGCCCGCTTAATATCAGCTCGCAGTCCATTTTCAAACTTAATACATTTGGAGAACTCAGCAGTCTCCGCAGCATAATGTGGATAGAACTTGGCAAGCTCCACAAACTTGGCAGCATACTCGGTTATGGACATGTCTCCTTGCTTCAGCTCAAGGAACTCAATTTCTTTCTTCCCGCGATAATCTTCTGGAAGTACCTTCTCAGGAACTCTCTCTGAAACACAGCCCAAGTAATCACAGCACCTTCATTCTGTAGAATTGGTTGAGTACTCACCCACCAGTCATCAGCTTCTTCAGCCAACATGTGCGTGCCAAAGCGCACCATCTGAACATCACTGCATTGCATCACCCGGAAGATCCTCTCGACCTTCTTCAGTCAGGGTCGTACCTTCCCTTGAAAGTTGGTGGATGATTCCTCAAAAAGGTTTCTAGCATCCGAACTCCCTCACCACCACCAGCATTATGTTGTTGTCCCACGGCTTGAGCCATTGCTTGCGAAGCAGCAGCAAGAGCAGCATCATTCCTTCCAGCCATCTCATAGTTCTACATCGCAAACAACAATCAGAACAACAAAACAGGTCAACAAAAGATAGTGTAAAGCTGTCACACAACACTACTAGGCTCGACACGACTCTACTAATTGGCCGGACAGACCGACCTGCTCTGATACCAATTGTAACACCCCGTTCTCCCAACAACGTAATATTCGAATAAATTAATCAGAGTATATCAACAACGGAGTATTACACTGCTTTTCAAAAATTCTTAAATAGAAAATAAAAACTATTTAACTTCAACAACTTTCAATCTCATAATAATTGCAGCGGAAAATTCTTTTCAACATAATATTCTTCTTCAACAAAATCTTGGCACAAAAGCCTCAACAATAAAATATTATCCAACATAAATTCTCGAACAACTTATTTAAAATAAATGATACATAAAGGAATGAAATAACACAACAACGTTTCCCATCCCGTTACGTATCAGAGCCCTAAGACACTTGAGCCATACACCAACCTAGCCTTTATTACCTGCAAGTTACCCATACGAAGAGCAACATTTTCCAGCAGAAGGGGTGAGATTCACAAACAACAATAATATATATATATAATTCATCAATTTGAATTAAAACAACATCATCTCAACAAATAGCACCTTTAGCACATATTTATATCTCATGGCATCAACATTTGCAACAACAATCTACATCAATTCATACTTAAAATACAACAACATCATCAACTACAACACCATCAACCCAACCAACAACCACTACGACTCCGATGACTCACCAACAACGACTCCGACAATGCGCCGACGACAACAACTAATGCAATATGCATGTGGTACCAGTTTAACGCGTTTGAATGACAAAGCATTCCAGGGCATGAGCCCCCAACAATTTGGATGGTTAAAGCATCCCAGGGCATGAGCCCTCAACAAGTGAATGACTAGCATTCCAGGGCATGAGCCCTCAACGGTTGAATGATTAACATTCCAGGGCATGAGCCCCTAACGATGCATGAGTATGAAAGACTCGTGGTGTATATCACCATACAACCCAACAACAACAGCCACGACAGCGACAACAACAACAACAACAATTGTGCCTAATTTATTTATGACACACTCCCCAACTTTGTCTAATGTGACACAACAATTCTCCACGTTCAACGTAACATTATATATGTACTTACATTTATTCACATGATTCTACATTCAATCACAACATTTATCTTCATAAACAAGGTTAAATAAATCAATAAGACATTTTAGGAAGCTCAGATTAAAGTCCTAATGCACGAAGCAAAATTCAGAAAATGGTCGCACATGACCCAGCACGCTTGAGCGACCTACTGCTCGCTTGAGCGTCCAAAAAGACGTAGCTTCAGGGTTTGCACGCTTGTGGCACGCTTGCCGCACGCTTGAGCGACCTAAATGACGAAAGTTGGAAGTTGCTCGCTTGGGAGCTCGCTAAGAGCTCGCTTGATCGTACGACTAATTTCAAATTCTGGGCATAGGTTTGAATGCTCGCTTGAGCGTGCAAGTGGACGCTTGAGCGTGCATTCATCTGGGTAGGGAAAAACTCTACGGGTTCTCTAACCCTAACTCATCCAAAAACCCAATTTTGATCCCCCAATCACCCAAAATGATTTTCTACAATGTTTACAGGTTCTATATGCAACATAATGCTCAAAACAACACAGAAACATGAAATCAACAGCATAATCATCAACATTTTGCAACTTTCATAATCTTTGCAATCCCTAACTCAAGAACCACAATTTTCAATTCAATTTCAAAAATCACATATATATTACTAATTGAAAGTTAACCTCACCCTTACCTGAATTAAGAAGAATCAACAATCTACAGAAAATCAAACCTCCTCTTGGCTCTTCTCCCTTGTTCTTGGCTTCTCTCCCTTTTTCCCAAAACTCTGGTTTTCTTTCTATTGTACGTACAAAAATGTTTCTGACTCTTTCTTTCCTATTCCTACCAAAACATAACCCCCACCTATTTTCTTTAACTCCCTTAAATTCTATTAATATCTCATTAACCCCCAAAACCTCACTAAATATTATTTTCTTACTTATTTCTATTAAATAATAAAAATAACCATATAATAAAGTACAACACACCACATAAATCACATAAATCATATAAAATACATAAAACATATTAAAAATCAACCAAAAATAATAAAATAACAACTAGGGCGTTACACCCCTTCTTCTAGACGCATACCTATGCTCACCATCTCCGAGAAGTCCCTAGGCACACTTCCAACCATCATCTCATAGTAGAATTGACTAAGAGGTTTTAAGAAGAGTTTGGTCATCTCCTTCTCTTCTACATGCGGGCTGACTTGGGTAGCAACGTTCCTCCACCGTTGGGCATACTCTCTGAATGTCTCGTCGACTTTCTGAGTCATAGCCTGAAGATCACTTCGGTCCAGAGCCATGTCCACATTGAATTTGTACTGCTGCACAAAGGCCTCACGCAGGTCATTAAAAGTTTGGATTTCTGCACGGTCCAAGTTCATGTACCACTTCAGTGCGGTGTCGGTCAAACTGTCTTGAAAGTAATGGATGAGGACATGATGATTAGGGGCATAGGTGGACATTTTCCTCACATACATCGTCAGATGGTCTTTAGGGCAGGAAGTCCCTTCGTATTTCTCAAAGTCTGGGAGCTTGAACTTGTGGGGTATCTGGACATTCGACACCAAGCACAAGTCATGAACATCCTTCTTGAGTACCACTTTCTCACGGAGGGCTTGCATTTCACGGTACATTTCATCATAATTCTCCTGTAAATCATGCACTCGATCATAGGCCCCCATATTCCCTGGACGAAAGACGGGTTCTTCATTTTGTGGGACAGTATGGATTGCGGGTACTGAATAGGTCATAACAGTTAAAGGGCGTGTCGCAACTGGAGGAGGAAAATAGATTGTATGTTGAAAAGTAGGTACCGGTGGTGCGTTGGTATTGGTGGAGGAGTGTAAACTGTAGGTTGAAAAGTAGGCACCGGAGGTTCGTAAGCAATAGGGCGGAATATTTCACCAGAAGTAAAGGGCGGGAACCAAGGCGCAGATCGTGGAGGCGCAGAAAATGTTGGAGATTCGGAGCATATAATCCAATCAGGGATAGTAGAGCCACTTGCTTCGGCCTGAGTTCTGACAGGAGGAGGAGGAGGCGGTGGTTGATTTTGTGCAGCTCTCAGTGTTCTCCCCAATTCAGTTAATTCATCCACCTGAGTTTGCACAGCTGCCATCTCGTCTATCTTAGCCTTCATGGCTGCCACCTCTTCTTTGAGCAGCCGATTCTCTTGTTCAACCTTTCATTGATGCTTGCCCGAGTGTTGTATGTGCGAGTCAGTTTTGGATGAGGACGTCAAGCCACTTTGGAATGGGTTGACTCTATGATGAAAAAGGAAACTTTGTGAGACTCGAATTTGAAACTATGGAATGCAAGATGATGCATGATGTTTATGCAAAAATAGACACATTTTTTGAAGGGTTCATCAAAGTGAATTGTAACCATTGTAGAGGAACATGGTTTTGTTTGAAAATTGTGAAGAAATTGCAATTGGTTCCTTTTTCAAAAGTAAGAACAAAACCAAGGAAAAAGTTCTTAACAAAAGCTAAGGCTTAGTTAAGATTTTTGAAGTAGTATTTCTTGGTGTTCTTTCTTACAAGGTCCATTCGTCTGTGATGTTTGCAAGAAACTTTTCTAAGCCCTTCGATATTTGATGAAAAAAAAAGTTTTTATGAATGAATGCATGTATGCATGATTTATGCTACACAAACGGTGAAAACATGGTGATGTTTAGTCCATAATGTTGGAGTTGAGGGTACACACGCCATTTGGTAAGGACTATGGTTTCAATTGTACTTGTAACAAGGGTTCTACCAAGTTCCCAAATTCCAACCACCCTTATGAATATATCGGTGCATAGGAATGCTCCTAGTCCAATAAAACTCACAAGGAAGTCTAGTTTGAGTGTAGTATCGCGTGACAACTAAAGTCAAGAATGCTCTTGGTTTAGCCACCGCACTACGTCCTATAAAGGCCAAGATGGGTTAAAGGTAACTAAGGTCCACGGCTTTGCAGGACACTCACTTTGAAAGTAATAACGTTGACACAAATGCTCATGACAACAAGAGTACTACCTTCCGTGAGGCCTCCACCGAGTGGGGTTATATCACATGTAAACACCACTCAAGAATGCTCTTGGTATGTCACTATGATTGTGCCCCGTCCTATCTTATGTTTCCCTCAAGTCCGGGTTAGGACTTATCTCACCACTCACGAAGAAAGGAGAAAGAAGAAGGAAAGAAACATATATACACGTATTTTCATCTTTGATTTTTGTTTTTGTTAACCAAATTATAGCACAAAAATTTAAACAAAGCCAAGTAAGGCTTAACCCTCGAATTTATCCCTAGTGAAGTCGCCATTTCTGTCGCGTCATTTTTCGGAGATCAAGGCTATTTGATTAGCTTTTGACTCACTAAATTATTTCATGACTTTGATTTAAAAAAGATTTGAATTTGATGGGGTCCGGGGGTTGGTTACACAAAGGGAAGGTGTTAGCACCCTTAATGTTCGTAGTACTCTACGAGAACCTTTCGACTTTATTTTACTTTTTGTGCTATAACTTGCTTATTTTTATTTGAAAGAAGGAATTTGAGAATAGTGATTAAAAAAAGAAAAAAAAAACCTAGTTATCTACATTTTTATTGATTCAGAAGGACTAGGTCCTTTGCCTACGTACCCGTGAGGGATCAGAACCTCGTAGTACGGGGTAAAAATTGACGTTTGATTGGTTTTGTGTTTTTTATTAGTTTTTGAAAAAAAGGTTTTAAAATAAAAAGTCAAGTGGCAAATGAGAATTGGTTTGTGTTTTTTAATATTAAAGAAAGTGAACTCATGATAAAATTTAAATTGATTAATGTTTGATTTAAGAAAATAAAACAAAAAGACGATTACTTGATTTAGGATCAAGGTTTGTTTATGAAAATATTTTTGGTTTTTTGTTATTTGCATGTTTTTGAATAATGAGTAATGCGCTAAAAATAATACTAACGTAGTAATAAAATTAAAGCGCGAGAACTTCATGGTGACATTGGATCACCACGAGGTCCTTTAACCTAACCTAAACATTCTCGCATATATACATAAAGCAGTAAAGAAAAATAAGGGCAAACATGCACGCACACATGCACCTAAGACTATTACATTAAACCTATTAATACATTCTAAAGTCTGCAGAAAATAAATGACATAAATAAATATATGGACAAAGTAATAAATCGAGTCCTAAAATATGCATGAGAGAATATAAAAGGAAAACAAATGCAATGCTAAAAGATAAGAAATAAAGTGTGAGACTTAAATAAAAGAGAGAAAAAAAAGTACTACCTTTCTGTTTGGTTTGTTGTCTGTGAGAAAAAAACCTTCTGTTTGGTTTGCTGTCAGTGAGAAAAAGACTTATGTTTGGTTTGCTGTCTGAGAAAAACTCTCTGTTTGGTTTGCTGTCTTTGCAAAAAACCTTCTGTTTGGTTTACTGTTTGTGCGAAAATTGGTGTTTGGCTGGCTGTTTGTGCGAAATTTGGTGTTTGGCTGGCTGTTTTTGCGAAAATTGGTACTTGTGATGTTGAAGCAGGTTATAAACGAAAGTGAGCCTCTGAGAATTGGTTTTTGTGAATTCAGGCTGTAAGATTGTGTTGATGGTTGATGAATGATGGCGTCGTGGTGTTGGTTATTTTGTGATGGATTTGTGCGTGTAACTGTTGCAGGGCTCGAGTTGAATTTGTTTGTGTGTGCTGAAATTGTGTTTCTTTGCCGGATTTTTTGTATCGAATTTTCGGTCCTCTAAATTGTGTTGTTGGGTTCTTTTTTATAGCACTAGGATTAGGGTTAAGGTTTGTTAAAGAAAAGCAAAAAAATTGTGGCTTGGGGAGGAGGAAAGCGGGTGTTTTGTTACAGAATTTTGGATTGGGACAACTTTGGATTTATCTAATAATAAAAATAAAAATAAATATATACAAAAAGATAAATATGCATATTTATGGATTTAGACTGTTTTTTGACTTATCGTTGGACAAGAATAATAATAATAATAATAAAAATAAAAGAAAATAGGATAAAGACTAAAAATAAAAAGGAAATAAAGATTTTAACAAAACAAAAATTAAGATTAATTAAAAACTTAAATAAAAGATGGAAATTAGAATTAAAAATAAAAATAAAATTAAAGAGAGTAGAGGGCCCGAATTGGAACAAAAATGAGGTATTTTAAAATACCTCTCTACCGAAATTTCGTTTGAAAAATCAGAGATTATTCAGGGCTAAATGACCCGTGTAACGCCCACTTTGAATTATTTTAATTATTTAATTATTTGAATTATTTGAGGAATCTAGATATATTTATATATATTTTAAGAGATGTTGGGATTAAGATTTAAGTGATTTTTATGTGATGTGGTGACTTATTTTATTGTTTAATAAAATAAGATTTGAAAATAAAATAAATATAGAGATGTGGGGTAGTTTTGAGATTTTAGAGAGTTATGTGGGAGAAAGAGTAAATAAGATAAGTTTTGTTGGAAGTATAAAAAGGGAAAATTAGGTCAGAATGTCAGTACGTACGTTTTGGTGAAAGAGGGAGAAAAACCAGAGAAGAGAGAAGAACCAAGGGGAGCTGCGATTTTCTGCAATTTTAAGGTAAGGGTGAGCCTAGCATTACAATTCTATTAAGCCTGTAATTCATGTATTATAATTAACAAGTATAGGAATGATTTGTGAGGAATTGGGAATTAGGTTAAAAGTGGAGAACCTAGAATAATCATAGGGTTAATCAAAGTGGATAACCTAGAATAATCATAGGATTGATTTGATGATGTAAAACTGTGGAACTGATGTAGACATTGTGTACAGAACCTAGAATAATCATAGGGTTAATGTTCCTGATCGATTTGAGGTTTAACATGGTAAGATTGGCGACTTTTGGTGAGAATTTTGTTGAACCCGTAGCCTGTCTGTTCATCGCTCGCCTAGGCAAGCTAAGCAACTCGCCGCGGCGAGTAGACCTTCATCGCTCGCGAGGCGAGCAACCCAACTCGCAACAACGAGTAGTCCTTGATCATTCGCGAGGTGAGCAGTCCCACTCGCCATAGCGAGTTGACCTGTGAGAAGCATGATTTCTAGAGTGTTGTTTTAAGACGTGTTTTAGATGGTTTTGAGTGCCTTGATGTATATAAGAATGATTAGGAAAGTTTTTAGGATCAAATTGGACCTAGGGAACTTATAATTGACGTTTTTGGATGAAAAATATGAAAAAGGCCGAGAGCACCTAGTATTGCTCGCTTCCAGTTCACCCCCAACTCGCCAGAGGCGAGTAACCCCTAGTTGAGCTCGCGAGGCGAGCAGATCAACTCGCCACGGCGAGCAGTGTGGTTTCAGACTGCCATAACTTTGCATTGTGGGATCTGTTTTGTGTAGAACTTTGAGAGTTGACCCTTGGGTAGTAATGGAAGATAACTGTGAGATAATTGATGATCTGTAAAGATGTTAAGGGAGGTTTTTAATGTTGCTAATGATTTATGAATCATATGTGTATTAAGTGAACTATATGTGTAATATATGTGATGCTTACGTGATGAATCCTTGATGTTGCTATATGCCATGGTTTGATGAGTTGCTGCCATGTAGTTGTTTATATATGATTAATGATGCATGTGTCGGTCCAAGATGTTTGTGATGTTGCGACGTTTTAAGACGTTTAACTTGTTTAAGTTATAAGATGTTGAGTCTCATGCATACTCATTCAGAGATGAGGGCTTATGCCCTGGAGTTGTTACTCACTAGCGACGAGGGCTCATGCCCTGGAGCTTTTGCTCACTAGCGACGAGGGCTCATGTCCTGGGAGTATATTTATGCTCAAAGCGACGAGGGCTTATGCCCTGGATTGGTGCCATATGCATTTAAGATGTTAGAGTTGCATAGTCAAGTGAAGTTGCATTGTCGAGTCAAGTCGTTTAAGATGTTTATGATGATGCTTTATGATGTTGCTTGTGATGCTAAGTGATGTTTGTTGCGACGTGTTTATGTGATAATTTGTTGTTAACTATAATTATTAAATTATATGTTTAATATTATTGTTTTGTGAATCTCACCCCTTCTGCTTGAAAATGTTGCTCTTCGTATGGGTAACTTGCAGGTAACCAAGATTAGGTGCAGGCGTGTGAGGACTTTCCTTGGTTGAGTCTTAGGTGCTCTGATATGTTACCGGATGGGGAAACTTGTTTAATGCTTTTCTATTCCTTGCATGTCATTTATGATTTCATAAGACTATTTTTAGATGAACTTTCTGAGACGTTTTGATGAGGCCTGCGTGCCAAGACTTTTTATGATTCCGCTGCTATGTTTAAGACGTTTTAATAAAGAATAAATTGTTATTTATTCATATTTGAGATTTAAGTGAAATGTGACGCTCCGTTATGTGATTAACTCTGATTTATTTAAAGAAACTTTTAAGTCGGGAAAACGGGGTGTTACAATTGGTATCAGAGCAGGTTGGTCTGTCCGGCCAAGTAGAAGAGTCTTGTTGTGTCGAGTATCAGTTGATGTATTGTTATATGTCATGCTGATTGTTTTGTGTTGTGTAGAGAACTAAGATGGCTGGGATAAATGATGCTGCGATTGCTGCTGCACTGGAAGCTGTTGCTCAAGCTGTAGGACAACAACCTAATGCGAATGCTGGTGCGAATATTGAGGTCCGTATGTTAGAGACCTTCCTGAGAAATCATCCTCCTACCTTCAAAGGGAGATATTATCCTGATGGAGCCCAGACGTGGCTCAAGGAGATTGAGAGAGTGTTTAGAGTTATGCAGTGCACGGAGGTGCAGAAGGTGTGTTTTGGTACGCACATGCTAGCTGAGGAAGCTGATGATTGGTGGGTTAGTCTCCTACCTATTCTAGAGCAAGATGGTGTTGAGGTTACTTGGGTTGTGTTTAAGAGAGAGTTCCTTGATAGATACTTTCCGGAAGACGTTCGCGGGAAGAAGGAGATTGAGTTCCTTGAGCTAAAGCAAGGGAACATGTCGGTGACTGAATATGCTGCGAAGTTTGTGGAGTTGGCTAAATTCTATCCACATTATACTCCTGAGACTGCTGAATTTTCTAAATGTATCAAGTTCAAGAATGGTTTGCGTGCTGATATCAAGAGGGCAATTGGTTACTAGAAGATCAAAAAATTTTCCGAGCTGGTAAGCAGTTGCAGGATTTATGAAGAGGATACCAAGGCTCATTACAAGGTTGTTAATTAGAGAAAAGGTAAAAGTCAGCAGAGTCGTCCTAAGCCTTACAGTGCCCCTACTGATAAGGGTAAACAAAGAGTTAATGATGAGAGGAGACCTATTAAGAAAAATGCTCCTGCTGAGATTGTCTGCTATACTTATGGTGTGAAGGGCCATAAGAGTAATGCTTGTCCTGGAGAGGTGAAACGGTGTTTTTGTTGCGGCAAGAAATGGCATACTACTGCTGAGTGCAAACATGACGACATTGTGTGTTTTAACTGCGAGGAGGAGGGCCACATTGGTTCACAATGCAAGAAGCCTAAGAAGGCTCAGACTACTGGGAGAGTTTTTGCCTTGACTGGTACTCAGACAGAGAATGAGGATCGTTTGATCAGAGGTACTTGTTATTTTGATAATATACCTTTAGTTTCTATTATTGATACTGGTGCTACGCATTGTTTTATTGCTCTTGATTGTGCTGCTAAGTTGAACCTTGTTGTATCTGATATGAATGGGGAGATGGTTGTCGAAACTCCAGCTAAGGGTTCGGTGACTACTTCTCTTGTGTGTTTGAAATGTCCTGTGTCTATGTTGGGTCGTGACTTTGAGATTGATTTGGTTTGTTTGCCGTTGGTCGGAATGGATGTCATCTTGGGGATGAATTGGTTGGAATACAATCACGTTCTTATTAATTGTTTTAGCAAGACGGTGAACTTTTCTTCTGCCGAGGAAGAGAGTGGAGCAGAGTTCTTATCTACTAAACAGTTGAAGCAGTTAGAACGCGATGGAATTACGATGTTTTCCTTGATAGCATCTTTATCTATTGAGAATCAGGCGGTGATTGATAAGTTACAAGTGGTATGCGATTTTCCAGAAGTTTTTCCTGATGAAGTTCCTGATGTGCCTCCTTGAAAAAGAAGTTGAATTTTCGATTGATCTTGTTCCTGGAACGAAGCCGGTGTCCATGACACCTTATCGTATGTCAGCTTCTGAGTTGGCGGAGCTGAAGAAACAATTAGAGGATTTGCTTGAGAAGAAGTTTGTTAGGCCGAGTGTTTCACCTTGGGGAGCGCCGGTGTTACTAGTGAAGAAGAAAGATGGCAGTATGAGATTGTGCATTGACTATCGACAGTTGAACAAAGTGACGATAAAGAATAGGTATCCACTTCCGAGAATTGACGACTTGTTGGATCAGTTAGTGGGTGCACGTGTGTTTAGTAAGATAGATTTGAGATCAGGTTATCACCAGATTAAAGTGAAGGATGAAGATATGCAGAAGACGGCATTTAGGACGCGTTATGGGCATTATGAGTATACGGTGATGCCTTTCGATGTTACTAATGCACCTGGTGTATTTATGGAGTACATGAATAGAATCTTTCATGCCTACTTGGATCGTTTTGTTGTGGTTTTCATTGATGATATTTTAATATACTCTAAGACTGAAGAAGAACATGCTGAGCATTTGAAGACTGTTTTTCAAGTGTTGAAAGAGAAGAAGTTGTTTGCTAAGTTATCTAAGTGTGAATTCTGGTTGAGAGAAGTGAGTTTTCTTGGCCATGTTATTTCTGGGGATGGTATTGCAGTTGATCCGTCTAAAGTTGAAGCGGTATCACAATGGGAGACTCCTAAGTTGGTTACAGAGATTAGAAGCTTTTTGGGTTTAGCTGGTTATTACCGAAGGTTCATAGAAGGATTTTCTAAGTTGGCTCTTCCGTTAACGCAGTTGACGTGTAAAGGTAAATCTTTTGTGTGGGATGTTCATTGCGAGAACAGTTTTAACGAGTTGAAGAAGCGGTTGACGACGGCTCCAATTTTGATTTTGCCGAAGTCCGATGAACCTTTTGTGGTGTATTGTGATGTGTCCAAATTGGGCTTAGGTGGTGTGCTTATGCAAGAGGGTAAAGTGGTTGCTTATGCATCAAGACAGTTGAGAATTCATGAACGAAATTATCCTACTCATGATCTTGAATTAGCTGCGGTTGTATTTGTGCTTAAGATTTGGAGACATTACTTGTATGGTTCGAGATTTGAAGTGTTCAGTGATCACAAGAGCTTGAAGTATTTGTTTGATCAGAAGGAATTGAATATGAGACAACGAAGGTGGCTTGAATTGTTGAAAGATTACGACTTTGGTTTGAATTATCATCCGGGTAAAGCTAATGTTGTTGCGGATGCTTTAAGTAGGAAGACTTTGCCTATGTCTGCTATGATGATGAAAGAGTTTGAGTTACTAGAACAGTTTAGAGATTTGAGTTTAGTTTGCGAAAGGACACCTCAAAGTGTAAAGCTGGGAATGCTGAAGATTGATAATGATTTCCTGAAAAGTATTAAAGAAGCGCAGAAAGAAGATGTTAAGTTTGTGGATTTATTGGTTGCTAGTAATCAGACTGAAGACAGTGACTTTAAGGTCGATGACCAAGGAGTGTTGAGATTCCGAGGTAGGATTTGCATTCCTGACAATGATGATATGAAGAATATGATTCTTGAAGAGAGTCACAGAAGTAGCTTGAGTATTCATCCGGGAGCTACCAAGATGTATCATGATTTGAGGAAGTTGTTTTGGTGGTCTAGATTGAAACGTGACGTGGCACAGTTTGTATATTCTTGTTTGATTTTCCAAAAGTCGAAAGTCGAGCATCAGAAACCTGCAGGGTTGATGACACCACTAGATGTGCCAGAGTGGAAATGGGATAGTATATCCATGAATTTTGTGACGAGTTTGCCTAATACTCCTAAAGGGAATGACACTATTTGGGTGGTTGTTGATAGATTGACGAAGTCGGCTCATTTTATCCCGATTAATATCACTTTTCACGTATCACAGTTGGCAGAGATTTATATTCGTGATATAGTGAAGCTTCATGGTGTTCCTTCGAGTATTGTGTCAGATAGAGACCCGAGATTTACTTCTAGATTTTGGAAGAGTTTGCAAGAGGCCTTAGGTTCTAAATTGAGGTTGAGTTCGGCTTATCATCCGCAGACGGATGGTCAGTCGGAGAGAATGATTCAGTCGTTGGAAGACTTGTTGAGAGTGTGTGTACTTGAGCAAGGAGGAACCTGGGATAGTCATCTTCCGTTGATAGAGTTCACGTACAATAACAGTTACCATTCGAGTATTGGAATGGCACCTTTCGAGGCTTTGTATGGTCGGAGATGCAAAACTCCGTTATGTTGGTTTGAGTCAGGTGAGAACGTGGTTCTAGGACCAGAGATTGTTCGACAGACTACTGAGAAGGTTAAGATGATTCAAGAAAAGATGAGAGCGTCGCAGAGTCGACAGAAGAGTTACCATGATAAGCGAAGGAAGGACCTTGAATTTCAAGAGGGAGATCATGTGTTCTTAAGAGTTACTCCCATGACCGGTGTTGGTTGTGCATTGAAGTCAAAGAAGTTGACTCCGAAGTTTATTGGTCCGTATCAGATATCGAAGAGAGTTGGGACGGTGGCTTACCGAGTGGGTTTACCACCGCATCTTTCGAATTTGCACGATGTGTTTCATGTGTCACAACTTCGAAAGTATGTTCCGGATCCATCTCATGTGATCCAGAGAGATGATGTGCAAGTTAGGGATAACCTTACGGTTGAGACCTTACCAGTGAGGATTGAAGGTCGTGAAGTGAAGCGTTTGAAAGGCAAGGAGATACCTCTTGTGAAAGTCGTTTGGGGCGGAGCGACTGGTGAAAGCTTGACCATGGAGCTAGAGAGTAAGATGCTGGAATCTTATCCAGAGTTGTTTGCTTGAGGTAAATTTTCGAGGACGAAAATCTTATAAGTTGGGGAGAGTTGTAACGACCACTTTGAATTATTTTAATTATTTAATTATTTGAATTATTTGAGGAGTCTAGATATATTTATATATATTTTAAGAGATGTTGGGATTAAGATTTAAGTGATTTTTATGTGATGTGGTGACTTATTTTAATGTTTAATAAAATAAGATTTGAAAATAAAATAAATATAGAGATGTGGGGTAGTTTTGAGATTTTAGAGAGTTATGTGGGAGAAAGAGTAAATAAGATAAGTTTTGTTGGTAGTATAAAAAGGGAAAATTAGGTCAGAATGTCAATACGTACGTTTTGGTGAAAAAGGGAGAAAAACCAGAGAAGAGAGAAGAACCAAGGGGAGCTGCGATTTTCTGCAATTTTAAGGTAAGGGTGAGCCTAGCATTACAATTCTATTAAGCCTGTAATTCATGTATTATAATTAACAAGTATGAGAATGATTTGTGAGGAATTGGGAATAAGGTTAAAAGTGGAGAATTATTGATTTGATGATGTAAAAATGTGGAACTGATGTAGAAATTGTGTACAGAACCTAGAATAATCATAGGGTTAATGTTCCTGATCGATTTGAGGTTTAACATGGTAAGATCGGTGACTTTTGGTGAGATTTTTGCTGAACCCGTAGCCTGTCTGTTCATCGCTCGCCTAGGCGAGCTAAGCAACTCGCCGCGGCGAGTAGACCTTCATCGCTCGCGAGGCGAGCAACCCAACTCGCCACAGCGAGTAGTCCTTGATCATTCGCGAGGCGAGCAGTCCCACTCGCCATAGCGAGTTGACCTGTGAGAAGCATGATTTCTAGAGTGTTGTTTTAAGACGTGTTTTAGATGGTTTTGAGTGCCTTGATGTATATAAGAATGATTAGGAAATTTTTTAGGATCAAATTGGACCTAGGGAACTTATAATTGACGTTTTTGGATGAAAAATGTGAAAAAGGCCGAGAGCACCCAGTGTTGCTCGCTTCCAGTTCGCCCCCAACTCGCCAGAGGCGAGTAACCCCTAGTTGAGCTCACGAGGCGAGCATATCAACTCGCCACGGCGAGCAGTGCGGTTTCAGACTGCCATAACTTTGCATTGTGGGATCTGTTTTGTGTAGAACTTTGAGAGTTGACCCTTGGGTAGTAATGGAAGATAACTGTGAGATAATTGATGATCTGTAAAGATGTTAAGGGAGGTTTTTAATGTTGCTAATGATTTATGAATCATATGTGTATTAAGTGAACTATATGTGTAATATATGTGATGCTTACGTGATGAATCCTTGATGTTGCTATATGCCATGGTTTGATGAGTTGCTGCCATGTAGTTGTTTATATATGATTAATGATGCATGTGTCGGTCCAAGATGTTTGTGATGTTGCGACGTTTTAAGACGTTTAACTTGTTTAAGTTATAAGATGTTGAGTCTCATGCATACTCATTCAGAGATGAGGGCTTATGCCCTGGAGTTGTTACTCACCAGCGACGAGGGCTCATGCCCTGGAGCTTTTGCTCACTAGCGACGAGGGCTCATGTCCTGGGAGTATATTTATGCTCAAAGCGACGAGGGCTCATGCCCTGGATTGGTGCCACATGCATTTAAGATGTTAGAGTTGCATAGTCAAGTGAAGTTGCATTGTCGAGTCAAGTGGTTTAAGATGTTTATGATGATGCTTTATGATGTTGCTTGTGATGCTAAATGATGTTTGTTGCGACGTGTTTATGTGATAATTTGTTGTTAACTATAATTATTAAATTATATGTTTAATATTATTGTTTCGTGAATCTCACCCCTTCTGCTTGAAAATGTTGCTCTTCGTATGGGTAACTTGCAGGTAACCAAGATTAGGTGCAGGCGTGTGAGGACTTTCCTCGGTTGAGTCTTAGGTGCTCTGATATGTTACCGGATGGGGAAACTTGTTTAATGCTTTTCTATTCCTTGCATGTCATTTATGATTTCATAAGACTATTTTTAGATGAACTTTCCGAGACGTTTTGATGAGGCCTGCGTGCCAAGACTTTTTATGATTCCGCTGCTATGTTTAAGACGTTTTAATAAAGAATAAATTGTTATTTATTCATATTTGAGATTTAAGTGAAATGTGACGCTCCGTTATGTGATTAACTCTGATTTATTTAAAGAAACTTTTAAGTCAGGAAAACGGGGTGTTACAACGCGTGTCAGTGGTGCCTTAGGTCAAAAATTGGGGTATGACACGTGTGTTCTAGTATCCCTAACGTAACACCCCGTTTTTCCCAACAACGTAATATTAATATAAAATCAGAGTAAATCAACAACGGAGCATTACACTGCTTTTCAAAAATTCGTAAATAGAACATATACTATTTATTCAAAATATAACAACTAATAATTTGCAGCGGAAAATTGTTTTCAACATTAACAACTTCGATAAATTGGCACAAAAGGCCACCATGTCATAAGCATTATTTCAACTCCATTTAAAACTTCAACAGTAATTAAACTCCGACAACATGTTTCAAAATTTGATACATAAAGGAATGAAAGAAAACATCGCGACGATTCCCCATCCTGTTACGTGTTAGAGCCCTAAGACACTTGAGCCAATATCTCTACTAGTCTTCGCTACCTGCAAGTTACCCATACGAAGGGCAACATTTTCAAGCAGAAGGGGTGAGATTCACAAACAACAATAATAGAGATATAATTCATCAATTGAATCTAACACCCTATATATCAACAAATACTTCAATTTACATATATATTTCATAATCAATACCATTACCATCACCTTCAAATTCAACCAACAACAACTCAACCAACGACAACGACTATGCAATGGCACAACGACAAATAACGACAATGCAACAATGCATATGCATGTGGTACCATTTAACGCGTTTGAATGACAAGGCATTCCAGGGCATGAGCCCTCAACAGTTTGAATGGTTAAAGCATTCACAGGGCATGAGCCCTCAACAATTGAACGACAAGGCGATCCAGGGCATAAGCCCTCAACAGTTGAATGATGAACATTCCAGGGCATGAGCCCTCAACCAGGTATGAGTATGAAATTGACTCAAAACTGTGTATATCTGCATACAACTCAACAACAACACAACAACTTAACAACCAACGACTTAGCAACTTGAATGAGATAACATCACAATATTATACAACATACGATATTCACAATATATATATATATATATATATATATATATATATATATATATTTCAACTTAAAGACAACAATGTACATCATATTCATTAACTTCATTTACATTAAACCAAGTTAGCTCATCACGACCTAGGTTAGATACTCATAAACACCTCAACTAAACCCCTGAAACTTAAGCTTGAAGTTTGGAAACCAACCATAAATTTTTGCCCAACTTGGAATTAGTTATGCTAAGTTTTTCTTAAAGTTTTCTCAATACCCACCTGGACTATTTCCATCATAACTCAAAATCTAAAAATCATTTTCAAGTCAAACCAAAACCATTAGAAAGCTAACTCAATTACCACAACTTTCATGTTTACACAAAAAGCCAGTTCGGAGCAGAAATGGGTGAAAAAGACGCAAGAACACGAAAATAGGGGATGTTGTTCACTGTTACATCGTACTACGATGGAATGCATCGTACTACGATGGAATGTGCTGAAAAACAACTTTTTGCTACTGGAAATATCGTAGTACGATTTTCAGCATCGTACTACGATGGAATGTGGACAACTCTACAGGAAAAGACCAGTTTTCACTCCAAAAACCCAATTTTCAATCACCCAAACCCCAAATTTGATAGGAAACATTACCTATGATTATACTAAGACCTGAACATCAATTAACACAACAATTCATGGCAATTCATATACTTTCTTCAATTTTTTATAGAATTAAACCTAATTCCCAAGCTCACAACCTACAACCAGAACTATGCTAAATCAAAAATCAGAATTATATAATCATTATCATTGAGAGTTAGTCTCACCCTTACCTTAATTTGATGAACAAACCCTTCAGAAATCAGGATCTCTCCTCTTGGCTCTTCTCTTGGTTTTTCTCCCAAAAACTGTTCTGTACGTGAAAAACGTTTCTGACTTCCTAACTCCCTACTTAACTCCCTTAATTTCTAATTAACTCCCACTTAATTCTTTTAATTGAAAAGTAACCCCCAAACTCCAAATAAATTCTATTTCTCACATTATTCTAATAAATAATAAAAATAAACCATTTAATAACAATACACCACACCACAACATCAACAATAATTATTTAAAATCATATAAAAGACTTAAAATCAACCAAAAATAATTAAATAATAACTAGAGCGTTACACCCAGCAAGTCCGACTTCAATAGAAAATACGACAATAAATTCTTCGATCATTCGGTCAACTTATTTGATTGCATTTAATGGCAGCCCAAAAATTCTTGGATAACACTTTCATGGATGAATAACAACAATTCCTCAACCGCAATATTAACATCAACAACAATTCCATTTTTTTCATTAAGATTGAATGAATTCAAACATATGTGATAATGAATATGGTTCATGTAACACCCCAAATTTTCCATAATATATTTTCTATACATCTAAATATGTTTATGGTATAAATCTCTAAGTGATTTTATTTGTACATGTATGTTGCTTGTTATTGTGACATTGTGTGAATTAATATGAACTGTGTTCATGTTTTATTTTAATTATTTAAATTATTTCTTATATGTGTAGTTGTTATAGTCTAATAATTTTATACGTATTTGCTTGATTTAGAAGTAATATAAATTGTTATATCTTATTTATTCATTACTAGCAAAAAGACGAGTACTCACGTGCCTGTTATTCCGGTTTTTATATTACGCTAAAGTAAGTAAATATACTCATCTAGTTTGTTACATTTTTTTTAATATTTAAATTTAGGATTAATAGTTTTTTTTTTGTACAAAAAAAAAGCACTATTACCACCTATAATATAAGTCATTTCCGGTTTTCCCCTGTAAATTTTATTTTTTGATTTACCCCCTATAATATAAGTCATTAAAAAACCAATTTTCTTTTTTGCAGAAATTTTTGTTTTTGAATGATCTAATAGGGGTAGGGGGGTATTCCAAAACAAATTTTTTTTTACAAGGGGTAAATAAAAAAAATTACAGGGGGAAAACTGAAAATGACCTATATTACAAGGGGTAAAGCGACCCTTAAATTTATTTTTATCTATTTGCTACATGTGTTATTTATATTGAAAATTGAGGGCATTTTTGAAAAAAGAAAAGTCTGCTCAAAAGAGCTTAAAAGGGTTATTTTCTTAGTCTCCAAGTTTTGCTAAAATATTTTAAAACGCAATCTAAAATATTTTGGTGAACAATCAACTATATTTTGGTATGTGATCTGAAAAATATTTTGATAGTCAATAATATATTTTTGTATTCAATAATATATTTTTATACTCAATATGATAAATTTTGATATATTTTTATACTAGCCAAACAATCTGCACCATGATAGTCCAATCTTCTTTCGAACGTAGACAACGGATTCAAAATTTTATTTAAGTGTCATCTAATTGTAGAAAGCAATTAACAACACGAGGAATGCTAGCAACACACCTTCTAACACACATTTTTCAACACACTCTCTTTGATTGGTTGAAATTCATATGGGACCCACAAGATTTGGTGGGACCCATGTGAATTTTAACCAATCAAAGAGAGTGTGTTGAAAAATGTGTGTTAGAAGGTGTGTTGCTAGCATTTCTCTTAACAACAAACATCGGATGTTTAATTTATAAACACAATTCTTATGGTATTTTGGTTATAAAAAAAAAAGTTACACCCAACGTGTATTATAAATGTGAATTTATAATTTTGTTTGACCAATATATTTTTGGTGACTCATATCATAATCGTATATACCCTTCTAAATTAGTTGTGATATAATGGTTTGAGAAATTAGTTTTTTGTTTTTAAAGAACTTTGAGAAATTAGTTGGAATCACAATTATTGGATTTACTGATTCTCCCATCTGTTTCTTAGCTTCCAAGGAAATTGGGAAATGTTTTTGAATGCATTAACAACAAGAGCAGAATCTGTTTCAATCCACAAACTCTGCCAATCGTGTTGCTTTGCCAGCTCAATAGCCCTCATTGCACCAGACAACTCTGCAAAATAAGCACTTTCATGGCCAGTGTTTTCAGCAAAGCAAAGTAAAATATCTGCATTCCTATTTCTGAAAATCCCACCACAGGAGGAAGTCTGCATATTAGAAGACCCATCTGTATTGCATTTAATCCAATGAAAGGGAGGAGGATTCCACAGAACTTCTATAATCTTGGGGGCTTTGGGAGGATGAATATCAATGTTGAATTTTTTGAGGAACACAAAATCATTGATGTTGGAATGATCACAAGAAGTGTAGCTACCAGATAAAGAAGTGTTTGATATAATTGTTGTTACTGAGCTTTTCAAAGAATAAATGAATAGTTGTTTCAGGGAGGGGCATCTTTGAGGGTCAGCTCTCCATTGTTCGTGTGCTGCCAAATCAGTCTGGTTTTCTTTGACTAAGAAGAGTTACTTGCGCAACAAGGTTCCTCAGGTTAGGATAGAGAATGTGTAAATCATCTGATATTTTCCAGTACTGATCTTCAATATATTTTCCAGTGCTGATTTTCCATAAATATGTTAATTCTCTTGGATGATTTCGAATTAATTGCAAATAATTCTCATTAAAAACATTTCCTTTTTCTTCTTTTGATTTTAATACAGCACTTTTTTTGCTCCTTTTGATTTCAATACAAAATAACCCTATTTGATTTCTTTTTTTTGGTTACAAAATAACCTATTTGATTTCAGTACAAAGAACTATTATTACTAAGTTCAGCCAATCAAATTTTGTTATGAGTCACATTTTAACATGTAAACCAATCAAATAATTGCCTTAAAAATAAAACCAAATTTTAAAAGATTTTGAACAAAATTGACACAAATTTTGTCAAAAAAAAAAAAAAAATTGACACAAATGCACAATAGTTTGCTTGATTAGCGTATCAAATTGCATAAATACTCACAGTTTCATAAACCTGATACCCAACATACAATATTGCTTGTTTCATTGGTCTCTTTCTCAATGTATTTGATAATGATGCAGCCATGGGCGATCGATAAAAGAGTAAAACATACAACAAAGTCGAGGTCGTTCAACGATCTGACAGACGACCTACTCATTCACATACTCTCTTTTATTCCGATCAAGTACGCTTTCAGAACTACGGTTCTTTCCAAGCGATGGTTCCCACTGTTTTACTCTCTCGCAGTTATTTGCATCTGCGATAACAAAGTCCATTCGAAAAAGGCTTGGGTTCACTTTCGTCGATTCGTGGACACAGTTCTACTCTCCACACACGCGCAAGAACAAACTCTTAAAACGTTTCATCTCGACTGCCGATCCAAAAATTGGAGAGCTAATAGTTTTCTTTGTTTTAATACATGGGTTGAAGCAGCAAAACGACGTGGCGTTGAGGATCTCTATCTATGCATGTTAGAAGTGACCTTGTCGCCTACCATTTTCATGTGTGAAACACTCGTGGTTCTCAAATTAGATAGCTTACGTGTACCCTCTTTGTCTCGTTGTTCGGTTGATCTTCCTTCGCTTAAAACCCTGGATCTGTGTTTTGTTTCTTTTCAAAATAGGGATTATTTCATGAAGCTTCTATCCGGCTGTCCCAAATTGGAGGATTTGAAAACTTTATATATCCAACTGGATATCGGTGTTGCAGCGATAGAGTGCTTTGAAAAACCCTTGTTATCCAATCTCATCAAAGCTAATTTTCGTTTATTCGAAGTTCCTTTTAGAGCAGTTTATAGTGTGAAGTTTTTAAATATACTTGAGGTATTATATATGATATGAAGCATCCATCCTCTTTTTGTATCATCAATATGTTGTTTAATTTTTGTTTGTTTGTAATGTGCAGATGGGGCCTAGTCTTCCCGGTGAAGAAAACACTTCATATTACAAAACCTTACCCATATTTGAAAACTTAATTGAACTTCGGTTATCGTGGACCTCACGTGTCACTCATGACTGGAGTGAGGTACTGCCAATGCTCCAGAATTGTCCGAAACTTCAAACTCTTTCGATTAAAAAGGTTTGTTTATCATGCCTACGGATAGCTATAATTTGATATTTGTTTGTTCTTCTCTTCTTACGACAATTAATATTACAAATCATATTTTGTCTTTGATTGACAGTGGTGGGGTTCAATTACAACCATCATGGAGAATTGGAAATACCAAGATCATGTTCCTAAATGTGTTTCATCTCATCTTACAACAATTAATATTACAAATTATCAAACTGTGGAAGCTGATTTTCAATTTGCATCGTATATATTGAAGAATGCGATACTTTTGAAGGATATCACGATCCGCTTTGCTAGATGCTCAGACATAATGAAGAGGTTGAAACATATTGCAGATTTATCCTCTTGTCAAAGAATTTCCCCGAGGTTTCGTTGTGATCCTTAATGAGTACCACTAGGAGTATATGATTTGATGGTTTGAACAATACTTGCTTTGTCTCTTTTATACAAATTTATTGTCACCATATTCTAGGATACAATTGATAACTACGTAATGTACCTTTATTTGGATTATTGTTGTTTTCCTTTGGATGTTGTTGTTGTTGCTGCTGCTACTATAAGCACATAGTTTATCATGACTACAATATTCAAATACTTTGTTATAAGTTATTCAACTGTTATAAGATAGGAAGCATTCTCAACGCTCACCAATCATAATCATATATATAGTACTTTTGTTACTTACTATTCTCGTTTTAGATTCTCATAAGATCAAGGCATGATTTCCCTTGTAGCTTGCGTGAAAAGAATGCTTTGTAGTAATCTTCTACAGTAATTCTTTTGAACAATGCAGGCCTTTCAGGAGTAACAAGTTTTTGTGTTGGACCTATAACTTTGCTCATTTGAGGTCTGTGAAATGCAGCAATGGATATCCTCTCTTTCTTTGAGTTAACTGCAGCTCGATGTTCAATGCTTCGATAAATTCCATTTGTCAAGATCTGCACGGCACCAGCATTTAGGATTAGGTCACACTTACTTTTAAACTTTGTAGTATCCATACTTGTATGGGAAATTGCATAAGTTGACAACCTGGTCTCTTAAATGAATGAAATAACAAAATTATTCTTATAATTGAACATCATCAATCACTCAAATCCTGTAAGTAAGCAAATTTTGTCTTCTGAATTATCTTGAACAGACAAAAGTGATGAATGATTTTCAATTTCATCGATACTTTTGTAAATTGTAATTTGGAAAATTTAAGTACAAATTGTTTGATGTATTCTTTGAGACACTTGAATAGTAATTGACTTGTTATTGATTCAAATTGAGGTGTTTACTTTGCCTTGTGTGCAGTCAAACGCTTGTGACTACACGCTGTTACACCCATCTCAGTTATCTGATCAAGATTAGACGATCTAGATTTCATGTTCGGTATTTTAAATCTAAAATAATCAAAATTGTTTTAAAACTAGGACCCTCCGATCTTGGTCGGATGACTGAGATGTGCATGACTGATGAGTAATTTTACTATTCAATCTAAAATGTACTTGTACATAGTTCCATCTACTACCTGTGCTCACAATTGATATCGATTCTTAAACACTCATAAGAACACTTATAAGGGTAAAATAATAAGAGGACATCTGACTAAATTATTATCAATTACCTCAAACATGTCTCCAATGTTTACGACAAATGCACCGGTGAGTGGCTTAACAGAAATCCATTGTCCATCTTTTCTTATTTGGAGGCCTTCAATGTCATTGGCTTGGAGAAGGATAGTTAAGGCATCCGCATCAGAATGTGGATTCAATCCAATGACATTTTCTGGTTGGGGACAAGGAGGATAGTAATTCATTCTCGTTGCTTGAGTTAGATCATCAAAAATCTCTAGCATTTCTTTTCGTTCAACTTTTAGAGCTTTTGTCATATGTGTGATGATTGTGATGCAAACTTTTTCCAATTCTAAGCAATAGATCTCTAAATTATCTCTGCAGTATGAAACAATGTTGGTTAGAGCAAAACTGATGGTTGGTAAATAATTTTAAATAGCGCCTTTAGCGGTGCTGTAGTGCTACTGTGTAATGAAATTTGAAAACAACGCTATTGCTCTGCCAATGCAAAATAATATTGTCGAGCAGCGGCTATAACAAACAACTATATTCAGCGATTTGTGATCGACTACATTGTGGTTCAAAAACAAAGACAAAGTGAGAAAAGGATATAAAACCTGAATGGTTGAGGAATATTTGGAAATAAGCGGGGATTCCTTGCATAGGATGGAAGAGTCGTAGTGAAGAATAAATCTGCCCATTCCAACTTTTGATTCTCAGATACAACAAACAATTGACCAAACCCCTCTATATCTTCCGGAGTTTGCCAAAGTTTCTTCTTCTCTTCCACTGGAAGACTTAAGAACTCCTGAACACCTATCTTCAAATTTTCGACCAATGAAGGACTGACTCCGTGATTGATCAGCTATAATCAAATTCAATTTTAGAAATCATACAGTATATTGGCCAATGAAGTATTAGTTTCTACTACTACTTGTGAAGAGGAACAAATGGTCTCGATTTCATCAAAGATACTCTTAACTACTCTATGTCCTCGTCGTTCTATATCCTTATATCCTTATTAAAACATAGCAACTGATTTAATGACCGAAAATATTTAGTCTCCATATCGACACATTTTTTTTAATTGATCGCTAAATCAATATCTAAATCAGTCGCTAAACGAGTTTGGGATCGATTTAGAGACCAATTTGGGAAATGTTTCTAAAAAGCTAGTTGCTAATTTTAGCGACCAATTTGTTATTTTCAGTGTCTAAATCAGTCATGATAATTTTTTGGTACTTGTAAATAATTTCAGTGTCTGTCATTTGAAAATATCATACAAGACTGAATTATTCTGCTAACCAGTAAATGTGATTATATTTAAAGGAAGAGTATTAGTTAAAACCTGGAAGAAGCCCCATTCTTTACATGCTTGATCCAACTTCTGTAGCTCAGTTGCATCTTCACACAACAATTTACTTAGGTCAATGACTGGGACTTGTTGTAAAGAAGTTGTATTTGATAAAACAATAGGGTCTTGATTTGGATGAAGATATTGTTCTGGAACTTCTATGATGGACTTCTTTGCAAGCTCTTGGACAGAAGGCACCAATAATGAGGTTCCAAACTTTGACATATTTCAAACTTTTCAGGTTGGTAAGATTTCAATTGCTGGTCCCTCCATTCTTTCAATTGCCGTATAATTTACTTAGATTCCAATTGCAGGTATCCCACAGTCTTCTTTTCTATAACAATAATTTTTTTATATATAAAACAATAATATATGCTGACACACAAAGTTATGTCCACACCGTATACGGTCGGTGGAATTTTGTTGGCATTTTCTACAACCACATGGTGAGTGTATATATGGATTTCTAATTTCTATAGTTGTTTTATGTGTCACTTGTTTTTGGTGTATTTTAGACGAGAGAATGATCAATCAATGATTAAAATAAAGATTTGCAAATAAAGGACAATGAATTTAACTCAATTTATAGGGGCATCGCATGTAAAATGCAAAGCACGTGATCCAAATCCAAATTGGTCATTTATTTACTTTATGAGGTAAATTTCTAACCAATAGTCTATTTGACAAAAATAAAGAATTGTTCTATCTTTATAACTAAAATAACCCTCAAATAATTTTTATTGATTAAATACTTCACAAAATACATTATACTCTCATTTTAAAATTCTATTACAATGGTCCATGTTAACAAAAGTTATAAAATAAAAAACCTATTGGATTTCAATATAAAAAACCTATTGGATTTCAATACAAATAACTCAGCCAATCAAATTTTGTCATCTCACAATAAATACTCTCACGTTTCACAAACCTGATACCCACACACATGTTTTGGTTAGCGTATCAATTTCTCTTTCTTCCTATCAAAATTATTTTGATAATGATGCAGCCATCCACGATCATTAAAAGAGTAAAACATACCAAAAAGTCGAGTTCGATCAATGATCTGACAAACGACCTACTCATTCACATACTCTCTTTTCTTCCGATCAAATACGCTTTCAGAACTACCGTTCTTTCCAAGAGGTGGTTCCTACTGTTTTACTCGCTCGTAGTTATTCGCATCAGCGATAACAAAGCCTACACGAAAAAGGCTTTGGCTCACTTTCGTAGATTCGTGGATACTGTTCTACTCTCAACACATGTGGAACAACAAACTCTTAAAACATTTCATCTCGACTGCCGATCTAAAAATTGGAGAGCTAATAGTTTTCTTTGTTTTGACACATGGGTTGAAGCAGCAAAACGACGTGGTGTTGAGGATCTATATCTATGCATGTTACAAGTGATCTTGTCACCTACCATTTTCGTGTGTGAAACACTTGTGGTTCTCAAATTGGATGGATTAAATGTACCCTCTATGTCTCGTTGTTTGGTTGATCTTCCTTTGCTTAAAACCCTAGATCTGTGTTTTGTTTCTTTTCAAAATAGCGATGATTTCATGAAGCTTCTCTCCGGCAGTCCCAAATTGGAGGATTTGAAAACTTTATATATCCAACTGAATATCTGTAAAACAGCGATAGAGAACTTTGAAAAACCCTTGTTATCCAATCTCATCAAAGCTAATTTTCGTTTATTCGAAGTTCCTTTTAGAGCAGTTTATAATGTGCAGTTTTTGAATGTGCTTCAGGTATTATATGTAACAGCCCGATTTTTTTGCTAACTTTATTTTTTGTGTTTAATATGTGTTTATATATGCTTGTGTGTGATTATTTATCTTTGGGTGTAATTTCTTGGGTTTTTGTGTTAGAAGGGTATTTTGGTCTTTTGGTGACCAAGGGTAATTTAGTAATTTCATAGTGTATATTATTTTTAGTGTTTCAAGTGGGAACCATTTATTTTATTAAGTTTTCAGTGGATTGTGGCAATTAAATTAAGAGCAGGTGTTTACTCGTTATTTTTACCGTAAGAGAATAAAAACTTGTAAAATGGATTAATTAGAGCTTTGAACCCATAAAACATTTTGAGAGTTAGGCCCATTAGTGGTGTGACTATATAACCCATGTCTTAAGAGAAAACTAGGGTTAGAGCATTAATTTTCACAACATTAGAAAGAGGTAGAGAGAGAAAAGCAAGAGAAAGAGGAGAAAAGGGTTAGAGGAGAAAAAGCTTGAAAAGCAAGAAGGGATTGGGGATTCTTGAAGCTAAGGCTAGGAATCTTGGAGATTGAGGTAAGGGGGATAATATTCAAGAATAATCTTTTCATTTTAATCTCTTTTCTACCCATATTCAAAAGTGCTTAATTGAATAAGTGATTATTTGAGCCTAGTTGTAGAAATTTGTGCTTAATTTTGATGTCGTGTTTATATATGTGAATTGAATGATAATTGTGTTGTTGATGTTGAATTTGTATGCTTGGAATGTATATATATGAGTATGTTTGGTGTTTGTACAAATTTGATGGAGAATGATGTTGTGGTTGTTGAATTACCGATGATTTCATGATTAAATGTTGTTGTTGTTATGGAATGTGTTGTTGATGCATTGAGTGTTCATAATTGTGGATTTGTGATGAAATTTGGATTGTTGTTGAAAGTTTTATGAAAAATGGGTTGCAAATGAATAAGTTGATTTGGTTGAGTTGAATTAAGTTGAAAATGATGATTTGAAGTGGTATAAGTTTTTATTACAAGTGTTATGATTATGGGTAATGTTTTGATTTAATTTGGGAGTCTTGTGTTTGAGTCTAGTGATTTAAGAGTGATTCTTAAGTGAAAAACGCATTATTAAGCTGATTTTTGAACTGCTGTGAAGCCCGAAATCGGCCACCGAATTGCCAAAATCGGCCACCGATTTCTGAGCTGATTTTTCAGTTTTGGTTCAACAAAAATCGGTCACCGAATTGCCAAAATCGACCATCGATTTTCTGTCAGGCAAATCTGGGAAAACATTCACATTTTCACCCGTTTCTGTTTTGATTTTGCTTTTGGTGTAAATATGAAAGTTTTAGATAATTGAGTTAGCTATCAAATGGCATTGGATTGACTTGAAAATGTTTTGATCATTTTGAGTTATGATGAAAACTCTCCAAGTGGGTGATAGAATTTTGGCAAGTGCACCAAATACTATCGAAGTAGTAAAAATTATCGTTCCCACGAGGATTGTTTTTAATCGCAATAAGTTAATTTGTTATTCAAAAGGATGTTTAAAGGTTATTATGGGTTTGCCACTAGGTAGTAAAATTGTTTGTTTCAATAACAAAAATAACTAAAAGATAAAAGTTGTTTAAGAAAATATGGAAAGAGATGAGATCGGATCGTCGAATCCTCTATGTTTCCCCTAATTGGTTACTGTACTCTATTCCTATTAATGGTTCTCTAGTCCCACGATAGTTAACAAAATAGCCCTAATCAATCCCTTGAGTTAGGACCCTCCTCTTAAACTATAGCCCCTAATTCCTTAGGTGGTCTAATAATTCTTGAAGGTTTAAACACGTTAACCTAATATCACTAATAAACGATTATCCATTCCTAGACTAACCATGTTTATTAGAACAATTCAATTAGGTCTAAGTTGAAAGCTAGGGTCAGCAGTCATTCATTCTCACGAGAACATATTTATATTTGATCAGGATATAAAAAGCATTAAGAACAATTGAATTGAATAAAACTAGATAATCATTAATATAAAATAGAGTTTCATCACAGCAACATAAAGTCAATTAGGGTTTACACAAAATCATCTCGGATCCAATCTCTAAGAGATTTAGCTACTCATAACAATGTTTACAAATAGCATAATCAATTGAATCATTAAAACATACATGAAATTGGTGAAAGGATGAAGAAATCGTCCTCCTTGCAGTCGCCTTGATGTCAAAATCGCACTTTGCTCTCCAAGATTCATAACCCTTGTTTTCGGTATAGACTTCAGCTTAAATAGGCACAAAATTTCGCCTAAACGTGTCACGTTTTAAGTAAATCGTGACACGTTTTTCCTTGTGTAACAAGAAACAAAATTAGGGTTTCAAAAATCGAGTCACGTTTTGGCCAACGTGACATGTTCTCCTTAATTCCAAAAACATGCGTCCTGCCTAGTGAAATCGTGTCACGTTTTTCAGCCAACGTGACACGTTTTGTGACTTGACCTTTTTCTTCCGTTTTCTTGCTGCTTAAGTTGCCTTGTGAACTCCATAATGTGATAATATATGAAGGTGGGAAAAACACAAGAAGAGGGGGGGGGGGGGGGGGGGGGTTGAATTGTGTTTTTAAAAACGTTTCTTTCTTACGAAAAATAACAATGTTCTCAGGATACAGAGTCTGATAGAGTTCAGAGTCTGATCAGAGTTCAGAGTCTTAGCAGCGGAATATAGAACAAATGCAAGAAAGAAAGAAGACACAAGCAATTTATACAGGTTCCTTCCACAATCCGGAAGTAATCCTGTCCCCCTTGCACTTCCAAGGAGAGTTCCACTAAAATGTAATATCAAATTACAAGTTGCTCAAACACACAAGTATGAGACTTCCTTTGCTCAATCACACAAGAAAGAGACTTCAAATGCTCAAGCACACAAGCAAGAGACTTCAAAACAATTACAGAGAATTGAAAAGAGTTTTGAATACTTGATATACAATCAGAGGTATTCACAAAACAAAACGAAACAGAACAGACTCTATTTTTCTCTAGAAACTTAGAAATTCTAAGATATAACTTTTGTAAGAATTATCTAAGTTGTTGATGAGCAATGTTTGCGACTTGGAGTATGAGAAATAGTCTTGTTCGCGTGTATACGTTGTAATTCTTATGTCACCGTTCTTCAAGTCTTCAGCTCTATTTATAGAGGGTTTGAGAGACGTTGGGAACTAGCCAGCTCATCATTTGTCTTGATTAAAGCTTTGAATAAATCACCATTGATCTTTTGCCCGATTTGATGTTTACCGTTGTGAAAACAAATTCAAATCCATTCCAATAATAAATGGAACAAAGACTGCCATTGTTGCTGTTATCCTTGTCTTGTATAGGAGACACAATGCAGAGAAGGTGGTTGCAGAGACTTAGTGGTTGTACAGTTCGTACTTGTACTTTGTCAACGCTGCTTGGCTTCTGAATAACTTGATTGTTCAGAATCTAGGATTAAATCGTAACCAAGTTTGATTGTTCATACGAAAAACGAAATCCAGAATCTAGGTTTTAACTGTTTGTTAGAAATGAAGTGGGTCGATATTGGAAAGTCGAAAGCGAGTACGAGTTCAGAGAAGACGAGTTCGAAGAAGGCAATAATAGCGACGGCGAAGAAGGGTAAGGACGCAACAAGAAGTGAAGGAAACCTGCCAGATAGGGTTGGTGGTGACAGTAATGTATCAAAGTAAGTGACCTTTTGTTTCTTTTGGTTTGTTTTATAGCTGGAAAGCACATGCATGTTGTTTATTTGTGAATAAAAAAGGGTTGGTGGATGTATTGAAGAGTGTATTAAATTTGAAACCTAATTCCTATAATGGAAAACGACAACTGTATATTCCTTTGTATGTGTAAAATCGTATGACTAAATGTATGTGTGTGTGTGGTTTATGAATAGCCAGTATGTATAGAGTATGAGTATAACGTATGTATATTGTATGTATATACATTATTTATATAGTTACATGCAGTATTACAATACAGTATAATATACATAATAATAATGTGGCATATATTCATTTTTTTTAGGGCTGCTGAGAATCACTATTTGAAGATAAGGTTTCACTACAAGGGTTACTTCATTTGTGACCCTGTGGTAGCTTATAAGAAGGGTGAAATCTATGAATATGGGGGTGAGTGGGACATTGATGAGGTGAACTAATAGATTTAGACAAACTGATCAGGGAGATTGGGGTGGTAGGAGAGTACAAGTTGTGGTATATATGTCCAGGTTTTGATATAGTTGATGGTTTAAGGTTGTTGAAAATTGATAGGGATATGATTAGGTTCATTAATGAACATAAGAATGCAGTAGGAGCTGAGTTTTATGTTGAAGCCAAGGATGTTGAAGTTGAAGATTGCAGGTATGAGAGTGACGTTGAAGAGGTTGTTGTAGTTGACAAAGGGAAGCAACTGGTTGGGAGTGACGAAGAGGATGAGTCTGATCCTGATTATAATGGTAGTGAGGAGGGAGAGGTTCCTGAGTATGAATTAGAAGATGAGGATGGAAGTGTAGATGGGGTATCTATTGATGATAGTGATTTTGATGAAGACTGGGATTGGACCACTGTTTTGCCTAGCCAGACTTTGAACCCAACCCTTGGTAGTCATTCAGTTAACCATAATCAAACTATAGTTGGTGTTGAGGTATCTAGGAACCCTGAAGTGACTGCTTTACAAGACTTTGAAGATGAGGAGGAAGACTCGGATATACTAGAAAGTCCTGATGCATCTGAGGAAGAAGAGGGATCAAGAAGGAAGAAACTGAATAGGTTTAAGTTGGGTACTAACAATGAACCTATAGTATTTGAGGAGGGTCAGATTTTTGCAATTGGTGTTTTAGTTAAAACTGCTGTGAAAGAGTATGGTTTGCAGAACAAGAAGAATGTATACTTAGAGAAGAATGAGTAGAAAAGAATTGTGGTGAAGTGCTCTCCAGGTTGTCCATATCATATTAGATTTAGTAGGGTTCCTCCTCAAGCTCATTATGTCCTTTCTAGTTTGAAGCCTCTTCATGATTGTTATCCAACTGGTAAAATTAGAGTTTTAAAAGGGAAGTTGCTGGCAAAAAAACTAGTTCCAATACTTAAGCACATACCTAATATGACCCTTAAGGATCTGAAAGAAGAGTGTAAGAATAGGTGGAATGTGATGTTGAGCTCTTTCCAGGTATATAGGGCAAAATTAAGTGCTTTAGAAATGATTCATGGTGCAAGTGAAGAATAGTATGCTCAGGTAAGAAACTATGCTGAAGAGTTACTCAGAAGCAATCCTGGGAGTACAGTTAAGATTCAAACCAAGCCTGGTGTTGGGGGTTTGTTTTTCCAAAGAATGTATGTTTGTTTCAATGCTTGCAAGAGGGCATTTGTGAGTAACTGTAGGCCATTGATAGGACTTGATGGATGTTTTCTGAAAGGGAGGTATGGTGGACATTTGTTAACAGTTGTTGGTAAAGATAGTAACAATCAAATGATCCCCATTGCTTTTGCTATTGTGGAGGCTGAGACTAAAGAAAGTTGGGATTGGTTTATGGAACTGCTTCTGTCAGATTTGAATGGAATTGAATTCAAAAGATGGTCTTTCATATCAGACCAACAAAAGGTAACATTTAATTCATTTCAATTATTTTAATTTTAATTTTCTTTTAAATTGTAATCTTTATTTACAGTAATTAATTGTAATCTTTATTTACAGTAATTAATTGTAATTTGTGTATGTTTTTCAAGGGTTTGGTGAATACAATAGCTACTATTGGTGAGCATGTTGAGCACAGACTCTGTGTCAGACATTTGTATGGAAACCTTAGAAAAAGGCATGGTGGACAGAAGTTGAAAGAAGCTTTGTGGGGAGCAGCAAGGGCCAACACATTGCCTGAGTTTAACAAAGCTATGGAAAGTCTGAAAGTGTTAAGTGTGCCAACATGGGAGGAAATGAGACAGTATGCACCAGGTATGTGGTCTAGGGCAGGATATAGCACTCACTACAACTGTGACTTGCAAGTAAATAATATGTGTGAGGCATTTAACTCTACAATACTTGATTTAAGGGATTTACCAATAATTTCACTTGTGGAGAGTTTGAAGTTCTATATCACAAATAGAATATTTAAGTTAAGAGATTACATGTTGAGGTATCAAGGGGAAATTTGTCCAATGATAAGAAAGATAGTGGAAAAGGCCAAGAAGGATGCAGTTGGTTGGACACCAATATGGCATGGTGATAGTGAGTATTCACAGTTTTCTATAACTGATGGAGCTGACACTTATGTTGTCAATCTCATAGCCAGATCATGTGCATGCAGAAAATGGGATTTAAGTGGTATCCCTTGTGCTCATGCCATTACTGCTATTTTTTATAATCAAGCTAACCCTGATGATTATGTGGCAAACTGGTACAGGTTAGTGTATAATGTATGTTTTTTTTTGTTTTATGAAATGAACATAATGATTATGCTTGCTGAGTTCTCTGTTTATATTCAATTGGTAGGAAACAAAAGTTCCTGGATACATATGATAATCTGATCCTTCCTTCAAATGGCCCAAAACTCTGGCCTGAAGTGAATGCTGAACCAATACTCCCACCTACGGCAAGAAGGGCACCTGGAAGGCCTAAGAAGGCTAGAAGGAAGGAGAATGATGAACCCAAATCAAAAAGCAAGAAGGGCAAGAGAAATCAGGAAACTGTAAGGTGTGCAAGGTGTAAAGAGCTTGGACATAATCAAAGGACATGTGGGGGGAAAGACAGGTGCTGATAGAAGTATTCCACCTGGAGGGAACAAGGTAGTATTGTTATGTAATGATTTCTATTATAATTTAGGCTACAAAAATTACAATTACTTATATGTTAAACAATGTAGGATGCACAAATTGGCACAACTAATTCTGCACAAACTGGCACATCCAATGCTCCTGCACAGACTGGTATAACCAATGCTCTAGCACAACCTGCCACAACCAATGCTCCTGAACAAACTGGAACTGGAACTGGCACAACCAATGCTCCAACACAAACTGGCACAAATGCTACTGCACAAGCTGGAACAAATGTGACAAATGCTTTAAAGGGAAGCAAACCAAGCAAGAAAAAGAATGTTGCTGGACTTGGTGCAAGCAAGACAGCTACTGAACCTGGTGCAAGCAAGACTGTTGTTGGACCTGGTACAAGCAACAAGACTTCTGCTGGACCTGTAGTTGCATCCAATGCTTGTACAACTTCAGTAAACAAGACTGCTGCAATACCTTCTACAAGCAACACATCTGGAACAACAGGAGGTGGCAGACATATTGTTGGTGAGGTTTCATTGTTTGTGCCAAGAAAGTCTAGAACCACAGGGGTTAAGAGGTCAATTCATGTGGTTGGAAATGTTGGGACTCAACAGTCAGTGAGCAAGACTTAAGCTATGAAGGATCATGATGAGACTGATGTTACTCTTAATTATATTTTGTTGGTCTAATGTAATGTCATGTACTCTTAATTATATTTTGCTTATGTTTAGGTTAAGTACTCTAAAGTGCTCTTAATTATCTTTTGGTCATGTACTCTAAATTTAAGTACTATAAAGTACTATTAATTATCTTTTGGTAATGTCAAGTACTCTGTACTGTTAAGCACTCTAATTATCTAGTATTTTGCTATGTGAATGTCAAGTTCTTTTTCTGGTTACATTATGGCAAGCTCTTTCATTTCAACATCTTTCATAACGTTCAACTCATACTACACAGGAAACATACCAATTACAACATATGTTTACATCATTCCAACATCAAACATCATAACAACATACACAACTTTAATAGGACAATAATCAAACATCATTCATTTCATTTCATTTCTTACATCATAACAACATTACATCAGTTTTCATTACATAATAGTACTACATAACTTAACCAAGCTTAATGAAAATCACCAACACACTAACAAACAACAACATTCCTAAAACTACATTTGTAAACACAAGCACTTTTTCCTTATTCTTCAATGCATCATTCTTCTTTAGCATGCCTCTAATTATTTTCTTTTGCCTTTGAGGAACTTCTGGATCGAACCAACGAAAAAAACTGCACTTTCTTCTCTGCCAATACTTCCCACATCCATGGAACCTCCTTCCTGGGTTTTCATCAGTCCAAGCTGTTACTAGGGGTGACTCAACACCACAATAACAAACCAAATTCGTATTCCCCAGACAAGAAGACCCACTCACGGTTGACCTTGATGAATTTGGTTCAACCATTTTTTCCTGCAATTTGATTCCTAAAAGAAAGGATGATGAACACAAATTCGAAGGAAAAGGAACACGAAAGGAAGGAAGGAACAAGAAAAAATGAATCGAAACAATAAAGGAAGAAGAAAGGATGAAGAACGATGGAAGCAAAATGGAGATTGAGGAAATTGGGGCTTTTTAAAACCCTACTTTATTACCGTAGAAGCTCTCTCACGTGCCAAAGCCTTTCATATTTTCTTTTTTCTTTTTTTTTAATTCAACTAATTTCTGGCGTGGCGTAAAAATAAATAAAAAAACAACATATACCGACGTAGCCTGCCAGCGTGTGCCAAATCATCATTGACTTGGTCAAAATTGACCAAAAGGACTAAATATGCAAAGAGGCTAAATATTAGAGGGCCAAAATTGTGGTTTTGATACATAGAGGACCAAAATTGCAAGTTTTTGAAACATAGGGGGAAAAGTGCACTTTAGCCTTAATATTACAAACTATCAAACTGTGGAAGCTGATTTTCAATTTGCATCATATATATTGAAGAACGCGAGACTTTTAAAGGATGTCACAATCTGCTTTTCTAGATCCTCAGATATAATGCAGTGGTCGAAATGTATTGAAGATTTATCTCGTCAAAGAATCTCCCAAGCATGTAAGATTTCATTGAGATACTGAATGAGTACCTAGTGATTTCATTAGTTTCTATATGATTCGATGGTTGGAACAATATATGCTTTGTTTCCTTTTATACAAATCAATTGTCACCAAGTTCTACGGTGCATCTAATAAATATGTAATCTACCTTACCTTTGGATTCATCATTATTATTATTATTTATTTTATAAGCATGTATTTATCTTAAACCAGTAAAAGAGAACTCTAATTTTAAGTTTAAGTTACTGGAATGATAGTTTTTGGAAAGATATAAGAAATTGAATTATCATTGATTTGTTATTTAGCCGAGATAGGATACTTTACCAGGTTATTGAATCAGTGTGTTATTTCATATAAATAATACTTATTTTGATTTCTATATTACGCTTATAAAGGTTGCTAATCAACAACAAAGGCTGTGCTTGTAAAGTACGAAGGAGCATTATCTATCGGGTAATACAATATGGCACAACAAAATTTGTCGTGCAAATTGAACGAATGCAATAAAAATACATTCTTTAAGTTAAGTAAAAATCAAAATATCACACAAATATTGAAACGAAAGTGAATATACAAGATACCATATGGTCCACGTATGATCCATCTTTCACGATGTGTATTTGTGTAGCTTGCCACTAGCCCACCACCATCACACAATTTGCCTTGGTGTCATCATGGCAAACTTACAAAACACACTATGAACAACACAATAAGAGATGAATATCGATGTAAAAATGGTACTAGAATATATGTTAATAACTTTGGATCAAATGTAATTTAGAAAACATTAAAAATAAGTATATGAGTTTTGGCCAGTTTCATTTGTGACATCACTCGTGTGTTTTACACGATGAATGTTGTCGTGCATAACAACATTTTCCTTGATTGGTATGTATTGCTATTAGAAAAATGGTTCTTATGATTTTCTTGAATTTTTAAGTGTCTCTACAAAGTCTTTTATGCTTTAGCGGTTTCTTGCATGTCTTTGTCATGTTGAACAACTAGATGAAGCTAATGTATTGTTGTATGCAGAAGTTTCTTTTTGAGTTTACCACGAGAATGTTAATCAAGAAAATCACTTGTACCCCATATAACATAAGGCTTTCTTTTTGAATCAAAAATATTTTGACTTTTATATGAGAGCAATTTTTTCCACCTCCCACATTTCTAAAAAAATTGCACATTTTTATAGAAGTTTTTATCTGCATGATGTATTTTTTTTCTAGAAGTATACTTCTAAACGACTGGGATATGTATATCCAAAATGAAGGAATTCTAATATGGACCATTTTATTAGAAGTTTGCTTTTGCACGATATATTACTCTGTGGGATATGTATTTCAAAAAATTTGGGTATGTATTTCGAAAAATTTGGATATGTATTTCCAAATAATATTAAATGAATTATTTGCTTGTTAAAAAAAAAAAAACATTGCTTGTGATTGCACTTTGTTTTTCAATACGTTGTTATGGGATGAAATTGGACATCTTGATGTACAGAAAATATACGTATAATCTAGAAATTCAATGATATCCTACCATCACTTATGTTAATAACAATTCTTAATCGGAAAAAGTTTTATTTGGCATATTAAACATGTCATCACAGTATCTAAAAAGATATTTTAACATATAGTTTCGATATACTTTTCATAATTTGGAGAATGCTTGCTTGAATATATATTTCTTGCAATTATGTAGTATCTGATATTTTTCTATAGTCTGGATATGGTTAACAGGTAAATATAGAAGAATAAATGATTACTTATCGTTATTGATTGAAAAGTTTTGTCTGGATACATATACGAGCATGAAAAATTCAAGGAAATATTAGCATTTTTAATAAACTATAGCAACTAAATCTGATAAACCGGAGAGAGGAGTGTGCAACACCTTCATAACGTCCTGAAATATTCAAGGAAATATTAGCATTTTTAATAAATATTTGCTTGTTAAATGTATACTGTTAAGATCATCACATAGGAGAATTTAAATTTAATAAACTATTCTGGAAATCTGCATTAAAACATTATTTATGGTTGCAATTAGTTATGTAATACATTTCTAATGGGTGAAATTGGATATATTGATGTACAAAAAATATAAGTACAATCTACACATTCAATGGCATAATTCTATCAATTAAGTTAAAGATATACAATCAACTGAAATTATTCAATATAGTTTATATATAGTTATACAATCAAGTTTCATACAAGGAAGTGAAACATTTACACGTATTTAAGCACGATTATATTACAAGTACTTCCAACATTTCTGAGAAAACGCACATATCTTTAGAACTTTACTTCCACATGATATATTTTCTCCAATGTACTTCTAAACAACACAATTTTGATATGTATAACCAAAAAGTGCTCCAAGTAACAACATTCATTTTAACACGTACTTTCTAACACCGAATCTTTTATCGGAGAAATACACGTGGATCTCACATTTAGTTGTGAGAACTTATACGAATCAGCCATCTTGATATCTGTGGTGTTATATTGGACATTTTCTCCCATTTAATATACATACTCTTGACTAATTGAAGTTCACTTTGTGGGCTGAAGAGAAGTGCTTTGATGCTGCAACTATGAAAGCTTCAGGTGTACCAGTTGTCTTCACATTATTACCACAAAAGAATCTTGTTATTGATGAAAACCAGCTTTTCTTGTTTCCTTTATATCCCATTTTACTCCTAAGTACTGTGATGGTGCTAAATTTTATTAATTTAGATAACTCTGCTAATCGATTGATGTATTTGAAACTCGTTAGTTAACGTTTATACTTTATATATATATAAACATAGTTTCTTGTTGACGAAGATAATTAACTTGGACAACAAGTTTTTTTTCTCAAAATGTTCACTTTATGCTATTGACTAAATTTATACTTTATGACCACGAAACTTCAATTACTAGCGGTTCCGTATGCCACTTTCCTCGAATTTACCTTTTATATATATATACACTTTGATTGACTCTTATATGCTTTTGATGCCAAACTATTGACCACTCAACTAATAGTAACAATAAAAATAGTGGTCCCCTTGATAGGAAGGGGACAAAGGGTTGGCCCACAATCTTAGTAAAAAATGAGTTTTCTCAAAAAGAAAGAAAAATTTAAATTGTTGTCGATCTTAGATGTAATTAGGTGGATAGATTTCAACGGTGACTTCTTTTTGCTTCAAGTGATAACACTATGAAAAAAAAATTGTCAGTTGGTTGTTTGTTCCAGAACTCCTCCAAAAAAATGTTAAGTGTGGTTGAGACTCAAAGTAAAAAAAAATAAAAACATAAAGACTCAACTAGTTTAGCTGACTCTATTCAAACTTTTCAAACATCAATAAAGACTCAACTATCTCAGTTTTTCAGTTTTTCTTGCTTCAACGGATCACTTATTCGACTCACTCTTAATTTAGCCATACGTAACACAATTTATAATATATTCAGGCGTTATAAATAGAAAGAAATATGTTACTATATAAAATATGATGAGTTTCACATTTGGACCCATTTCTCTAAGGTCCATATTAGGTAGACCAATTATGGTAGATTTTAATTGTTGTGCATTATATGCATAAATATTTTTACATTGTCAATTGATTATTTTTCTTTTTTTAAAAAAAAAAAAATTTTAATATCCAATCCAATGACTAACTAATCTAAGGGCCTCAATATCATTGTCCACTTACATAGGTCTTATTTAAAGTCAGAGTAAAACTTTATATGGACTAAACCGTCGAAATTGATATCAAAGAGAATCAAACTAAAGACCATGAGATCATAATCACATTTTAAGGTCTAAGTCATCATCATTAAGCCAACATAAGTGGGTTTCACCATCAATCAATTATAATTTTTTTTTTGAAAGGATCAATCAATTATAATTGGTTTCAATTTTACATATTTAAGTTTGAGAAATGATATTTGTACAATTATTTTGTGACAACTTTTGAATAATTTTCTTTCTCATACACAAATGATGTTCTTTTCCTCTCTCTTCCTTTTTCTCTCTCAATTGTTTTGACAAATAAAAAGAGAGAAAAAAAAGGTTGTCATCAAAGTTGTCTTCAAATGGATGTACATATATCACTACTCTTTCATTTTTAGTGTTCTTTTTAATTTTAGTTTTTTTTTTTTTAAATCAGGTATCCTCCATGTGCAATTTGCGAAGAATAATCCCTTAAATTTTGTGGGCTTCAAATGGGCAGGAAACTTTCTCTAAAATTTTAACGTTATTACATGTCCAAAGTTGATCCAAAGTCAAAAACTTTAATTAAGCAAAACATGTGTCATCCCCTTAGTGTTTTATGAATGTTTTACAATTTTTAATTCAATGCATCATAGGAAGGGGTGTATATTTCAATTCAAGGTGTGATTATGTTTTCAGAAAAGGAGGAGGTGTCATAATATTTAGTCCACTAATCAATAATAAAAAATAAAAAAGAATTCTCGAGCAAATGTTTTATGAAAAGAAGATGTCATAATATTTAGTCAATAATAAAGAATTAAGAAAAATTCTCGAGCAGTCGTTCATGGATTTTCAATTAAATTGGAACGAAACTTGAGACTCAAGAATTAAACACGTCAAAGATTTGTCAAACACAAGCATTTGTTCTTCTTGACCCACCCACCCGTTCCTTCTTCCTAGTTCGTGCACACACCTTTTATATCTATTCTTTGATGTGATTCACAACGAAAGTAATACCTTATTAACTCACTGATCACTCAAACTCACATGCATATCAACACTTGTATATGATTTTAGCTTCCTTTTGTTCAAAGATAATCAGACACAAATCACTCATCACTCAAACTTACTTGCATGTGATTCCATATGCTTAGCTTTGAATGATTTATTTCATCTATGTATAGTCTATATACTATTTATTTAAATTAAAGCCATATAAATTTCCATTTTTGCCCCTATGAGGGTCAATTTGGTGATTTCATAATTCATGGTTTTGGTTGAGTGCCACCTCACCAATGCTTTATGAAATTCCATTTTTGCCCCTCACCAAATTTTTTTAAATTTTTTTTCTATTTTTTATATTTTTAATAACTTTCAACTATTTTTCAATTTTTATATTTTTAATTATTTTTCAATTTTTTCTCCCAAATTCAGTTGCTTCTGCATTGCCGTTGTTAGGGCTGAGCAAAAATGTTTCACCCGCCCGAAACCCAAGTTGCCCGAGAGAAAAATAAAGTAAACGGATGAGTTGATGCGGTCTTCGGGTTAGCATGTTGTATCTTTCAGTTTCACACGCGACACCAATGGGCGGTTGCGGGTTTCATTAACGAAGCTTTAATTCTGAAATTATCTTGGGATTTAATTGCACAAGAAGCTCAATGGTCTACTTTATTCAAAAGGCGTTATTTCTCAAATGGTCAACTTTCCATGCGTTATTTTAAATCCTCGGTTTGGTCAGGTATTAAAATTCATATAGGCACCGTCTTGAGTAATTCTTTGTGGATTGTTGGAACGGGAAATAATATTCATTTATGGACGGATAATTGGTTAGGTGAGCCTCTTGTGAATTTGTTAAATAATTCTGCTGATTTTCGCGGCCAGTTGATAGGTTTGGTGTCGGAAGTTATTGTAAATGGTACCTGGATCATGCCAGCAGCGATTGCTGATTTTGGGGACATTAAACAGCGTTTAGAGTCTCTTATTATTCCGCGTACTCAGCTCATGGATGTGTTAGTTTGGAAGTACGCTTTGGATGGCAACTTGACTTCGAAGTTGGCTTGCTTTTTCTTGAGACCTCAAGCACCAGTTCTACCTTGGGCAGCCTCCATTTGGAGTGCTGCCATCCCGCCTTCTCATTCATTTATTTATTTTAGGCTCTACCATAGGAAGATGCCCACTGATAATAATCTTCATTCTCGTGGTTGCGTTGTTGTGTCGGTATGCAGTTTATGCATGAAAACAGCTGAATCTTCTGACCATCTTTTTCTTCACTATGATTTTGCTTCTAGGCTTTGGGACTGGATTGGGGTTAAACTTCATTGTGTCATTGACTCCTCTTCAGTACAATCTCTTCTTGATTGTCGCCCAGCTAGATGTTCCTCTCAAGTGTCGGACATTTTCCTAGCAGCAATTTTGCATATTATTCATACAATATGGTGGGCTCGAAACGCAGTGAGATTTTCAAATGTGACACCATCTTTTCATTCGGCCAAAGTCTGTATTCCTTCCTTAATTGCTTCGTCAGGTAATATTTATAAGGGTAAGTGTTTGCATTCGGATTTTGATTTTCTTGATTCATTTGCGGTTAAGCATAATTGTCGCAATGTCAAGGACATAATTTCGGTATTATGGAAAGCACCTTCCTCGCCTTGATTGAAGGTAAATACAGATGGATCTGTTGTTGGTGGGCATGCGGCCTGTGGGGGACTGTTCCGTGATTATTTGGGTACCTTTCGCGGTGCTTTTTATTGTAATATTGGTATACAGATTGTTTTTTATGCCAAGGTTCTAGGAATCATTCTTGCTATTGAGTATGCCGCCCAGCAAGGTTGAAGGAATATTTGGCTAGAGAGTGACTCCACTAGTGCTCTTCTAATTTTTTCTAAGCCTATGCTGGTTCCTATAATGTTACGTAACCGTTGACATAATGCTCGGCAACTTGGAATTCAGGTTATCTCATCTCATATTTTTCGCGAAGGAAACAGTTGCGCAGATAAGTTGGCAAATATGGGTCACGACATAACAGGTGCAGTTTGGATAGACACTCTCCCCACGAGTGTGGGCCTTGACTTCATTCGGGATAGATGTGGACTTCCGAATTATAGATTCCCTTGATTGGTTTTTGGGGGTCTATCGAGTCTGTTCGTTTTTGCTTCTGTTGTTTTCTTTTGAGGGTTTTGGTCTAGTCCCCCCTCTTTTTGTAATTAATTTTCCCCCTTTTTTAATAAATTTTTTTGAGTGTGGCGGCATAGGATGGAGGTGTCTCGGGGTGCCAACCTAGTTGGGATGTCGATGATACCACTTGATGCTTGTCCACTTTCCTTGCTTATCAAAAAAAAAAAAACAAAGTTTTGCATTTTCTTGTCCAATCACAACCATTAATCTACATAATAGCTACACGTTTTTCAGTCAAAAAAAAGCTGGCACGTGTCTAGAGTTCCACAAAAGTAAGCTACTAGTAGTAGTACTAGTCTAGAGTTTCATCTTGCTCCTACGTATCTTCAGGTGCGATGGAGAAATCAAAGCTACGTAGTTTTGGGTAAAAAATGTTTGTGTGTTGATTGATTTTATTTATAAAAATGATTTGGTCGTTTGCTTAAAAAAGGGGGCAGATTCGCACTTGGGCGTTTGCATCCGTTTGAAAAAAAAAATTAACATGCGTGGGCGTGAAAAGAAGATTTGCTGAAGAAAAAAAAGGGGCGGATTCACACTTGGGCGATGGCATCCGTTTGAGAAAAAATTAAACGCGCGTGGGCGTGAAAAGAAGATTTTCTTAAAAAACAAAGGGACGGACTCACATTTGAGCGATGACATCCGTTTGAGAAAAAATTAAACGCGCATGGGCATGAAAAAGAAGATTTGATTATAAAAAGGGGCGTATTCGCACTTGGGCGATAGCATCCGTTTGAGAAAAAATTAAACGCGTGTGGGCATAAAAAGAAGATTTTTGGTTAAGGTTAGTCCAACAAATAAATAATATTTTATATAAATAGGACCAGAATATTCTAGAGAATGGTTATATAAATAGAATGAGAAAAATGATGTTAAGCTGAATTATGAAGTTTTTTTTTTAACACGGACCAGAATATTCTGGAGAAATATAAAGACAATATAGTAGAATAATATCACTGATAAATATTGGACCAGACAACTCTAGATTAATTTGATTATTAATTAGGACCAGACTGTTCTGGAGAATAATTATATTAAACAAAAATATAATATTAACAGTTAGTTTAAGACCACAGCACTCTGGATTAATTTAATTAACAAGGACCAGATTGTTCTGGAGAATAATTAAATTAAACAAAAATATAATATTAACAGTTTGTTTAGGACCAGAGTACTCTAGATTAAATTTATTAACAAGAACAAGATCGTTCTAGAGAATAATTAAATTAAACAAAAATATATTATGAACAGTTAATGTAAAATAAATGAAGATATATATATATATATATATATATATATATATATGTTATCGCGATTTTCGGGTGTCAAGTCATTAATTAGGCTTGAACCTTTCAATCATTGATATCTCTATTTTTTTGGGGAAGGGAGAAATTGAGAAAAACCCTTAGAAATTCTAAGTTTGGGGGCAATTTTCGCTACGGGAAGGTGTTAGGCACCCATAACGACTATAGTACTCTATAGGAGCCGTTCTTCTAGATTTACGTTTACGCTTTATTTTTAACACTATTTATTGAAAAGAAATTGTTTTTAAGAATGGGGGAAAGAAGTGTTTGAATTTTATTTTTATTGGACTTGGAGAGGTTTTGTCCTCTTGCCTACATACCCTTTTAAGGGATCAAACTCCATGTAGTTCTCTCTCAAAAAGATTTTGGTGAGTTTAGGTTGATTTTAGTTTTTGAAAATGGTTTTGAAGAAAAGAAAGAGAGGCCGTAAAGGCTTGAGAAAGAAAATGGTGAGGTTGGTTCAATTATTAAAGAAAATGATAGTCTAAGTGTGAATTATTTTGTATTTGGATTTTTGATTAAGAAAATAAAAGAAAATACAATGGAGTTTTGACTCCAAGGTTTATTGGAAAAAATTGTTTTCAAGTGATGGAATTGTTAACATTTTTTGGAAAAAAACAGATTTTCATAAGTTTCGCGCTTCCTAAACATACACCTAACGCTAAATGATACAACGTGTGTGCGTGTCGGTGTACATCATTATAGTGTCCATTGTCCTTTACATTGGCCCTAGTTTACATTCTATGGTCTTGCAAGAAATTAAAATAAAGGAATAACTACCTAAAAATTAGAAGATTGAATAAAACATAAACTTAAAGGATGGAGATGAAGTGGAATGCTCAATGTGCATGAAACATAAAATGGTTAGTAAGGCAAGATGAAATGATAGTAGAAATGATAAACAAAGGAAAGAAACAATAGCAAAGTATGAAAAATGGGAAGAAAAAATGTATGCAAACTAACATTACTTACAAAGCAAGAAACCAACAAGTGAATTTTGCAAAAAGGACAAGAAACTAACAATTAAATGGCAAAATTGGAAGCTAACATATAAACTTGCAAGACAAGAAACTAATCAATTACACTAACAAGATTGCAAGCTATCATTCATCATTTCCAAGTAGTAAACCAAAAATTAAGCTAACAAGATTGGGAATTGACAATTAACATTGCAACATTGTAAATGAAAATTAAACTAGCAAAATTGGGAATTAGCAACTAACATTGCAAAGTTGTCAATGAAGACTAAACTAACAAAATTGGCAACATTACAAAATTGTGAACAAAAATCAAACTATCAAGGTTGAAAACATTGCAAAATTGTGAACAAAAATCAAACTAACAAGATTGAAAATATTGCAAAATTGTAAACAAAAATCAAACTAACAAGATTGAAAATATTACAAAATTGTGAACAAAAATCAAACTAACAAGATTGAAAATATTGCAAAGTTGTAAACAAAAATCAAACTAACAAGATTGAAAATATTAGCATGAAATCAGAAATGATCACATCCCAAAATCAAGTGCCAAACATCAATATCTCATGACAAGTATTTGGATCGAGGATCATGCAAGAAACTTCACACAAAAATACACAAGATATACGAATCAATAGAAAAATTAGCACATATTTTTTCTATCAATTTTGATCATGTAAAAATATCACAAAACGGTCAAAAGTGCACCAAGAACGCATAGCAATTTTTTTGGAATTTTGTAAGAAAATTAAAGCGCACAGGTGTTCAGGTAGCAAGAACAGGGGTAAGTATAGCAAAAATTCAAGAAAAAACCGAAAATTACCCAAAGCCCACGGTTACACGGCCCAAACCCAAGCGGGTTGATGGATCCGGATCTCCAGAACGTCTCAGAGGCGTTGGATTGATCCAGATCCATCAAGACCTAGATCCAACGGTTTAAAATGCAGGAAAGCTGGATCGGGTCTGAACCGACCCGGTCCAGCGTTTATATAAAAGGTTTTTGGCCCGGTTCCTTCCATTTTTTCACTCTCATTCTCTTTCTTCTCTCTTCTTCCTCACCGTTTTCTCTTCTCACTTTGGTGAACCCTAACCCTAATTCACTCAAACCAACCCAGAATTTCATGAATCCTGGCTTAAACGCTTCGGCTTGTTGTTCTAAACATGAATCTATCACTGAAAATCACATGCACCCGTTGAATCGATGTAGATCTTGAATCTTGTTCACGGATTCAAACGGTTTTGGTTCTTGTGTTTTTGTTCAAATCTTTTTCTGAATGAGCTTGTTTACGGATTCGTTGGTTTACAACGGTTGATACTCGTTGTAAACCTTGGAATCTTTACGGTTTTCAAAGATTTTTAGGGTTTCATGATTTTGAACAAAAACTCTTCGAATCTTCTACGGATCTACATCGATTTGGATTCGTTACAGCTCTTGAGTATGAGAGAGGTAAGTTTCGATGTTCACCTGTGTTTTATTCGGGGATTCGAACCGGAATCTTCAAGATTTCTTCAATTTTGATCCTGTTTGTTGATTTTGTGGCTTGAATTCCGAAAATAAATTGGTGTTTCTTCTCTTCTTCTTCACCGGTTCAAAACCTTTGAACTTCTTCCCTTTTCTTCCCAATTTCCCTCCTCTATGATCGCATTGGAATCGTTGCTTTCAGTGATGAATTCAATGCTTGAATTGCAGAAGGGATTGGCTCAATGATGAAGATTCACCATTGAATCTCTGAGAGCTGCCATGAATCCCATGGATTTGGCTTGAATTCAGTTCTGGAAAAAGTTAGGGTTGGTGAAATTGTTCTTGAGCTTTCTGAATTTCTTGTGAATTTGATCTAACTGAATGGAGAGAGAAAGTTGGAATGTGTTTGTGAGGTGGCGTGATTTGTGTGGGCTCTTTTCTGACTTGTACAGTGGCTGGCCTTTTATAGGCTGCCATGTGTGCTTCTGAACCAATGAGATTACAACACCTGGACTTGGACTAGCTTGCGTGGCACTTGGACTGAATTCTGCAAAAAAAGACTTAAGGACTAAACTGCAATTAAAAGAATTTGGACTGATTTGTAATTTTTAAAAAAAGAATTGGACTGATTTGCAATTAAAAAATAAAAGAATTGGACTTATTTGCAAAAAGGTAAAATAAAATTGGTAAAAAAAGTAACTTTGCAAACAACGTAAAGTGAAACAGTTAAAAAACGACAAAATGGACTAAAACGAACAAACTACCAAAATGAGGTATTTTAAAATACCTCTCTGTCAAAAAAATTTGACATGAAAAGACCAAAATGCCCCTAAGGACTAAAGCGACTCAGACTGACTCAGATGCAATGCTAAAACGATTTTTAGACAGAATTTGATTAATGATGTGTGTAGACAAGTTGTAAAGACTCAGAGACAAATAGTAGGGACTAAAATGGGCTCCACTGCAGGAAATGACCAAAATACCGTTTTGTATGATTTTTATGCAAAAACTTGGAATAAAATGCAGGAAAACATGCAATTGGTTTAGAAACTTTCAAATGACTTGTAATGCAAGAAAAACACTTTGGATGGCTTTATATGCAAGAGAATTAAAGACAGAAAAAAAATACGCAGTTTGAAGCGCGGTAGAAAATTGCAGAGTAATACACAGTGAATTGAAAAGTATCAGAGATAGAAAAGAATTTTGAAGGAGTATTTTTAGGTCCAAAATGAGGGTATGACAATATATATATATATATATATATATATATATATATATAGAGAGAGAGAGAGAGAGAGAGAGAGAGAGAGAGAGAGCACGAAAGGAAAAAGAGAAAAGGAAGAAGAAGAAGGAGGAAAGAGGAAAAGGGAAGATGATATACCTTTGTAGGGGGAAAGTAGGAGAAAGAAAAAAAAAAGAAAAAAAAAACAAGGGTTATTTTGTTTGATTTTTGTTTGTTTTGGTAATGATGGTGTGTTGTTTTTTTGTTTGATTTTTGTTTGTTTGTTGATGATGATGAGAAAGAAAAAGGCTTTGTTGAGAAGTTTGTTTGTTGTTTTGAGAGCTTTTGAAAGTAGTGAGAATATTCACTTTGAGAGAGATTCAATTCTTTGTGTGTAAGCTCCCCCCATTAACATGGAGTTGAGCTTGTATTTATAGAAGCTTATGTCTTGAAGCTTCATAGACAAAGACAGTTGTGTTTCCCTTTCTAAAAACAGTCCATGTGCTTGTGTTTTTGTTGCTTGATGCGCAAGAGTGCTCAAAAAGAAAACATTTGTGAGTTGCAGAACCTTCTTGAGGACATTCTTGAGTTCCAACTGTTTGGAGAAAAAACACACGCGTGACTGTAGGCCAGCTGTGATATGGTGGCATTTGTGAAGTCATCCTTATCTTGTTGTAGCTTCACCAAAAGATTCTAAAGAATGTTCTTCTTGTATACACTTAGATTTTTTTTTTTTTTTAAGACTCACATGAATCTTTGGCCTTTTGATGATTATTCTTTTTGTTGCAAAGCCTTGCCATAGATTGCTTCCTTTTAGTGTCATATATCAAAGGTAACTTTTTATCCTCTTTTGGTGAGATAAAGAGAATAATTTGTTCTTGCTTTCAATGATGTAAGTGTTGTAGCAGAAAGTATATGTGTGTCCTTTTGCTCTTTTGCTTTGTACGTAAGAATGAGAAAAATGTGAATTTTGTTCATGCAGAACGTTCTCCATAACCTTTTGGAACTTCCAGCTTGCAAAGAGAAAAGGTTCACACGTGATTGCAAGCTGTAGAAGCTTGGAGGCCACTTAATACCACAGCTGTATGGCACTTCTTGGAAGCTACAAGTGTTGTCCTTTGTGGCTTGGAGAGCAAGGATGCTCAAAATGTGAATTTTAACAAGTGCAGAATGTTCTGAAGAACATTCTCTTCTTTCTTAGCCCTTTTGAGACAGCCCACGTGAGGTTGTAATACAGATGTGTTCTTGTTGTAGATAGTTGTAATTCGATGTGATAGAGTGACATCATCCTTATCCATTTGTAGTTTCACCACGTACTACAAGAGAAACAAAGTGACCTCATCATGTCCCATCAAGTATGTCACTAGATTATAGCTGCACAACACCACACGTGAGAACGTTCTGGTAGAGTATTCTTGATGAAATTTCATTTATGCCTTTTTAATAAAGATAAAAACAGACAACATAATAAAATATAATAATAATAATAATAACAAAAATAAAAACAAAAAGGACTAAAATAAAATGACTAAAAAGAGTGGACAAAACTGAACCAAAAATGAGGTATTTTAAAATATTTCTCTGCCGAAATTTTTCCTAAAAGGCAAAAAATATTTCAGGCCAAAAGACAAATGAAATGGGATCTTAGGTCAAAAATTGGGGTATGACACGCCTGCAACAAAGTTCCTTCAGACTTAGAATGGATTTGAAATTGATCCTTCACAGGACAATAACCATATCAGGCAACAGATCATTGGTGATTGATCTAAGCTTCAAACGACTCTTTTTGATGTGCTGGCAATTCACAACGTCTCTTTCACAACTCTATATAAAGGAGTGAAGACTTAGAGAATTGTGAAAGACTCAACAACAATTTAAAAGCGTCGAACCTCTGCTGAAATTGTTCTGCATCAAAAGTTCACTTCGAATTTCTTATCAAAGTTCATATCTTAGAAATTCTAGAGTCTTAAGAGTCTGTATCTGATTTGTATTGTGAACACCACTGATTGTATATCAAGTGTTCAACCTCAAACATTTTTCTTTGTAATTCTGTTTGATTAGAAGTTTCTTGCAGTTGTGCTTAAGCATATAAGTCTTTTGATTGTGTTCAGAAGCATAGGAAATCTCTTGCAGTTGTGCTTGAGTATTTGTAATCAGATATTACATTTTAATGAACTCTCCTTGGAAGTGCAAGGGAGACAGGACTACTTCCGGTTTGTGGAAGGAACCTGTATAATTGCTTTGGGTGTTTCTTCTCTCTCTCTCTCTCTGTCTGTTTTTACCCGCTGCATTTAGCATCTGAACATCACTTCATCAGTTGTAATCTAACTGCTTCTGACCAGTGACTTCAGTAGGAGAAAAAGAAGAAAAAGCCAACACAATTCAACCCCCCCCCCCCCCCTTTCATGTGCTTTTGTCACCTTCAATTGGTATCTAGAGCCTTGGTTCTGTTGAGAACACTTAACAGTGTAACAGCCCAAGATATGAGAAAAACATGTCTAGTGAATCATCTGTTTCTGGTTCTGGTGGTAATCATAATGTTGTACCTTATGATTACAGTGATGAGAAAGTTGACTCGGGAAAAGTTCCAAAGTTCAATGGAGATCCTGAAGAGTTCTCCTGATGGAAAACCAACTTCTACAGTTATATCATGGGCTTAGATGAAGGAATTATGTGATATTATGGAAGATGGAGTTGGTGACTTGGATCTTGATGAAGACGGAGCTGTTGTTGACATAAAGAAACATACTCCTGCTCAGAAGAAAATTTACAAGAAACATCACAAGATCAGAGGTTCACTTGTTCTTGCTATACCTCGTTCAAAGTATATGAAGATGAGTGACAAATCTACTACAAAGGCAATGTTTGCTTCTCTCTATGCAAACTATGCAGGTAGCAAGAAGGTTAGAGAAGCAAAAACACTTATGCTTGTTCATCAGTATGAGTTGTTCAAGATATGAAAGTATTGAGGAAATGTACTCAAGATTTCAGACCCTAGTCTCGGGACTACAAATACTGAAGAAAAACTATGTTGCTTCTGATCATGTGAGAAAGATACTAAGAAGCCTGCCTGCAAGATGGAGACCAAAGGTTACATCTATTGAGGAAGCTAAAGATCTAAACACTCTGAGTGTTGAAGATCATGTCAGCTCTATCAAAGTTCATGAGATAAGTCTTAATGAACATGAGCCTGCTAAGAAGAGTAAATCTATTGCTCTACCATCTCAAGGGAAGTCATCAAAAGCTCTTAAAGTTATAAAATCTGAAGAAGAATCACCTGATGGCGATTCTGATGAAGATCCTACTGAGATGATGGTTATGCTTTCAAACAAGCTGCAATATCTAGCCAAACAGAACAAGAATTTCTTTAGCAGAAGAAGTGGTTACAAAGGCTCCAGGAAAGAAGATCAGAAGGGTTGCTTCAACTGCAAGAAGCTTGGACATTTCATTGCTGATTGCCCTGATCTTCAGAAGGAGAAATCAAAGGACAAGTATAAGAAGTTAACTTTCAAATCAAACAAGATCATGAAGCAGATCAAGCAGAGTTTAATGGCAACCTAGGAAGATTTAGACAGTGAATCTGATAAGGATGGTGCTGATGAAGATGCAAAAGTAGTTGTGGGGTTAGTGGCTACAGTAACTTCAGAAGCTGAACTAGAATCAGACTCAGAAGAAGAAAAAGAGGTATACTCTAAAATTCCCAGAGAAGAACTTATTGAGTCTCTTAAAGAGCTCCTTACACATTTTGAAATGAGAACTAGTGAGTTGAAAGATTTAAAAGAAAAATATGTTGAGTTAATGAAACAAAAAGAATCAACTCTATTGGATCTGAAAGCTTCTGAAGAAGGACTTAGAGGCTTTGACTTTATTTGTAAAACCTATGAAGAAAAGCTCAAGTTTTTGTGTCAGAAGCTACAAGAAAAGTGTAATGGAAAACCTTTAAGCAACCAAGAAATTGCTCTTGAAGATTTTATTATGTCTAGTATTAACCGAAGTAGAGTTGCTTCTATGATTTACAACATTTACAAAAAAAATGGCAAAGGGATTAGATTTTCAGAAGGAAACCCTAATTAAACCAATCTTAAAGCATGTTGTGAATGTATCAACGAAGGATTGAAAACCTTATTTGTACCTGAAGGTGCTAAGATTGAAATTGTGGTTCAGTCAAAACCTGAAGCTTTTAACTCTAAGGTTAAGATTACCTCAAAGCCAAAGAACTCTAAGTCTAAGGCTATGACAAATTATGATTCTAAGACCTCAAAGATCAAGATTCTAAAGAGATCAGAACCTGTTCCTCAGAGTTTGTTGAAGCCAGAATCTGGTATCTTGAAGTCCAAGTTTCAGGAAGAACAAAACAGTTGTGGCTTCAGGTGAATCAGAACTAAAAGGTGCTAAACCTAAAGTACTGATCAATCAGAAGCTACCAAAACCACACCTCAAGGTGCAAGAAGTGATGAGTAAAACTTCCAGCATTAACCTCAAAGGACCCATAAAACAATGGGTACCTAAATCTAAAATTGTCAATACTGCAGAAATGCCTAAAAGCAAAGGAAAAGCAAAAATCTTGGTATCTGGACAACGGTTGCTCAAGACATATGACAGGAGAGAAATCAATGTTTTTGAACCTCACAATGAAAGAAGGAGGAAATGTGAAGTTTGGAGGAAACTAGTCTGGCAAGATCATTGGTACAAGAACTATTGGTAACTCCTATATCTCTATTAATAATGTGTGGTTGGTAGATGGTCTTGATTATAACCTTTTGAGTATTAGTCAGTTTTGTGACAATGGTTATGATGTGATGTTTGAAAAGACCAACTGCACAGTAATCAACAAAGATAACAAGTTTATAGTGTTCAAAGGAAAGAGAGTAGAAAATGTTTATACAATCAATTTCTCTGAACTAGTTGATCAGAAGGTAATTTGTCTTCTATCAATGAATGATAAGAAGTGGGTATGGCACAGAAGGTTGGGACATGCTAACTGGAGGTTAATCTCTAAGCTTAGTAAGTTACAACTTGTCAAAGGCTTACCTAATATTGACTATCATTCAGATGCACTTTGTGGTGCATGCTAGAAAGGGAATATTGTGAAATCATCTTTTAAATCTAAAGACATTGTCTCAACCTCCAGACCTTTCGAACTGGTTCATATTGATTTATTTGGCTAAACATTTCTGGGCAGAAGCAGTGAATACAACATGTTATGTTCAAAATAGGATCTATATCAAACCTATCTTGGAGAAAACTACATATGAACTCTTCAAAAGAAGAAGACCCAATATATCTTACTTTCATCAATTTGGATGTATCTGTTACATTCTAAATAACAAGCTCTACCTAAAGAAATTTGATGCCAAGGCCCAAAGAGGAATCTTTTTAGGTTACTCTGAAAGGTCAAAGGCATACATAGTGTATAATTCAGAGACACTCTGTGTTGAAGAAAACATGCATGTTAAATTTGATGACAAAGAGCCTGGAAGTGAAACTCCAGAGTAAGATAAAAGTTTTGCAGATATACATGTTACTAAAGATACTCCAGAACCTGATCAGACTGAAGAATCTGAAGATAGTCCAGAAGTTGAACCAACTCCAAAAGCTCAAGATGAAGTAGCTTCTAATGAAGCTCAAGATGGCTCTCATCAAGCAAATCAATCCAAGAATACATTCAAGTACAAGTCTTCACATCTTGAGGATCAAATCATTGGAAACAAAGACAGTCCTAGAAGAACAAGATCATATTTCAAACAAGAAGAGTCTATGATAGGATTGTTATCAGTGATTGAACCTGCTACAGTTGATGAAGCACTTTCAGATGATGGATAGATACTATCTATGCAAGAAGACTTCAATCAGTTTCAAAGCTAGAAGAACATTATTGGAACAAAATGGGTATTCAGAAACAAGGTGGGGTAACCAGAAACAAAGCTAGACTTGTTGCACAAGATTACAGTCAACAAGAAGGCATTGATTACACTGAAACATTTGCTCCAGTTCCAAGATTGGAAGCAATCAAGTTGCTTCTATCATATGCAGTTAATCATGGCATAATATTATATCAAATGGATGTCAAGAGTGCATTTCTTAATGGAGTTATAGAAGAAGAAGTGTTTGTTAAGAAACCTCCTGGTTTTGAGGATCTTAAGCATCCTGACCATGTTTATAAACTTAAGAAATCACTATATGGCTTGAAACAAGCCCCCAGAGCTTGGTATGATAGACTAAGTAATTTCCTGATTAAAAATGATTTTAAAAGAGGTCAAGTTCACACAACACTCTTCAGAAGGACTCTTGAGAAAGACATTCTTGTTGTGAAGATATATGTTGATGATATAATATTTGGTTCTACAAATGCATCTCTTTGCAAGGAATTCTCTAAGTTAATGTAGGATGAATTCGAAATGCGCATGATGGGAGATTTGAAGTTCTTCCTTGGAATTCAAATTAACCAAAGTAAAGATTGAGCGTATGTTCATCAAACAAAATACACAAATGAGCTTCTGAAGAAGTTCAAGCTGGAAGATTGTAAAGTGATGAACACTCCAATGCATCTAACCTGCACCTTATGCAAAGAAGATACTGGATCAAAGGTAGATCAGAAGCTGTATAGAGGTATGATTGGTTCTTTGTTATACCTCACTGCATCTAGGCCAGATATTTTATTTAGTGTATGCTTTTGTGCAAGATTCCAGTCAGATCTTAGAGAATCTCATTTAACTATTGTTAAGAGAATCTTCAGGTATCTGAAAGGAACAACAAATCTTGGACTCCTTTACAGGAAATCCTTACATTATAAGTTGATTTGATTATGTGATGCTGACTATGTTGGTGATAGGATTGAAAGAAAATCAACCAGTGGTAACTGTCAGTTCCTGGGAGAGAATCTGATATCCTGGGCTAGCAAAAGACAAGCAACTATTGCTATGTCTACAACAGAAGCAGAATACATTTCAGTTGCAAGTTGTTGTACATAACTACTTTGGATGAAACATCAGTTAGAAGACTATCAGATTAATGCTAACGGTATTCCCATTTTCTATGATAATACTGCTGCTATTTGTTTGTCAAAGAATTCAATTCTACGTTCAAGAGCCAAGCATATTGAAATCAAACACCATTTTATTAGAGATTATGTTCAAAAAGGAATCTTGGATATACAATTCATTGATACTGAACATCAGTGGGCTGATATATTCACTAAACCTTTAATTGTGGAAAGATTTAATTTTATAAAGAAAAATTTGAACATGCACTTTGTATCTGATTAAATCTGCATGCTCCTGAACTAGAAGTTAGGTCCTGAAGTTAGTTCAGAAGTTATGGTCCATCAGAAGCTCTTAACTGAGATTCTGAGGAAAATGTGCTCCTGAAGATGACATCAGCATCTTAACTTCAGAAGCTGGATTTTGTGCTTCTAAATAGCAGAGCTAGTGGAAACGTTGAAGTTACTTTTTGGTAACACCTGTCCCACTAACTAAACAGCTCATCTGAAGTTATCTGACGTGGCTTAAATGTATTGGTGTATAACTTTAGAGGGCAATGATGATTTTAAGGTTTGAATGTACTTCTATCTCGCGCCCCCAACTGTCATTAATGTTGTGTTTGTTTGTCCCCTATGAATTGCAATCGTTTGTTTTTACTCAAATCACTTAGACAAAACACACACTACTCACTTCACAACCTACACTTTCTATTTTCACACTGATTTCCGTGAAGTATAAGTTCATCTTCTTCAAACAAATCCCTATAACCCTAATACTTCATTATCATCAATGGCGTCGTCAAGCTCAATTCCAGAATCAACCATGCAAGATACATCACAAGGAACGTCTACTCAAGAAGCTCCTACTTATGAAATAAAGGGAAGAACCACGTCATTAGAAGAGTGGGATTTAACTGTTCAAGTTGAGATTCCGGTGGATTTCACATCTTTGTCATATCATGGCTGCAACATCAAAGAGTACTGTGAGTCACAGGACCTCATGGACTACTTCAACATGTTGAACGGTCCAACATACATGAGTATGGTAAGGCACTTCTAGGTTAAAGCTCATGTTTATGATAAAAAGGTTGCCCAATAGGAAATGGATGAAAAGGTGTTGATTGACCCTACTCTAGCTGGTATGACAATAGAAGAAATGGGTTTGGAACCCTTCATAAGTACTGAGATTAGATCAAGCGTCATGGGGATTCATGTCTACATCTCTCAGGATGTGATTGCTTATGTTATTAGGATAGCTTCTGGAGGTAATTTCAAGGATGGTCTGGACACCAACAAGAAAAGTCCATGAAATGAAGTAGTCAATCAGACTATGTTCAATAGCAAGAAGAAAGGTGCTTACAGTGAATTGACCATGGAGAAGAAAATGCTTCTGAAGATTTAGAATGAGAACCTTCTTTGGAACACAGGGTGTTTCTTCACTACTTTATCAAGAAGGAAAAAGCAAATGTGTCTAAGTACATCTTCAAGCACATGATTAAGACACTAAGGGAGAGTCAATTGAGCAACAGAACCTGAATTCCTTATGGACGACTCATCTCAGAAATTCTTCATCAAGGAGGAATTTTGAGGGAATTGAGTGATACAAAGGTCTTCACTGATAAACACCTTGGCACGGTTAGTGGAAAAGTAACTAATGGAAGCACTCTAAGGCATATGAAGTTAATCAGAAAGGAGGATTACAAGAAGCTGGATACAGATATGAAGGAATCTACAGCTATATCTAATCTTATGGAAGGCTTTCCTCCAATCTGCAAACAAGATCCATTAGATGTGCAATTATACTTCATTCATTATCATTTGCAAACCACTGGAAAGACTATCCAACTGAAGGATATACCAGAACAAATGTATGGTGGTGCTCTGCCAGTAGCAAAGGGCAGAAAGTCAAAGAAAAGAGAACTCACAGAAGTTGAGTATCTTGATGATGCTTCTGAAGAACCTCCCAAGAAATCCAAGAAAGCCAAAGTTGCTGAAGCAACTGGTTCTGCCTTGTCAACAATCCAAGAAGAAGTTCAGGATCTAGAACCTATTAAGGTCCTGAACAAAAGAACTAGAAGTGGGAAGGAAGTTGATCCTTCACCACCTCAACCTACTTAACATGTTCAACCCCCCTTTCCTAAAAGGAAAAGGAAGCATGTGCTCAGAAAGTTAAATCGTGCTCCTAAAGAAGAAATTGAAGAAGCAACAGAGCTTGTAACAAGAAAAGTAAGAAAAAGGAAAGAAGCTGATGCTGTTGAGGAAAAAGCACTTCAGCTAGCTAAAGAAATCAAGATACCTGCTGAAGTTCTGCCAAAGGAATCTACAGTTGAAGCTGCTCAACTGAGATTAGAGCTTATAGAGAACCTGCAGCAGATGGCTGATGAGATAAAACCGCAAGTGCACGGTCTTACCGTAGTAGTAATAAAATAGTATCGTTCTGAAAGGGAGTTGTTCAATTCAATTAACTTAAATATTATGATTAGAAGAGAAATAAATTGCAAAGTTAGGGTTTTCAAAAGGTTGGAGGAGAATATAATAATAAAAGAGAGCCTTGGGATTATTGGTTCATCATAATGAAAAATCCTTCACAAACCGAAACTTTAAACCTAGAACCTTATGTTCGACTTAGTTTCTAATGACCGGTTTCCCTTTAGCCCCTCACTTTTCCTTTCAGTCCAGTGAGAGTTTTCTTCTAGCAATCAAACCTATTTCACTAATTTGATTACTAGAAGAAGCTTTTAAGGATTGAAACTACTAATGTCCAAAGATTGCAAAGACTATTTCACTGCCTTTACAATCTTTGTCTAAATTCACTTGTTCCAACATCAAGACTCCGCTCTCGCTTCTACAGTTTGATAATGATTAATTCATGTTAAAACAGTGAATTTAAATTAGAAACTAGGGTTACATAAGATTTAAGAATAAAGCTTGGTTTGATTAGGATTATGTTATTAGACTTATCCAACAATCCCAAGACAAGAGAAGTCTACTCACTCATGTTCATCGTAGACATAGAGAAGAAGAAGAAAAGCATAAAGTAAATAACAAGGAAAATAAGGAAGAACTTTTATTAGAAAGACAATTGTCACTTATTGTATTCCAAGAATAAAATATGATTATTTGTGATGGCTAGCTACTCTATTTATAGTTTACAATTCCTTAAGCCCTAAGAAATACATCACTAGAATGTTCCATAAGAAACCACAGGCTTTTTGGTCAGAAATAAACTAATAGGTAGCTTGTACGAGAAGGAAAAGCAGCAAAAGGCAATCCTAGAAGGTGGCACGGCCGTGCCACATTTGGCACGGGCCGTGCCAAGCTTCTGACTTGGGGGAGATATATTTTTGTCTACGAATCTTCGTATTTTTGTTCCGAATCAGCTCTAAATCCCTTTCTTTTGCTCCAAGACTCATTCCATCAAATATTTATTCTTGAAATACAATAATATGCAATCTAAAGTAAAATAGATCTAAAAGGCAATAATATTAAAATAAAATAAACTTAAATCTAATTAAAATGAAACTAAATATTATATTAAATTAACTAATTATTGACTCATCAATGGCAGTGGCTGATGATATGGTGGAAGCTACTGAGGTTGTTCAAGAGGAAGATGGCTGCTCAGAAGTTGTTGCTTCATAAGCTCCTAAAGGTAATACTGATTCTCTACACACTACTGCTGAAATAGTTAGTATAGAATCTAGTACATCCTCTGACACTAGGTCTAGTCCAGCCTTCCTCTCATCATCTTCATCAACCTCATCTGATATGGATGATATTCCACTTAACAGAGTATATGGTAACCTCGATAAAACCTTGTCCCCATCACCATCCACCTAAACAGAGAAAAAGCCAGATTATGATACCTTTGTTCCCATGTATCCTTCTGTTGTAGAAAGGTTACATGACATGCAACAAAGAAGGAATGATGCTTGCAAAAATCTACCTGCTAATTACCCATTACAACCACCTATGATTGAACCTATTCAATATATTCTTGCTGATGCAGAGGGTGCAGTTGATTACACAAGAACAGATTCTGCAAACATTGATGTATCATCATCTCATCCTAACTCTCCAACCCAAACAACTAAAACTTCTGAACCATCAATCATTCAGGACCTGATGAATCATTACTCAGGTGAACTACCTGGTTATGAGTCTAACATAGAGAAAGCCATGGACATAGCTTCTGATGAAGATGATAGAAAGCCCCCATCAACAAACACCTAACCTAGAAATGGCCTCATCAACCAATACAGATTCTGTACTTGTACCTGATCATATTCAGCCTGAACCAGATGTTCCTGAACTATCTATTTCTGAACAATATGTTTCTGAACTAGATGTTCCTGAACCATTTGTTCCTGAACAAGTCATATCTAACCAATCACCTGCAACCAACACCATTGTTGAACCTGAAACCTCCATAATTGACCAACCCTCATCTTCTAGCTTAGCCATTCAACCTTGTGCTCCTGCCAAAACAAATGTCCCTTCTCCACCCACCCTGTTTCTAGATTCTACTATTCTAGCAGATGTGTGTGAGAATATCTTTTAGGAGCTGAACAACTTAGTTCAAGCAAGAAATAATTTGATTCATGAAGACAGCTATGAGAAGCAGTGGAAGAGATTGAAAGAAAGAGTAGACTATGTCTTGACTGAACTTCAGAGATCCTGTCTTGATGCTCAAGACTCTGCTCAAACCAAGCTTCAAGATTGGCTGAAAGGGGTTGATAGCAATTTGCAAGAAGTGCAAGTTCTAAGAACTTGGGTGCGAACTCCTCTATGCTTAAGAGAAAGGAATGCTATTGATTTCATTCCAACAGGAATACACCCAAGAGAGCTGAATCTCAACTGGTTGTCAAAGATTAATGTCAATCCAGTCTCTACAGAACTAGCCTTGGTGCAGAGGAATGCTGAGTTAGAAAGAGAAAACAAGCAGTTGAGGAAAGAACTTCTTGAGCAGAAGCTTCTACTACTTGAATACAAGTCCTCTACAGAAGCAAAATTGGAAGAAGCCAGAGTCGGAGAAGAGAATCTCATCAGAAGTAATGAAGAGTTCAAGAGAGATATGAAGCAACAAGCAAAAGAGACAAACAAGATGATGGAATTGATCCAGAAACAAGCCCAACCTTAGTTGCATACCCTTAGCTTGTTTTAATTTTGTTGTTTGTATCTTTGCATATGTTTGCTTCTGAACTTATGTTTATATGATTCTGAATTACTGCTTTTGATCAATGTTTATGTGCTTCTGAGCTTTTTGTGTGCTATTGAATATACATTGCTTCTGAACTATGTGTTTACTTATAGAATTTTTCTCACTGTTTTTCTCATCCCTTATTTTTGTCTTTATTTTATACTTTTTGTTGATGACAAAAGGGGGAGTAGATGTATACTATTTATAGGCTCTGAGCCCCATTAATTTCTTTTTAAGCAATCTAAATTAATAGGACCTTCATCTTATCTCTTAGTCTATTAATGTGAGATTATTCTGAGAGTTATTACGTTTTTAATGATAAATTTAATTAACACGGATAGAACTCGGGGGGAGCTTACAAACCTCACCTTAAAGTATTATTGGACTCAGGGGGAGCTTACAAACCTCATACCCTTATAGTCAACTAGTTAATTAGATTAACAACAATTGAACATTTTAAATACTAATGTTAGTCATCATCAAAAAGGCGAAGATTGTTGGAACAAAATGTGTTTAACATTACCTCTTGAGAGTTTTGATGATAACAAGGTATTAAAAATTGTCAATTGGATATGCTAATATTTGTTCAAGTGTACAGGACCATAGACAAAAAATTTGTGTCTACTTAAAGCTTAAGTATTGGAAGAACAAATGAGAGCAATGGAATCAACAAAGTAAATGAAGCTTAATGCATCTGAAGACTAGAACTCCTGAAGTCAAAATGCTCCTGAAGAGATGACGTGTCATCAGAAGCAAGTTCACCAAAAGCACCTCATCAAAATCAAGATCACCAGAAGTTGAAGTTCATCAGAAGATGAGAGGCTTAAAGCTTCAAGGGTTGTACAAAGGATTTAATCACGCCTAACATTGCAGAAGACTAGAAGAGTAAAGCAGCGGCTAATTCAAATGGATTTGAAGGCATTGGATGCTTGTTCGTTTAAGAGCGTTGACAAAGTACAATTGTACGAAGTGTACAACCACTAACTCCACTACTCAGAGTGTGTCTCTGCTACAGGACAAGAATAACAGTTGTGCCTGCAACAATGTTCCTTCAGACTTGGAATGGATTTGAAATTGATCCTTCACATGACAATAACCATATCAGGCAACAGATCATTGGTGATTGATCAAAGCTTCAAACGACTCTTTTTGATGTGCTGGCAATTCACAACGTCTCTTTCACACCTCTATATAAAGGAGTGAAGACTTAGAGAATTGTGAGAGACTCAACAACGATTTAAAAGCGTTGAACCTCTGCTGAAATTGTTCTGCATCAAAATTCACTTAGAACTTCTTATCAAAGTTCATATCTTAGAAATTCTAGAGTCTTAAGAGTCTGTATCTGATTTGTATTGTGAACACCACTGATTGTATATTGTCATACCCTCATTTTGGACCTAAAAATTGTAACACCCCGTTTTCCCAACGTAAAAATTTCGTAAATTAAATCAGAGTTTTCACATAAATGGAGTATCACTTTCTTAAAACATCTCAAAGGAAATGAATAACAATTCATTCATCATAAAAATAGTGATTAAACTTCTCAAAACATTGCAGCGGAATCTTAAAAGTCTTGGCACGCAGGCCTCTTCATAACATTTCAAAAGTTCATCTAAAATTAGTCTTTATAAAATTATAATTGACATGCGAGGAACAGAAAAGCATTTGACAAGGTTCCCCATCCCGTTACATATCAGAGCACCTAAGACACAGTGAGGAATGTCTCACACGACTGCACCTAATCTTGGTTACCTGCACTTGCCCACAAGGCGGCAATTCCAACAGGAAGGGGTGAGATTCACAAAAAATATAATAAACAGATAATTCAACAATTAAGTTTAACAACAATTAACATATAAGCACGTCTCAAATATTTATCTCATAACATCTTAAGCAACATCAAGAATATCATCACTAAACATCTTAAACATCATCAAAGAATCATCATCACAAAGCATCTTAGACATCATCAAAGAACATCATCACAAAGCATCTCAGACATCATCAAATACACTTAACAACTCATAGATATCATCATGTAATCATCATCACTAATAAATTTAAAATAACTCAATGTAATCATCATCTCACTATAATAATCAACATAGTAAACAACATTATAACATTATAATTAGTATCATATACAACATCATAACAACATAACAATATCATAATCAATATAGCAACATCTTAGTCAACGTCATATAATTCACATCATAAACATCGTATAATCTTCATAGGTACTTTTTTAACAACACATGGGTAGAAAACAACTCGACAACTCATAGAGGATAATTCATCAACAACTTAACAACTCATGGATGATAATTCATCAACAACGACTTTGACTCGACAAATGCGACAATGCAACTTAGACACTTATATGCATGTGGTACCAATCGTCATCATAAGTATTAATATACTTTAATCGTGTGGAGGACAAAGCTCCTAATAATCGTGCGGAGGACAAAGCTCCTAATAATCGTGCGGATGACAAAGCTCCTATCATGGTGAGGACAAAGCTCAATGAATGCTAATGCATGGACTCTATCAACAAGACACCTTAATCAACTTATCACTTATACATCCAATAATTTGGAGTCCATCATCAACTTATTCATACTCATGCAACTTAGTTAAATAACAATTGCAGCATAATCAAATCACATCAAGCTTAATAACAATTCATTTCAACAACATCTTGATCATTCAATAATATTTCGAGTAATGCATTTAATCATTAAATCACATTACAAACAACTTAGCAGTTCATAACAGCAACAGAAACAGCAAAAGCAATTCACAATCATTATCAACAACATCAAATCATCACATTAACTTTATAAGTATAGCACTTATGCACTCATCATTCATAATTCATAAGCAATAACATTCTTCAAAAGTAATCAAGTATGATTAAATAAGACATAAGCCAAATACTCATAAAACACCTCAACTAAATCCCTAATACCTAATTTTGAAGTTTGGAAACCAACTCTAAGTCTTTGGACTAACTTGGGATTAGTTATGCTAAGTTTTCTTAAAGTTTTCTTAAGACCTACTTGGACTATTTTCATCATAACTCAAAATCTACAAATAATTTTCTAGTCACTCCAGAGCCATTAGAAAGCTAACTCAATTATCTACAACTTTTGTGTTTACACCAAGACCCATTTCGGAACAGAAATGTATGAAAAGGACACAAGAATGTCAAACAGAAAATGCTGTTTTTTCCAAGACCTACTTGGAGTGTTTTTATCATAACTCAAGATTCACAAAACATTTTTGAGTCACTCTGAAGCCATTTAAAAGCTAACTCAATTATCTACAACTTTCGTGAAGACATCAAAAGCTAATTATGAACAGAAAAGTCCCAGTTTTTATTTTAGTTTTTCGGTTACAGAAAATCGAAAAGAGAACGAGCCTGTTGACCCCTTTGTAGTATTTTAATCATATCTAGAGTTCTAAAATCTTAAATTGAGTCAATCCAAAGGCTAGTGAAAGCTAACATCTATATCTACAACTTTCATGAAGACACCTAAACCCAGTTCGGAACTTAAACTTGTCAAACTAAGACAACAAGTAACGTGTTTTGCACAGCGACAGCAAAATCGCAGTTCAGTTGCGGTTTCGCCTTGGGGAAACCTTTTCTACTCCGTTTTCGATCCAATACCCTCAAAACATGACCTTAAACATCACCCTATGATTATCCTATCATTAGAACATTAATTATTCATTAACCTATTAGATTATCCACTCTTTTTAAGACTAGAAACTCAATTCGAAACCTAAACTAGTTTTCCTTAATTCTCACCTTTCAACTTCATCTTTTAATTCATTCACCTTAACCTAGTTCTTAATTCTCTCAAAAACTCATCCATCTCTTGTTAATCATAATTGAATTGAATTACAGTTTAATATAATGAAAGCTAGGCTCACCCTTACCTTAATTTTGGTCTCCTGAATCAAGCTGCGTTCTTCTTAGGTTTTTCTTCTCTCCTTCGCGCCTCCTCTCTTTTTCTCTAGGTTTCTCCAAAAGTTATATCACGTACTAAATAATTATAACCCTAATTCTCTTATTTATATTCTCTTACTCATCTTATCTTATTTCTACTCCTTCCCTCAAATTCTCTAAAATTATGTAACAACCCATATTTAATTAAATATATTATATTATAAATCAAATAAGATAATACTAAAAATACATAAAAGCACACATCATCAAAATATATATTATATTATATCATCATATCTTATTATTTCTAAAACAAATATATTTCTACACTAGATAATATATATATTTCTACACAAATAACAAATATATTTTCAAACCAAATAACGAATATATTTCTATAACAAATATATCTCTACATAACAAACATATTTCTATAACAAATAACACAATATATTTTTACACAAAATAACATATATATTTCTTCACCAAATAACACATATATTTTTATAACAAATAACATAATATCTCTACACCAAATAACATATATATTATAATATAATATGCTACTAAAACACCAACATATAACACAAAAATAACACACATCACCATAAATCAAATAAATTATTTAAAAAGACTCTAAATTCAATCAAATAATTAAATAAATAAAATAGTTCAAAGCGGGCGTTACAAAAATACTCCTTCAAAATTTCTTTTCTATTCCTGATACCTTTCAATTCACTGTGATTTACTCTGCAATTTTCTACCGTGCTTCAACTGCATATTTTTACTACTGTTGTCTTCAATTTACTTGCATGTAAGACCATCCTAAGTGTTTTTCTTGCATTACAAGTCACTGAAGACTTTCTGAAAAACATTGCATATTTTCTTGCATTTTATTCCAAATTTTTGCATAAAAATCATACAAAGGGTATTTTGGTCATTTCCTGCAGTGGAACCCATTTTAGTCCCTACGTTTGTCTCTGAGTCTTTTCAACTTGTCTGTATAAACCATTGATCAAACCCTACCTAAGAAACCTTTTCAGCATTGCATCTGAGTCAGTCTGTGTCGTTTTAGTCCTTAGGGGCATTTTGGTCTTTTCACATCAAAATTTTGACAGAGAGGTATTTTAAAATACCTCATTTTGGTAGTTTGTTCGTTTTAGTCCATTTTGTCATTTTTAACTGTTCACTTTACGTTTTTTCCAAGTTACACTTTTACGCCAATTTTATTTTTATTTTATTTGCAAGTCAGTCCAAATTTTATTTCTTTTTGCAAATCAGTCCAAATTTTACTTTAATTTGCAGTCAGTCCAATCTTTACTTTTTGCAGATTAGTCCTTTAGTTTTACAATTTTACAGAAAGGTCCTTAAGTCAGAATTCAGTCCAAGTGCCACGCGGGCAGTCCAAGTCCAGGTGGCGCATTTCAATTGGTCCAAAGGCACACATGGCAGCTTATAAAAGGCCGGCCACTGCACAAGTCAGGAAAAAAGCCACAGAACGTGTGCCACATCACAAAACAGTTCACCAGTTTCTCTCTCCATTCAGTTACGATCAAATTCACAAAAAAATCAGAAAATCTCAAGAACACGAAGAACAATTCCACAAACCCTAACTTTTCCATAACCAAATTCAATCAGATTCAAGCAAATTCCATGGAATTCATGGTAGCTCTCAGAGATTCAATGCTGAATCTTCATCACTGAGCCAATCCCCTCTACAATTCAAGCGCGAATTCACCGCTGAAAGCAGCGAACTCAAGCGCGATCGCAGAAGGAGGAATTGAGAAGAAGAAGGAAAGAAATTCAAAGGATTTGAACCGGCGAAGAAGAAGAAGAAGAAATTACCGGTTTATTTTTGGATCCAAACCAAGAATCAACAAAACAGAATCAAAATCCAAAGTTCACGAAGATTCTAGTTCGAACCTCCGATTAAAACGCAGGTAAACATGTAAACTTACCTCTTTTTTGCTCAAGAACAACAACAAATCCAAAATCGATGTAGATCCGTAGAAGTTCAAAGAAGTTTGGTTCAAAAACTGTGAAACCCTAAAAAACTTTTGAAAACCGTAAAGATTCCACGATCTACAACGAATATCAACCGTTGTAGATCTACGAATTTATAAAAAAATTCATACGAAAAAGGATTTGAACAAAAGAACCAAAACCGTTTGAAACCGTGAAGAAACTTCAAGATCTACATCGATTTACAGCATGCATGTGATTTCCAATGGTGGATTCGTGTTTAGAACAACAAAATGGATCGATTGAAGCATGTTTGAACAAGTTCTGGGTAGATTTGGATGAACTAGGGTTAGGGTTTGCATCGGAGAAGAAGAGAGAACGATGAGAGAAGAGAGAACGGTGAGTGAAGAAAGAGAAACATTGAAAAAAAATGAATTGAACCGGGCCAAAACCTTTTATATAAGCGCGTTGGACCGGGTCGGTCTAAACCCGATCCAACTTCCTGCGTTCCCAGCCATAGGATCTAGGTTTTAGGGTATCCGGATCAATCCAACGCCTCTGAGGCATTCTGGAGATCCGGATCCACTAAGTTGCGTGGGTTTGGGCTTCATAACCGTGGGCTTTGGGTTTCTTTTATTTTTTCTTGAATTTGTTGCTATGCACACCTCTATTCTTGTTATTTGAACCCATGTGCGCTTTAATTTTCTTACAAAAAATTCCTAAAAAATTGCTATGTGTTTATGGATGCATTTTTGATTGTTTTGTGATATTTCTACATGTTAAAAAATGGATAAAAATATATGCTAATTTTTTCTACTAATTTGTGTACTTTGTGCATTTTTTGAAGTTTCTTGCATGATTTTTGATCGGATTTTTGCCATATGATGTTGATGCTTGATACATGACCTTGTGATGTGTTTACTTCTGAGTTCATGCTAATTCTTCCAATTTTGCAATGTTGATTGTTAATCTCCAATTTTGTTTAGTTTAATTGCTTAGTTTCTTGTTTTGTAAGTTTACTCATTAGCTTACATTTTGTTAGTTTAATTTTTAGTTTACAACTTTGCAATGTTAATTGTTAACTTCCAATTTTGTTAGTTTAATTTTTAGTTTACAACTTTGCAATGTTAATTGTTAGTTTACTTTTTTCATTTTTTTTTTGTTAGTTTAGTTGTTAGTTTCTTATTTTGCAAGTTTAAGTGTTAGTTTCCAATTTTGCAAGTTCAGTTGTTAGTTTCTCATTTGGCAAGTTTAATTGATTAGTTTCCAATTTTTGCAATGTTAATTGTTAGTTACTTGTTTTTGCAAATTTAATTGTTGGTTTCTTGCTTTGCAAGTAATGTGGATTTTGTCCATTTGAAAACAAAGTGCGGAATATGCTTGTGAATGTGTGCTAAAATGAAATTTGGGCATGTCTCATAATTCTCATATTGTGCTTGAAATAAACCTCTTAGAATTGCTTTGAATGAAAATTATAGGGCATGTGCTTGCTTTAAACCTTGTGATTAGTTTTGTGCATTTTTCTCATTACATCTTTCTATTTCCCCTTTTGTGTCAATTAGTTCATTATTTTTACTATCATTTTATATCTTGTTTTACTAATCATTCTATTTCATGTTTCATACAAATTGAGCATTTCATCATCTCACCTCCATCCTGTAGCTTAGGTTTTATTCAGTGTTCTAATCTTTAGGTGGTTATTTCTTTCTTTTAATTTTTGCAAGACCATAGAATGTAAACTAGGGCCAATGTAAAGGACAATGGACACTATAATGATGTACACCGACACAAGCACCGACACGCACACACGTTGTATGATTTACCGTTAGATGTATGTTTAGGAAACGCGAAACTTAGAAAAATCCATTTTTCAAAAATTAGTCATCTCATCACTTGAAAACAATTTTTTCCAATAAACCTTGGAGTCAAAACTCCATTGTATTTTTTCTTTTATTTTCTTAATCAAAAATTCAAATGCAAACTAATACCTACTTAGACTACCATTTTCTTTAATAATTGAACCAACCTCACTATTTCCTTGCTCAAGCCTTTACGGCCTCTTTCTTTTCTTCAAAACTATTTTCAAAAATTAAAATCAACCTAAACTCACAAAAAAACCTTTTTGAGAGAGAACTACATGGATTTTGATCCCTTAAAAGGGTATGTAGGCAAGAGGTCAAAACCTCTCCAAGTCCAATAAAAATAAAATCCAAACACTTCTCCATCCATTCTTAAAAACAATCTTTTTTCAATAAATAGCATAAAAAATAAAGCGTAGACGTAAATCTAGAAAAACGGTTCCTATAGAGTACTATAGTCGTTATGGGTGCCTAACACCTTCCCGTAGCGAAAATTGCCCCCGAACTTAGAATTTCTAAGGGTTTTTTTCTCAATTTTGCCCTTCCCCAAAAAAAAAATAGAGATATCAATGATTGAAAGGTTCAAGTCTAATTAATGACTTGACACCCGAAAATCGCGATAACAATGGTAGACAACTTTTCTTCAAAAAAAAAAAAAAAAAAAGGCAACTTAGAATTTGTAGGTTAACATCTTAATCTTTTATTTTTACTATGAACTCTATGCTTGAGGTTTTTTTTTTTGCCTGCTTCTTTCTGGAGTTACTCAAAGTAAGTTTTTCTTTCCATTCATTACTTAACATTATTTTATTTTAGAGTCACTTTGAATTTCTGTAATATGTCGTGTACTTTCACTTTGTTTGCTTACAGTTTGAACATCAAAGTAGAATTTTTTGAGTTTGACTCTTTACAAGGACTTGAATTTGAGGTATTTTTCTTAGCACTGAAATCATCACAATGGTGTCTACTTGTGTGAACTTTAAGGCCAATATCATATTTATGAAAAAATAACAATGTTCCGTAATTTGAAAATATCTCCTTTAAAGGAAATTTTAAAAAAAAATTCGTAATTCAACCTGTACGAAACACAGGTTTGTAACTAGTTTATACCAAAGTTCTAAATTGTACTCCATGACTTCGATTGCAGCCAGGGACGGATTCATTCATGGGCAATGTGTGGTTAAAGCGACACATGCACTTTCTCTATTCTTTTTTTAATACATAAAACATATGCATAGTGCTCAATTTTATGTTCTGCAATTGTGTTGAGTTTGCTCATGCATAAACATTTCAAAAGATGAAGCATGTGATATCTAGTTGAAAATAATTAAACTGAGTATTTTCGTTGCGAAATCTAAAACCTTATATTCTTTAGTAGTAATGTACAAAGTAAGATTAAATACATATTCATATGACCATTTTTAAAAATATGTTCATATACTTGAAAAGGTTAAGCCTTTAATATTTGTTTGTTTGTCAAGTGTTAAACATGTTTTTTTAGCTATGAAAGTTGTGAAGAGTAACTTATGTAACAATGGGTGATCAGTGGCTAAACGACTGTTTCGTAACTTATATATAAAGAGATGTAATTTTAACAACTATCAATGATGTCATTTTAGCTCATTTTCAACAAATGGATAGGAGACGATTTCATTGTAATGTATTGTATCAAACAATGTTACTTCTTATTTTTAATATAGGTTGCATTATTATTTTTTTAAATTTTAGCCCCACATATACAAAATGTCTAGACACGCCTCTGATTGCAGCCCTAATATATTGGTTTTTAGGTGTCTGCAACAACGTTGTGACTGCATGGCTGCAACGATGGCCCGATGGGTGCCCTTTGGTACAACGCTCATCCCCATATTCATTTATAAAAAAAATTGTATATGCACCTATTCAGTACCTATGCACCCGTATCTGCACCTATTTTTTTTCGTTACAATGCTAAAGAAAAAAAAAGAAAAGAACAAAAGGAAAAAAAATTACAAACTACTCTCTAGGAAAGAAAGTCCCAGCTGCATCCATCTTTAGGGGATATAAGAGACCATCCAAAGGGGAGTCATGGTGAACCAAATCATGATTTGAGGAGGCTCCAAGCTTGGCCAAGAAATCCGAACATTGATTTTCCTCTCTGAGAGTGTGACAAACAATAATATCACTTTGTTCCATTAAGCCCTTCACGTCTTGAATCAAAACGGCATAAACATGAAACCTGGGAGTTGGATCTTTGAGGAGGTTAACACAAACTAAAGAGTCAGAGTAACAAACAAGCTCATCAATCCCCAAATTTTTCGCCAATAAGAGACGCTGATAAATATCATATAACTTTGCATGAAGGATGTTAGATGATCTTTGAATGTACTAGAAAAACCTGATAAATAATAGCCAACACTATTTCTAAAAACGCCTCCATAACAACTCTAATGGATGAGCCCATGCAACTACCATCAGTATTCAGAATAGTGCATGAATGATTGTTCTTATTCCACTTAATGTGGTTTTTACCTAAAATAGCATTGGAGTTGACACCAAAGCACATTTTGAGTTTTACTTTTTGAATATTGAAGGATATACGATTATTCAAACACATTAAAATAGAAGAAAAAAAATCAAGTATAAAATATTGTACATTGTAATATTTAAACAAATAGAAAAGACATCTAAAGTCTTGACCAAAATATAAAAAAAAACATCTAAAGTAGAAAAAACAAAACAAAAAAACACAAATGCATATTACAATGGACATCAAAGACTTATTATAAATTTTTGTATTATACAAAGTTATAATAGTTTATATAATGTACAGGTTACATGCGGGTTTGATACTAGAGTGACTATACCCACACTCAGACTCAGACCTAACAACGTGGATATTTACCCGTTCATTAAGAATATTTTTGTTTGGTGTTAGTTAGGCTTGAGTCCCCTACATAGTTGTCTTTTTTCTTTCTTTGAACTACACACTATATCTTATTGGGAAATGTTAATAAGTGCCTCCGAAGCACTAATTAAAAAATTATAAAAGAAAAAGTTTTTTCGAAAATTGTATATTTTCCTTTTTAAAACTTGAAAAAATGTTGCTTTTAAAGTTGACTTTGTTTTTTCATTCTATTTTTAGTTGTTTAAATAGTACCACAGAAGCAATGGTTAACATGACTCTTTCTTATTTTACCGCTTTGCCTTTTTTCTTTCTTTGAACTACACACTATTTCTTATTTTACCGTGGAAATTTTCTTGTTAAACTCTTAAAATAAATTTACATCTTAAAATGACAAAAGTACCCCTAAATCCATTTCATATTTTCAACCATTTTCCCTTATTCTTCTCCTGTTGTCTTGTCATTGTAACTTCCCAGCCTTCACGCCAAAAACCCGTCTTCCTAAAAATCTTGGGTTGCACAGATACAAAATGAGGAGACCTGACAATTGACATCCCAAAGCTGCAATCGATAATCTCAAAATTGCAACAAGAAGATCACATATGATATATTGTTTTTTTAATTTGTTGTTGTTGTCAAGGAAGATAATATGTATATGGGTGTCAATCCCGTATTTAATTTACTTAAAAAAATTATCTATGTTAACTCAATTCACTATGTGATCTTACATCATACAAGCTCTGTAAATTCTGGTTTTTGTAGTTGTTTCGTGAATTAAGATTGTGTAGGCTTTCTTGAATTCAATTAAAAAAATAAATAGTAGGAAATCACTAATGTATAATGTAGTTTAATATTTAAAAATCCCTTTGTTTTATCTCTCACTCTAATCCTCACCCCTCTATCACAAACATTTTTCTTTTGTTACATCTCTCTCACACATCTATAAATATGTGATTTGATTTCGGAAGGTTCATATATATAAAATTTTCTTTGAGATTGATGGCACAGGATGGGGATTTGCGAGTGTCAATTTAGTTGGGATGTCGTTGCTTCCCTGTGATGTTGTCTAATCTCCTGACTTAGAAATAAAATATACTAGTGTGTATACCCATGCGGTGCACGGGGAAAATTCTTTTTTGAATTAAATTAAAAGAATAATTAATATTTTATATTTTAATATTTTAAATTTGATGTAAGAAATTAAGAATATATAAAGACAAAAAAAAGTCAAATGTTAAAACTTAATGTTATATCCTTAAAATAACCCACTTGGGGGGTTGGCCTAGTGGTATTGGCTTGGGATCTGAGAGTGTGCTCCTCCTTGAGGTCTCAGGTTCGATTCTCACTGTGTCAATTTAGGTGGGCTAATTTAGCTTCTTCAAAAAAAATGTTATATCCTTAAAGAAAAACTTAATGTTAGATGTGAAATAAATTTAAATATTCATAGCAAGATGAGCTCATAAGAGCAATAATACCAACCTTAATGATACAATGTCATGTTAGTTCAAAGCAATTGACTTGACACCATATCTTAAATATCAAGAAGACCAAATACTTAAAATCTTAAATATCAATAACTCTTTGTTGAGTCTCATTTATTTCATAAAATTTATTCAAACCAGGACCATTTCTTCGTCTACTATCAATTGTTACTCCAACACAAAGCGTGTAGTCATCCTCAATCAAATAATAGACAACCTTTATAGTGCAACGAACTCTTAGAACCCGTTCTACACAGTTGAAAACCAAAAAAGGAGAGCAATATATGAATCAGTTTTACACAAATCTCTTGTGTGTCCTACATATCACGTATGCAACTTCATAAAATTGAATAAAATAATTCATTCAAAAAAAAATTGAATATATTTAAAAAAATAAATCAAACAATTCTATATTTAATAAACATAAAACAATAGGCAATAGTCTTATTTCGTAAAGTAAGAAAGGTAATATTCAACATACCAATCAATTCTCCTTTCTAAAAAAAAAAATAAAACATACCAATCAATTTAAGCGAAAGAGATAAAAACAACTCGCATGCCAAATGAATCTATTTTAAAACATTAATTTTTTCTCTTTATTGACAACAACACAACCCAAAACATTCATTTTGAGAGAGCTTAATATATTTTAATTCAACCTGGTGTAACTCATTCCTAAATATTAAAGTGAAAAAATCAGTTAAAAAAATAGAAACTTAGATAGAAAGAAAAATGGAACAACTTGTTATGGCAGCAACAAAAAAAAAAGGCAAGCAACATAGGCATTTGAATGCAAAAGTAATCTTCCTATCAAGCCTTCCACTTCAAATGTTTTATAACACTTCAAAAAATGCATGAAACTAATGTTAATAGCTTAGAAAAGTCATCTCAAAACTATTCCTAAAATAAACGACAATAAAAAAGAGAAAGCCCTAACAAACCTATTCTTAAATTGTTGAACAGCAGATGCTATTAAAGACTTACACATGACATAACTCCTAATTGTTTCAAGCTTCTTAATATAACCTATTCTTAATATAACCCCCCTTTTGTAATTTGAAAAGGGGGTTATATTTAGGGATAAAAAAACAAACAAAAGGGGGGTTATATTAAGGGACGGAGGGAGTAGTTTCTTAGACATAGTTGAAATGTTGTTGACCAAAAACCAATCTTTATTCCCAAAGAAGATTATCAAGAGATCCAATCTTAATTTTTTGCTAAACAAAAAACAAATATATATAAATGGAATAATAGTTAAAATTCACACAAAGGCCTAGTTCCTATCCATACCTTTGACATAGCATGTCCAACTTTTCATACACAACTTGTATTAAGCTGTCACCTTTCCTTATAACTTGCAAATTATAAGTTTCAAAGATAAAAATTCAAGTAGAATTACATAAATATCCATCAATTGATATGAACCCAATCGTATAACATAAGAAAAAGAAAGAAAAAATAATAACAACAAAAAGTGTAACAGCCAAGAGAACATAATGTATAAATGAGGGACAAAGACATTATTTATCTTACTATATGAAAGAAAAAGTTTTTAGTTTAGTAAATTTGATTTCAATATAATCTGACATGATCAATTTTTGACACATGCAAGATGTCTTCACAAAATGAATATCAAACCAAGGTTTATTTTCAGAGACTGAATAATAAATATTTATCTAACAGGCGCTTAACTCCCTCAATAAAGTATTCCTTGGTAGCACTAAAGGTAAGACTAAACAGCTGATTCTAACGACAAAATCAACAAAAGAAGGTACTGAATTCCATCAATAAAGTGCACACTTACTTTGAATAGAACAAAAATAAATACAGAAAACATCATAGCATCTGCAAATTACCAACACGGGCATACATTCCTTCACAGATGACGTCGAATCTTAGTATCGGCGGTGCTGGAAGGATCGTATCCAGAAGCAAAGCTTAACCATAGCATTGCTTCTAGTCCATAACATAGATAGATCGGCACAAATTAGAGAAATGTTAATCAATTTTTATTTAGGACTTTGCCTTAGAAGTCAGAACCTATCTACCAGAGTGAAGAAATTAAATCATGGAAGAACTAATGAGAGAAGAAGCAGAAACGTGTCATAAAATAGAAAGACAATACATGCAGTGTGCTTGCTCGCACCATGTGGCCTTTCCTTGCATCATCGAAGCAAAAGAATATATCAAAATTGGTCGTGGACAAAGTGGTTGTCGTCCTAGGTCCATAAGAGATGTACTTCATTAGTTGAGTTTGTTTATAAAGTTAAGATCTTCATCTTCCAAAGGAATGAGGATAAGGTAAAAAAATAGTTGTGAGCAAAAGGTGGGTATTATTGAAATTAAAGTACAATCATGCGGAGAGAGAATAGTGGAGTTTAGGCATTGGAACTCTAAATATCGGTTATATGAAATATTAAAGAGATTAATATGATTTTAAAAATTGAAATGTTTGAAAAAATAACTTGGAAAGTTGGTTATTAGTAAAAAAAAAACTTGGAAAGGTGAGCATGCATAATTTCGAGATAGAAATATGAAGAGATAGAAGAATGCACAGAAGAGAAGAAACACTTTCAACCATGAAAACACACGGATGTAAATACTGCCATTAAATTTTAATAATCAACAAATTAAATAATTAAAAAAAATAAGAAAATATAATTAAGGAAATAATTCTATTAATAGCAATTTTTAAAATAGCAAAGACTCTCAATAATTGACAAATGGCAAACTTGCCAAAGAACTAACCTTGTTTTATTATAACTAGTATAGTGACCCGTGCCAAGCACGGGAAATAAAAAACTTTTTTGATCAAATGAATAGATTTTATATTATGTTATCTTAAAGTTATAAGTATGGTTATAATTTAAATTTGATATGAAAAAAATATCATCTTAATTTTGTTAATTTTGTATATATTTTGAAATATCTAAACATTGCACATAACGATTAAAGTATTTGCATTTATACTTATACTAATTATTTGTAGTATAAGATGTACTCATTGTTAAACTTAGCATATGTAATATTTTTGCAAAAATACGCCGACTTATTGTATATTATTATTTGTTGACATAATGTATTTTATTAATCATTAAAACTAAAAAAAAAAATTATGTAATAGTCAGTGTGAGATGTATACACCTAGTCTGTGAATACAAATGTTAAATTTTTTACGGGTGTGTATAAATATAGTTTGGGCTACAGAAACGCCGATTGTCATTTGTTTTTATTTTTTTTACAAAACAAATGGTCTAATGTAAATATTATATTTTAAGGTAACAACGATGTAAAAAAAAAAAAAAAGTTCCGCGTATTGTTATACCTGAAAAGTGCATCAATTAAAAGTCAATGGCAGGAGGATCTGCTTATATAGAAATTGCATGTCCTGTAAAGACCAATACGCCTTACAAAGAAATTAAAAAAAAAAACGACTTCCAAACAATACGGAACTTTAGTTTTCAAAATTATAACAACAACAATTCTAAAACATAATCAATGATCATACTTTTTGAAAAAGTTCACGATACACAATATTTGTGGTCTCCTTGCAAACATTATTATCTTCATCCAAGATGAGTAGCTTCAAACCTTTTCTAGAAGTAACTTGAGAGACAGCGACATAGAGTTGTCCATGCGTGAACACGGACTTAGGAAGATAAACTCCCACTCGAGATAAAGATTGACCCTGACTTTTATTTATTGTCATTGCAAAACAAAGATTCAATGGAAATTACTTGCGCCTAAATTTGAAGGGTAGTCCTGGATCACTCGGAATAAGATTCATCTTGGGAATGAATACCTTGGTACCTGCCCTTTTTCCTGTAATTACGGTAGCAGCTATCGTGTTCTTCCCTAGATGTGTAACTGTCAGCCTCGTACCATTACACAATCCATTGGTCTGATCGATGTTTCTCATCAGCATACCTGGACATCTCACCCTTAGTTTCAACCAGTGATTTGGAAATCCAGAGCTCTTAATACCATTAAGAAATTCTGTTGTGAACCACTCGCTCTGGACATCAGAATTTTCGCCCGATTGACAAACAGAATCAGAGTTTAAATACTCTTTCTCTTCACTTGGAATAAGTGACATCATATATTCGTTAACATGCTCAACTGAATCAAGTGTTGGTGCGAGTATTCCCCTTTCTTGGAAAAATAGCGGGTCACCTAGGTTATCATTCAAATTGGGATACACAAAGTATATAAGTGACATCAACAGATTTGTTGTGTCTGATATGAGCAAATCTTCAGGAATGTCTACCTTCATTTCACCATTCTCATCCGAAGTGTCGTCGTCGTCTCCAATTGAGAGTATCCACTTGCCAAAATTAACAATTTCTTCCTGCTCTGCAGGTACCGAAGATGCACCCAATCTCAGTAAGCCTCAACACATTACAATAAGCCCATATCTTTGATGAATTGACTGAGGTATCAACAATATCCTGCCTCGTTCCTTTTCGGACAACAGACAATATATGTCTGAAATCACCACCTAAAACTATTGTCATTCCAACAAAAGGTCTAAACTCGTTGAGATTATCATTCTTGGACATGATATCACGCAATGATCGGTCAACCCATCAAAAGCTTGTGTTGCTGCATGCCTTGTTGCCCCCTTTCTTAGCTCTCTTATAATTTTCGTAAATATTTATACTTTTGCACCTATACCACACTTAAAAATATCCCCTTTTGATTCTCATTTTAATTTGAACATGTTAGTTTCACCATGATTCTTTACTTCTACCTAGGTCCAAAATCAAGATTCTTTGCTACTTTTCTAATCTCATATGTCATCTTGTTCCACATGTCATTTTCACTTCTATGTAGCTTCACGCAGCCTTCCTTTAAAATATTTTGTGGGAAAACACTTTGTTTTTATTCCTTTAAATGTCACCACTTGTTCCTTGTATCCCTACTGGGGCATCTCCTCTTCACTCTTCTCTTAACTCTTGCTTCCATAACCAATACTATATGTTGGATAGTCAAACTCTCTCTATGTAAAACTTTAAGTTCAAACAAATCTTTCTGTTAGAATTACTAATAAGAAATAGATCTATTTGAAAACATGACATCTCACTCTTGTATGTAATAAGTTTCCCTTTTGTTTTCTTAAAGTAAGATCAAAAGACAACAAAAAATCTATGATGGATTTACCCTTTGCATTTATCTCCCCGAGGCTATACCCTCATTCACGCCTTCAAAACTTACCAAACACTCCTTACATGCCCATTTAGATCCCCCCTCCTAAAAAAAATATTTTCTTCTTGTGGTATATATTGAATTAAGCCTTTTAAATCCTTCCAAAATTTTACTTTAGGATATTCTTCCATCCCTACCTTAGGTGCGTAAACACTAATACCATTAAAGTTGTCTTACTCCCTCCGGTCCTTAATATAAGCAACTTTTCAAAAAAATGTTTGGTCCTTAATATAAGAAAAAGTACAATTTTGAGTGCATATTTATTGACTAAATGCCACTTTTACCCTTATTTAATTCCTACTATTAAATGTCATATTTATTGATTCAATTTGTTTTAAATTTGAGTAAATTACACTCATCTCTCCTCAAAGATGCTTGAATTACACTCCTCTCCCCTCTTATGTTAAAATATACACTCCCCTCCCCTCTTATTCAAAACATATTAGAAAATATTTCACTCCCCACCCCTAAGAGTAACATGAATTACATTCCCCTCCCCTCTTATCTTAAAATCTACACTTTACTCCCTCATTATATTTTTTTATTTCTAATAATCTAGCAAAATAATAATAATAATAATCTAACACACTTCAGAAAAAAAAATATTGCGGGTCTATTTTAATATAATTAAAATCTGAATACATATTTTTTGCTATTTTTTATTCAAAATTTCATTAACATATAGTTTAACCCCGATTATAAAATATGAAACAACCCATAATAAAATTAAAATATGTGAAAAATTATTAAAGACATTAAATTATGGTTATTTAAAAGTTGGTTTTATGCTCTAAATTATAAAATTAATATCAAAATATTTAAATTTAATTATCATTGACATTTAAATTATAAAGAAATGAATTTATTTATTTTAAATGGTGGTTCAAAATTAGTATATATCATACAAATATTTATTTATGTTAAAATAGATTAAATTGTAGTTCATATTTATTTATTAAGGGAGGGGGATGTAATTCAAGCATCTTATAGGGGAGAGAAGTATAAATTTTAATTTTCAAGGGAGGGGAGTGTATACTTTATCATAAGAGGGGAGGGGAGTGTAATTCAAGCATCTTTGAGGGGAGGGGAGTGTAATTTACTCTTTAAATTTTAGCGTGTTGCTCTAATTTACTCCTATAAACGTGTTTTTTAATTTCGAATATGAAAAGAACATGGCTAGCCACTGATAAATCAAATTGTTCTAGATTGTTCTGCAATTTAATTAAACTACGTACAATGTGTAGTTAATAGTGTCTATCCCTTTTTTAAGTGATGCTTATTTGGACTTGGTAACATATATTTAATGACGGCATATCTGGAAATTTGTTAACAAAATTACATTAGTTAATGTGTTCTTTGGTCTTGATGATTTTTGGTTTTCTTTCTTATATTAAGGACCGGAGGGAGTATTTCCTTTCAAAAAAATTTAAAGATGTCTTATTCAACTGCAAATTTGTAGGCTACCGTCCAATCTCATATCATCTTTACATCCACAATATTCTTTTTTCATTCTATATCCATAATAATATCTACACTGTTTCTCGATTTAATTTTTTCAGTGTACGAATGCTTAAATCTTGAATTATCTAATTCTTTCGTGCACCAATGGTGAGAGTGATAGTTTGGAAACTAATTTCACTATTTATTCCTCGAAAAATGGTCATAAATAACTCGTTGAAAACCAAAATTGTGACGACATAGTGATTGATTATAAGATGTTTCTCAACATCAATATAATATTATAAAGCTAAGGTTTGTAATTTGTCATTTGATTTGCATGTTTGGTGAGTAAATCTTTTAGTTTGTCATTTGAAATCATTAACACTTAATAATGTATATTATGTATTTAATGTTTTGAAAAAGAAAAAAATAAATTATGGACCAGGGTGAAGTGTCATGTCACTAAGCTCTTGTCGAAAGAATGTCACCAAGCTTTGTTGTGGTCGAAAGTTGAGATAAAGTTGAGATAAACTTGTTGCCGTCACAAAAAATTAAAAATATTCAATCCATTTAATGTCATTATTGATAATATCTTAAACAACCACTATAAGATGACTATTTATTCTCAATCTCCATTTATAATTGAATTAACATATTTTTTATCATATAAATTATAATATAAATGATATATATGGTTACCAATATAAATATAGAAAGTTACTGAAATCCAAATGCTTGAGGATGCTTGGTTTCTCAAGAGTGTTTTTCAAGAGTGCCACATGTCAATACCATATTGAAACTTGAAAAAAGGGTCTTAAATTTATATAATATAGATAGATATTATCATCTATTTACTACAAATTTTGTTAGAGCAAATTATTCTCACCTCATTTAAGCTTGAACTATATTTCATTCCTCTTTTATGTTAAAAAATACACTCCCTTTCTTTAAAAAAAGTTTGAGTTACATTTGATCCCTCCTATTATAATACAAAAACACGTCTTGCTCCAAGTCCATATTATAAAAACATTGAATTTTTAATAAGACTTAATTGGGTTAAAGGGAGTTACTCAAGATAGATAAAACCTAAAAGGTTTCACATAACATACCCGTACACACAAAAATCAAGCAAAAGAAAAGTTGTTTGTACTCTCTCCGTTCACATTTATAAAAAAAAATCACCTGTTTAAGTTCATTGAATAATTATTACATCTGGTCACATTTATAAACCATGGTCATTAGTCATTCAAATATTCAATGAACCTAAGAAATTACTTTTTGCTTATATATGTGACTGGAGGTAATAAATGCTTTCAACTAACTCTTAGTGCTATCGCGGTCAACCGAGGCGTTGAAACAATCAAATAATGAGTGATAAAAAAAAACAATGAGAGTGATTAAGAGATTGGGCAATTACATGTTTGAAAATTAATCATGGTAGAATAAATTGAACCTAAATGCCACATTTTTTTTAATGAGCAAATCAAAGGTATTTTTTTTAACAAATCAAAGATATTTTTCTTGCACTACAGCGGAGATTAATCATCTCGAGATACTATGATTCATTTAAGGGGTTCATCTCCTCTAACAAATGTTTTCAATACACATCAATGAAAGAAAAAAAAAACCTAAACAAAATGATTAAGGAATCTAATATCTACCATTTATGTCTCATTTATGTTGGTTGAATACCTCATTTTAAAGATATAAAAAATCATCCTTAAAAAAAGATATAAAAAATCAACTAAATAAATGAGAATTAATTCCTTTGTTTTTGAATCTCACCAAATCAATTTGAATGAAAGTCAATCAACGGGAATTAAATCACTATTTCCAATAGCACAAATTATGTTGCATGCATGCAAAGACATTTGAATCCAAGTTATCCGCTGTCGGTATACTTTGTAAACTACAATATGATTCTTGAAAATTGTTGTATACACATGTTCTTTGGCTGAGAAATACATGTACGAAAATAGTCTTTGACAGTTAACTGTCGAGGAAGTAAACCGGCTGCAGTTAACTGCCGAGAAAACTTCTGTAGTTAACCGTCGAGGAAAACTTCGGCATTTAACTACCGAGAAAACTCAAACCTATTTTTTTTTTACAAAAACCATAAATTGTCATTATTAATATTTATTGATGTTGAATGTTTCAATCATTATTTTGGTACGTTTCAAACAATTGTATTATTATACTTATGCATATATATCTTAATAAGAATATCATTTAAATCTTGAAAAAAAAAAAATAAAGAGCATTTAAGTCCTCAAAAAACATTTCAATGACTATAAAAATTAAGTATTTGAATATAGTTTTGCAAATTACTTAAATAAAAAAAATCATTGTGCACAATTATTATTTTTATTTAAGTAATGTCAAAACAATATTCAAATGCTTAATTTTTACATTAATTTAAATGCTATTTTTATTAAGATATATATGCATAAGTATAATACTGCATTTAAATCATTATTTTGAATCTGCACGGAATATCAATAATTGTGCACAATTTTTTTTTATTTAAGTAATTTGCAAAACAATATTCAAATGCTTAATATTTACACTTATTAAAATGTTTTTTGTGGATTTAAATGCTCTTTATTTTTTTTGTCAAGATTTAAATGATATTCCTATTATATATATATATATATATATATATATATATATATATATATATATAAGTATAATACTGCAAATGTTTGAAACGTACAAAATAATGATTGAAACATTAAAAATCAATAAATATTATTAATAAAAATTTATGGTTTTTGTCAACAAAAAAAAAGATTTGAGGTTTCCTTGACAGTTAACTGCCGAAGTTTTCAGTTTTCCTTAATATTTTATTTAACTGCCAATGGGCATTTTTGTCTTTTACATGTGTTCTCAGCCAAACAACATGTGTATACAACAATTTTCATGTTTCTTGATCTTATGATGTTGTAGTAGCTTTAGATGTTTTCTGAGTTGCCTCGCAAAGTGACATGCAATTTGGGGCAAATGTAAAATTTTAAATTTCATTTTTTTTGGTTACGATATTTCAAATTTCGTTGATTATATATAAATTATTATATATAAATTATGTCAATAGTTAGAAATTACATTAATTGTGATATATACATCCAATTGAAAATATCAAATAAGCTAGTATATCCACCGGTATATGTCCGCTAATACAACGCCCCATGTTCTTTTTGGATCAGCTCCTCCACTGTTGCAATTCTTTTTTTGGATAATCTTTTAAGACTAATATATCTATATCATTAAGACAAAAAGAATAAAGTTAAGCTCAATAAATCCAAATAGAAAATAAATGAAGAAAACAAAATAAAATAGATATTTAAATTTCATGAAAAAGTAAATGAATAAATTATAAATCAAAGACGTCTAAAGAATCATGAAGATATAAGAATATAAACGAAAAAAACACATGGATAAATTTTTTTAATAGAAAAGCACATATAAGAATATAAACAAAAAAAATGTAAATAGATCAACCATGATTTGACCATCGATACTCCAAGTTTCTTGATGCGAATGGGAGATATCGGAAACGAATTCGATTGGTATCATTTTTATTGATCAAAAACAGAAATGATCTAATATAATTGCAAATAAAAAAATTGAAACAAAAAAAAAGACTAAAAAATTAAGACATAATAGAAAAGCGGATATAAAAATATAAAAAAATAAAATTGAGTCAATCAACCTTATTGTCCATTAGAACAATTTCTAAGGAGAAAGGAAGTTGGTATTTTTTCATATCCCTCACAAACCAAAGACGAACGACTCGAACCATGATATTCTAGCTTTCTTTGGAAGGGGATATATCAGAGATCAAGTCAATTTTTGGGTCATTTCGATTTGGTAGAGAGATACGAAAAGGACACGGAGAGAAAGAAATAAAATAGAAAGAGAAGGAGTTGTGGTGTGAAGAAAGTGTTGGTCAATAGGTCTAATTTATAATAGATTTTAGAGGACAATCATGTAAAACAACCACACTTAACTCGACCAATCAAATTCGAGCTCATGTCTTGATTGAATGATATCAATAGAACTGTTGCCGGAAAAAAAATTAATAGATATAAAGTTGTTTTTTTTTTTTTTGGCTCGGACTGTAAAGAAAGGTGTGCAATAAACCACACAAATTGAAATAAATAAGTCTAAGGTTTTTTGTCAAAAACAAAAGTCTAAGGTTTATTTTTCCTTAAACAAAAATGTCTAAGGTTTATTTTAGAATGTTTTAATATGATTTTTAATAGTGATTAGCAAGGAACATTGTTTAAGGATCCGTTTCAATAATATACCATTCAATCCCAATTAATTCTAAAACTTTTTTTTTTCCGGTCAAATAAAAAAATACACATCATAATGAAATAATATCTTCTCCAATAGCCATGATACTACCATTTCTACTTTGATTTCATTGCATCGTATTTTTTTTCCAATCAGCCAAAACAAAAAATATATTATAATTGAAATATGATATTATTTTAAACAATATTGCTAAATTTCATTGTTTTTAATTTACTTCATAAAAAAACACTCCTTGATATTAGATTTGGCACATGCACGGGAAATTACCTTTACATTTTTTTTATTGCCTTATAATTTGGCACATGCATTAAAATTACGTTTTTTTTATTGTCTTTCCTTAACATTTTTTTTTCCTAAAACGTGGATTTGTCTCACTCTCAACAAATCCTCACATTAATATCATGAGATCATAGCATAAAAATAGAGAGGATTTCTCCAAATGCATGAGAACTTAAGAAAAGCTTAAAGTGACACATGTCATACAAATAGAGAGAAGAGTTGGGATAATAGCGCCACATGTCACAAGAAAAGGGAGAAGAAAACATTTCTATAAAAAGAACTTAGAAAAACCCTTAAATTTATATTATATAGATCTATAGATATTGAAAGGAGTACATGCTATCAAGTAGCTAGTATGAATGTTTTGAAGAAAAAAACATTATTAAATGTTTTCTATATTAAAGCTCTTAAATGCAAGCCATGACCTAACTGTCTAATCTCACTGCTCAAGTCAAAGATTATGCCATAAAAAGTATAAGAATTGTTAAGAAAAAAATAATGGTTTTGAGATCCATGGCTTTTAATCTCAAAAATGTTGATAATTACATATTTTGTCAAGTTGGAAAAAGAAACTACTATCATCAAACTTTTACTATCACTTTACGTTGTGATGTTAATTAAGGGGACCATTATACAAGTCCCAGTTTTACTCTTCCTATTATTTTTTCTCCCACTTGAGTGTATCATATCATTGTATCTTACAATGCAAACTAGTACTATAAAAATTTTGTATTAGTAAGTGACAATAAAAAACGGAACAGATTAGGATGCCACATCATCAAAGTCACTTTCAAGTTTCCACATTGCAGACCAACCTCTAAATAAGTAGTACTATAGCTTAATTAATATTTCCGGCAGAAATTCAGCACTTAATTATGGCCATTAATGGCAAATTATTAAACTAGGTAGTAGTAGATTTTGTTGGATGCAAAATCCTATCAGGCCCACAGTAAAGTTGTTGGAAATACATTATCAGTTATCAAGTGTTTCACCAAATCTCTGTGTTTATCTAGTTAACTCAAATACTATAAAATAAAATAAAATTAGTGACAATGACATGTTAAACCCTCGGATACAAGAATAGAATAGCACCCACTACCTCCTTTAATTAAACACATATTGTACACAGAAACCAGTCTAATCAATTTAGAGTCAATTGATTATAATTGTTGGTGTGGTTTTGAAGCTTCTAAGTGAATGGAAGAATCATTTGCCCATTTATACTGTGTAGTGTCTATTATTTTGACATCTAGTATGGAGTAACTTGTAATTCTAAGACATTGTTATTTTGTGGTAATAACATTAGGGTTTTTTTATATTTAATTTGCATATGTTATGAAGTTTTAAGGCTAAATTACAGTAGGGTCTTTTAAGTTTGAGGTTCGTAAAAGATTGGTCTTTAAGTTATTTTGGTCTCACATGAATCCTTTAAGTTTGAAGTTTGTAACAGATTGATCATTTAAGTTATTTTGGTCACACATAAGTTTTTTAAGTTTGTAAACATTTTCAATTTAGTCCTTCTGTTAACTAAACATTACAAAAACAATGATGTGACAGAAGGACTAAATCAAAAATGTTTACAAACTTAAAGGACTTATGTGTGACCAAAATAACCTAAAGTACCAATATGTTATAAACCTCAAATTTAAAGGACTTATGTGTGACTAAAATAACTTAAAGGACAAATTTATTACAAACCTCAAACTTAAAGGATCCTTGGTGTAATTTAGTCAAGTTTGAAATAGTAACTTTGTATTGTAACTTGTATATTTTGTATTAAATGTATAACTTTTTAATAAATAATTGTTTTTTTCAATAAAAATTTATTACTTTTAGTTGTTTTAATATGTGTAATATTGTACATGTTAGACAAACCCACAACATTATTACCACAAAAGAATGAAGATAACTCATTTTGTATTCTATCGACTCAACTATATAGGTTCTCGCATCGAATTCTCTCGTATAATATGAGTAGTGATAAAAATGAGTGTTTTCCAATATATTTTTTTTGAACTTAATTATACTCCTCTGCCAACTGACAAGTTTCAATTGACAGAGGAGCATGATCAAGCTCAAAACAACATCTTAGAAATGTATTTCCGTTTGTCACACTCATCTTATATGAAGGAATTCAATGTGAGAACTTCAATAATTGATTCAGTAGAATACAACATGTGCTCTCTCAATTCTTTCGAATTTTCAAAGAGACTTGCAAACCATTACACTAAATATAAGACACTTCAATGCTAACATTCTCAGCAAACTATCATGAATTAAACTTAATTCCAACAAAAAAAAAAAGAGACTGCGTCTGTGTTTGGATGCCCGACAAAAACACTCAAACTCACGTCCTATTCATGAAAAGTGATTTCAACGTGTTTGGTTTTCCACCAACCCCTTACCGCTGCCGTACGTTTTCATATTCAAAATCGATTCTCAGAGAAGCTACTCTCCCTAGCTTCTTTAAATCGATTCTATCAAACACGGAAGTACTCAGCACCCATTTGTCAATTTTACCCTTGAATTTTGTCCCTTCCTTTCACATACCTTTTACTATTTGACGAATCCATTCACCTACTTAAGAAATCTGTTACTCAATCTCACAGATGATTGTTGTCTGCGTTTTTTTTTTCTGCTGCTGTTAAGTTTTTTATTTTTTGGTGTAGCAGAAAACTCAAGAAAACGACACTGTTGTAATTTGTAAACAGTGTTGTGAAATATTTTTGTTTCTTGGCTCTATGAAATCCCATAAAAATGCCTTTCTTAATAGCTGTGATAGTTTTTATGATAATCATTTTTGGTAGAAAGTTTTTTATTCAAAATTGTATTAAAATTAATAAAGTAACCTAAAATTAAATAACTAAAATTGGAAATGAAATTTGTAGAAAAGTTAAATGAAATATATTTTAAATGCACACATATAACAAGAAACCCATTTTGGTCATTTACACAACCAAAATTACTTTTGACAGAATATAGTCAAACAACATTTTTCACGTAAATCACTTCTATTGTAAAAGTGTCCAAACATAAAGCACTTTTCACTCAACTCACTTTTAACCAAAATCAATTTTACAGAATCAATTCTATCAAAATTAATTCTTTTCACCGCACAACCAACCACACACTACATAATAATACAACTTAATCTTCATCTGGCCGAATCAAACTCTTGAGAATACCTTCAGAAGATCTCAACAACGAAACATCCAACTCGATTATAGTGAACATGTTGTGCTGACTAAATATCAAGAACATGCTTCTCACGTTGTCGTCGTTCGTAAGCATCATCTAGCTGAACTACAATCTCTTGGTTGAGTCGATCGATAGACATAGATAACCAACGTCGTCCATCCTCCTTGTGTCTCTATGCTTTAGTCGTCGGTTGATTTGATCAAGTTGATCTTTCATGTCTACTAACGTGACATCGACCCTGTAACACTCTAATTTCTATTTTTATTATTTTAGTTGCTTTTGAATATTTTATTTGAATTTTTAAATGATTATGTGAATATGTGGTGTTGTTATTTGATTGATATTTTATTATATGATAATTAGTGATGATTTTTATTATTTAAGTAAAATAGGAGAAAATAATATTTATTTAGAATTATGGGGGTTAATTAGAATTAATGAGTTTTAAGGAGGGAGTTAAGAAAATAAGAGAGGTTATGTTTTACTGAGTAAAAGGAAGTAGAAAGTCAGTAAGGGAGAAAACATTTGTACGTATCAGAAAACATAAGCTTTTGGGAGAAAAAGGGAGAAACCAAGAACAAGGGGGATTAGCCAAGAGGAGAGCTTGATTTTTGTAGGATTTGTGATTCATCTTAATTAAGGTAAGGGTGAGGCTAACTTTCAACTATTAATATATGTATAATTTCTGAAATTGGATCAAAAGTTGTGTTCTTGAGTTAGGGTTAGGAAAGCATGATGAATTGTTAAGTTGTTGATGAATCTGTTGTTGAATTGCATGATTCTATGTTGTTTTGAGTAATATGTTGTATATAGAACCTATAAACGTTGTGGCAAATCAATTTGGGTGATTGGGGGATCAAAATTGGGTTTTTGGATGAAAAAGGTTTATGAAAATCGCAAGTTTCTTTGAACTGCCCAGATGAGAAATCATGTCACGATTTTGGCAATCATGTCACGATTTTGGCAATCATGTCACGATTTTGGCGAGGCAGAATGACATTTTTAACATCAAGAAATCGTGTCACGAAAAATTAGAATCATGTCACGATTTTGGGCAATCATGTCACGATTTTGGCATCACGTCGCGATCCTGGGCGAATTCTATAGTAACGTACATTGTTTTATTGAACCAGTTAAGCTTATATATGAAGAAAAATGTTATAATTGGATGTAAATTCATATGAATTGATGTAAATGCATACATGAATAATATAATTGTATGTGCTTGTTGTTGGTCCGTCGTTGATGTCCGTTGAGTTGTGTTGTCCAAGTTGGGGAGTATGTCATGAATATTAGGCACAGTTGTTGTTGTTGTTATCAATTGTAGTTGTTGCTGTTGTTGGGTTGTATGCAGATATACACCACTGAGTCTTTCATACTCATGCATCGTTGGGGGCTCATGCCCTGGAATGTTTATCATTCACCCGTTGAGGGCTTATGCCCTGGAATGCTAGTCATTCACCTGTTGGGGGCTCATGCCCCGGGATGCTTTAACCATCCAACTGTTGAGGGCTCATGCCCTGGAATGCTTGTCATTCAACGCGCGTAAAATGGTACCACATGCATATTGCATTAGTAGTTGTTGTCGTTGCATAGATGTTGTTGTTGTTGGTCGAGTTGTTGTTGTTTTTGGTTCAGTAGTTGTCGTTGTTGATGAGTCACTGAAGCCGAAGTAGTTGATTGTAACACCCCGTTTCCCAAAACAACGTAATATTAAATAAAACATCAGAGTTCAACATACAACGGAGTATTACATCTACTTTTCAAAATTCAGTTTTAAATAGATTATAAAAACTATTTAATTCAACACCTCATTTTATAAAAATCTGCAGCGGAATATTTATTTAAAAATCAATCAACAACTATGTCATCATCCTTGGCACAAAGGCCTCATCATACTACAATTTATTTCATAAAGATAAAATCTCAAACAACATGTCCTTCAAATAAAATGATACATAAGGAATGAAAGAATTAAACATCAAAATCCCCATCCCGTTACGTATCAGAGCCTACGACACGAGAGCCAACTCCTATCTATCCTTCGCTACCTGCACTTGCCCACGAGGCAGCAATTCCAGCAGAAGGGGTGAGATTCACAACAATAATATTAATATATAAATCAAACGTCAAGATTAACAATCATAAATCCAACTCATACATATACATCATAGCACATCATAACATCATCATAACAACATCATAAGCATCATCATAACAACATCATAAGCATCATCATAACAACATCATAAGCATCAACGTCTCAAAACATCATAAGCATCATCATAACAACATCATAAGCATCATCATAACAACATCATAAGCATCATCATAAACGCATCATAAGCATCATCATAAACACATCATAAGCATCCACGTCTCAAAACATCATCTCATATATGTCACAATTTGACTCAACTAAATGCAACTCTAACATCTTGACATCATGCATGTGGTACCATATATTTATAGCATTAATATGCTTCACCGTCGCTTTGAGCAAATGCTCCACCGTCGCTTTGAGCATAAAGCTCCACCGTCGCTTTGAGCATAAAGCTCCACCGTCGCTTTGAGCATAAAGCTCCACCGTCTCATAATTATGCAAATGCATGGACTCGTCATTTAACAACTTGATACACCGTCTCAAACATCATTCATAATGCAAAACTGACACATGCAAGTATAATAGTTACATGGCAGAATACCATCTCATCAATCATATACATCACAACACATAATCATCATATTTAAACATCACTTACTATCAACAATACATCAATTATTCACAACATAAAAGAATCATCAACAATCTTCATTACAGAATGCATCTAAGGATATAAAACCTCTCCAATACTACCCAAAGGTCTCTTCTCAAAGTCCCATGCGAAACAGATCGCAAAACGGAACAAACAGTCCAAACAACTAACTAACTCGCCACAGCGAGTACCTGCTCGCCACAGGCGAGTACTCACATCAGCTCACTCGCCAAAGGCGAGTTGGGGGCGAGCTGGAGGCGAGAAATACTGGGTGCTTCGGCCTTTTTGACATTTTCACCAAAAATCCTCATTTTTAAGCTCTCTAAATCCAATTTGGCTAAACCAACTTCACAGGTCATCTCTATAAATACAAGGGCACTCAAAACCATCATCACTGGGCCAAAGTCCTAAAATTAAGGGACAAGCTCGCCACGGCGAGCTATACTGCTCGCCTCGCGAGCAAACAAAGGCTACTCGCCACAGGCGAGCGATCTCAGAACCCACACGGGTTCAGACCTAATCTCACCAAAACATGCCAATTCTCTCAAATCAAACCCCTAAATCATCTGCAATGTCATCCTAGGGGATAATCTAGGTTCTGTAACAAGTCCTACAGCCTTACAACATCAAACCCTCATCAATTCATCACAAATTCATCTTAACCCTAGTTCATAAAAACCCATCTCAATCCTCTCAAACCCTATGCCAATCAAGAACAAATGATTCACAATTAAGATTATTGAAGTTAGGCTCACCCTTACCTGATTAGATGAATAAGAAGCTACAGCAATTCTCTCCTCTTGGCCAATCCTCCTTTGCTCTTGGTTCTTCTCCCTTTCTCCCAAAAACTATGTTTTCTCTTTACTGTACGTACAAAGTTCTGTCTGCCTCTTTCTATTCCTTACCAACCAAAACATAACTCCTTTTTTTTCTATTTACTCCCTCACTAAATCTTATTAAATTTCTCATTAACCCTCCTTAATTCTATTAACTCCAAATAAATCCCTCTTTATCTAAAATAAATATTATTTCTCCTATTTCCATAAAATTCTACAAATAATTATATAATAAAATATATATCAAATAACAACACACTAATATTCACATAATTCAACATTTTCATATAAAAATACACCAAACATATTAAAATCAACCAAAAATAGTAAAATAGCAACTGGGCGTTACAGTTGTGTTGAGTTGTTGTATATCAAATATGAATGATGTAGTTGTTGTTGATAAATGTTGATGCCATGTATATATGGATTTAGTAATGTTTGTTGCTATGATTGTTGTTGTTTTAATTCAAGTTGATGAATTATATATATATATATATATATATATATATATATATAGGGTTAATATGTCTTTACCCCCCTGTAATTTGGGCGAGTTCCGGTTTTCGCCCCTGTAAAAAAAAAAGTTTAGATTCCAACCCTATAATATGAAGATTCTCCACAAAACACACCTGTAATATAAAGATTCTCCACAAAACACCCCTGACCCCATCCAGACGCTGACGTGGCACGCCACTGTGTAATTATTTTTATTTTTATTTTTTTTAAAACCTGACACGTGTGTAATGGACGCTGACGTGACACACCACTGTGTAATTATTTTAATTTTTATTTTTTAAAAAACTGACATGTGTGTAATGGTTTAAAAAATTATTTTTAAAAAGATAAAAAATAAAAATAAAAACTGAAAATTTATTTTAAAAAATAAGAAAAAAAATAGATTTTTTTAAAAAACGAAAATAAATTAGACTTTTTTAAAAAATAAATAATTTTTTATATTCATTTAAATTTAAAAATAGAAAAAAAATCAGATTATTTTTTCTAAAATTGAAAAAATCGGAAGAAAAAATCAAAAAAAAATTTCCTAAAATTTTATAAAATCTTTTTCAAAACTAAAATATTAGAAAAAAAATAATTATTTTTTACGAAAAATGAAATTTTTTGGAACTTAATGTATTTCAAAATTTTCGAAAATAATTAGAAAATATAATTCGAAAAAGTTTAGATTTTTTTTTCGTAATTAAAAAGCTTGATTTTCATTTTTATACAAAAAATAAAAATTTTGGAAAATATTTTTTGTAGTAAAAAAAATTCCTGAATTTTTCAAAATTTTATTTTTTCGTAAAATCAAAATTCCAGATTTTTTTTTCTTCTTATTTGTAGAAATTTTTATTTCCCTGAAATTTTTTTTAATTTCAAATTTGTTTTCCTAAATTTTGGTTTTTTTTAATTTTAAAAATTAAACTCCAGAATTTTTTATTTTTTTCGAAAATATTTTTTTTACGATTTTTTTATTCTAAAAAATTAATTTTCTGATTTTTAAAATAATTTTTTATTTTTCAATTAATATAACTTCATTTATATTATTTTTTATTTTAAAAAAATAAAATAAAAAATTAATTATACAGTCAGCGTGCCACATAATCAAATATGCACAGTCAGCGCGCCACTCTGCATGCCACGTCAGCGTCAGGGTCTAAAACGAAAGAATCTTAAATTACAAGGTTGAAATCTAAACTTTTTTTTTTACAGGGGCGAAAACCGGAACTCGCCCAAATTACAGGGGGGTAAAGACATATTAACCCATATATATATATATATATATATATATATATATATATATATTATTTTTGATTGTGAATCTCACCCCTTCTGTTGGAATTGTCGCCTTGTGGGCAAGTGCAGATCACCAAGGCTAGTAGGATGTTGGCTCAAGTGTCTTAGGGCTCTGATATGTAACGGGATGGGGAAAACGTTGTTTTGTTTCTTTCATTCCTTATGTATCATATGTTGAACCATTATGTTGGATATTTAATTTGCTGGATGGCATTTATTTTGTTGAGGCCTTTGTGCCAAGAATCGTTGGAAAATAATTATATGTTTGAACAATATTTCCGCTGCAGATTTTATAATGATGTTGGAATTAAATAGTTTTTATTCTATTTAAATAATTTTGAAAAGCAGTGTGACATGCCCGTTTGTTGATAACTCTGATTATATATTTATTATACGTTGTTTTGGGAAACGGGGTGTTACAGACCCGAACCCTGAACAAATTGGGTTTTTCACCGTTGAAGTATACTGCAACTAACATCGTATTCGGATCTACTAGATAAATGTCCATTGATTCAGATCTACATCATAAGAAAATAAAAACAATCAATAAAAACTCATTCAAACACTTCATCAAACACTTGGAGTGCAAAATATACATAAACCCTAAAACCAAAAACTAAAACATAAACCTGCAAAGCATAAAAACTTTTAATCAACTTAAATCTAGTATAACAAGGATTTGTAACATTTACATGACATTTAATAATTTTCTACCAAAAAAATCAAAATTTAAATAAACCCTAAAACTAAAACATTTCTATTTTAAGAGGAAAAATATAACTTATAAACATAAAATATTAATGGTAATGGATTATCAAAACTTACTTGTTATTGTAGTGGTGGCTCATTTGAATTTAAAGAAATTTGATGTTAGATGATTTGAGAGAGGTTTAGAGATTGAGTTTTGTGAAATAAAAGAAATGAGATGTTGCCTCTGCTATATAATAATTGTAACAGTAGTTAACTCACGCTAGTATCATCGCAAGTTAACTCATGAAAGATATCGAGCGTGAGTTAACTTACGTTGAGGCTATTTTTAGAAGTTTGGAGTGAGAATGAGCAAAAATCAAAGGGAGAAGAGTGAAGTTCTCTAAACTATTAGAAACTTATTTTAGAAGGTCCAAAAATTATTCTATCGTCTAACTATTTAATCTTTTCTTTAATTAGTATGTTTAGATGCATGTTAAAAATTTGTCTCTTAAGAGGTCATTTGGTTAAGAGTTTCACCCTTTAATCTTAAGGCGCTCTGTTATAGAAACTTAAACATCAAGATGTATGTTAAAAATAAAGAGTATGAAAATAAACCGATATAGTACATAAACGACAATAAAAACAACAATTTAGTCCTTTAACGTTTAAAAATGTTGTTTGTTAAACAACTAATACAAGTGTCAATCAGAAATGAAGTTTTACACATGCCAAATAAGAACGGGCCTTCAATATTGCTTCTTTTAGGGGTGGATTGAAGACTATTAAAGATACATGATGTGTTTGTTAGTATAGCTTAAGTTGCAAGGAGGTTGTAGTATGTGAGGTTGATGTTTGAACTTCAAATTCCTTACTCGTTTATCTTAATAGTTGAATCTCTACCTATTAGACTACTTGAAGAAAAAACTACATGATAAAATTAAAATGTGGTTAGATATTTTCGTTTTTTATAATAATTTATATATTCATCATGTATTTTCTTTTTTGAGAAAAGGTTGCTTATAGCATTTCAACATTAATCAAATCAGTAATACATGTCGAAATTTCATCAAAGATATGGAAGTTAGGTAAAGATGTGGCTGTCTTATTTATTTCATAGACAACCTCATTTGTTTGCTTTTTAGTAAACTCAACATGAGAGTTTGTTAAGCGAAAACTACAAAATTAGATATTACTATCCATGATGGGACCAAATTTAGTGATATCTCCCCTCCTCTATAAATAGTCAGCTACTTTTTTCAAACCAATATTGTTATGTTGTAGTTTGTCATACCCTCATTTTGGACCTAAAAATACTCATTCCAAACTTCTTTTTATTTCTGGCCATTTCAAATTCACTGTGTCTATTTTACAACTTTTACTGCGCTACAAACGCACATTTTACTGTTATTATCACCAACCTTCTTGCATTTATAGCCATCCAAAGTGTTTTCTTGCATTACAGGTCTTCAGAGAAGGGTTCCTAAAACCATTACATTTTTTTCTGCATTTTATCCCAATTTTTGCATAAAATCATACAAAAGGGCGTTTTGGTCATTTCCTACAATCCATTTTAGTCCCTGCAATTTGTCCCTGAGTCTTTTTAACTTGTCTGCAGGAATCATTAATCAAATTTTGGCCAAAAATCATCTTAGTTTTGCATCTGAGTCAGTTTGAGTCAGTCCGTGTCAGTCTGAGTCGTTTTAGTCCCTAAGGGCATTTCGGTCTTTTCACATCAAATAAATTTTGGGCAGAGAGGTATTTTAAAATACCTCATTTTGGTAGTTTGTTCGTTTTAGTCCATTTTGTCGTTTTTAAATGTTTCACTTTACGTTTTTTCCAAATTACATTTTTTACCAATTTTATTTTTACTTCTTGTAAATAAGTCCCAAATTTTATTTTAATTGCAATTTAGTCCAAAATTTTATATTTCATTGCAGAAGTGTCCAATTTCTAATTTCAAAACCGTCCAATTCTTTTAATTCTTAAAAAACAGTCCAATTTCTATAATTGCAAAATAGTCCCAATTTCTTTCAAAATTGCAGATTGGTCCAGGAAAGCCACGCAGGCAACTCAGTACAGGTGTCACCATTTCACAAGATCAGAGGCCACACGGCAGCTTATAAATAGTGAACAGTGTCAGAATCAGAGGGAGCCCATTCATTACGCGCCACCTCAGAAACAATTCAGAAATTTTCTCTCTCATGACAGTTAGATCAAACTGTAACAAACTCAGGAAAAATTGAAGAACGAAGGACAAACCCTAAATTTCCAGAACCAAATTCAACCCAAATGCAGTGAAATTCGTAGCAATTCTCAGTGATTCATTACTGAATCTTCATCATCGAATCATTTCCTCTGCAATTCGAGTACCAAGTTCGTCACCAATGGTAAAAAACTCAGTACGATCACAGAAGCAAGGTTTTGAGAAGAAGAGGGAAAGAATTCAAGGATTCTGAACCGTTTGAGAAGAAGAAGAAGAAATCACTGGTTTATTTCCGGATTTCAAAGAGAATCAACACAAAACAGAATCAATTCAAGGATTTCCGAAGATTCAAATCAAAGTTTCGGATAAAACCAGGTAAAATCACAAACTTACCTCTCTGTTTCGTTCCAAATCGATGTAGATCCGTACGGATTCAAAGGGTTTTGGTTCAGAATCGTAAAATCCAAAGATTTCCCGGAAAACCTTCAAGATTCCAAGGCTCACAACGCATATCAATCGTTGTGAACTAGCGAATCAACGAACAAAAACGTTTAGAAAAAAGATACGAACCAAAAATGGAACCAAAACCTTTCGAAATCCGTGAACAAAATCCACGATCTACATCGTCTCAGTTAGGGTTTGCAAATTCAAACGGTGGATTCATGATTAGGACGACTGATGACATGCTGTCATTACGTAATTTCTATGTATATTTTATCATTTTATGGAGTCACAAAGCAACTTAAGCAGCAAGAAACGCATGAAAAGCAAGAAAAAGCAAGAAAACTGAAGAATGGTGCAAGTCACAAAAACGTGTCACGCTTGCTGAAAAACGTGACACGTTTTCACAAGTCAGAGAGCATGTTTTGAGAAGAAAGAAGAACGTGTCACGTTGGCAAAAACGTGACACGTTTTGTGAAACCCTAATTTGGTTACTTGCTACTGAAGGAAAAAACGTGACACGTTTTACTTAAAACGTGACACGTTTTGGGCGAATTTCTGGGCCTATTTAAGCTGAAGTCTTTTCCGAAAACAAGGGTTACGAATCTTGGAGAGCAAAGTGCGATTTGGACATCAAGGTGACTGCAAGGAGGACGATTTCTTCATCCTTTTACCAGTTACATGTATGTTTTAATGATTCAATTGATTATGCTATTTGTAAACATTGTTATGAGTAGCTAAATCTCTTAGAGATTGGATCCGAGATGATTCTGTGTAAACCCTAGTTGATCTTATGTTGCTGTGATGAAACTCTATTCCATATTAATGATTAATTAAGTCTTTATTCAATTCAATTGTTCTTAATGCTTTTTATATCCTGATCAAATATAAATATGTTTTCGTGAGAATGAATGACTACTAACCCTAGCTTTCAACTTAGACTTAATTGAATTGTTCTAATAAACATGGTTAGTCTAGGAATGGATAATCGTTTATTAGTGATATTAGGTTAACGTGCTTAAACCTTCGAGAATTATTAGACCACCTAAGGAATTAGGGGCTGTAGTTTAAGAAGAGGGTCCTAACTCAAGGGATTGATTAGGGCTATTGTGTTAACTATCGTGGGACTTAAAGAACCATTAATAGGAATAGAGTACAGTAACCAATTAGGGGAAACATAGAGGATTCGACGATCCGATCTCATCTCTCTCCATATTTTCTAAACAAACTTTATCATTTTGTTATTTTTGTTATTAAAACAAACAAATCTACCGCCTAGTGGCAAAACTATAATAACCTTTAAACATCCTATTGCATAACGAAATTAACTTATTGCGATTAAAAACAATCCTCGTGGGATCGATATTTTACTACTTCGATAGTATTTGGTGCACTTGCCAAACGTCTATCAACGACGAAACACAGCTTTTGAGCCATGAATCATGCATTTCTGGGTAGATTGAATGAATTAGGGTTTAGGGTTTCAGGGAGAACGGCGAGAGAGAAGGAGGAAGAAAGAGAAACATTTGAGAAAAATGAAAGAACCGGATCCCTTGTCCTTTTATGTAAGCCTGCGAACCGGATTGACCCAGACCCGGTCCTTCCTCCTTTACTTTCAACCGTTTGATCCGAATCCATCAGATGTGTGGATTTGGGCCGGGTAGCGTAGGCTTTTTTTTGCTTTTTTCCAGTTCTTTTGAATTCTTTGCTAATTGCACCTATATGTTTGCTATCTGAACCCTCGTATGTGTTAATTTTCTTACAAAAAATCCCAAGAAATTACCATGTGTTTCTTGATGCTTTCTAACTATTTTTGTGATATTTTTATGTTTGGAATGGATAAAAAATGTGTGCTATGTTCTTCCCTCTTGAATTGTGTATTCTTTTGTTCTTGGTGAAAGTTCTTGCATGATTTTGGTGCTAATTCAATCCCCCATGATTTCAACACTCGTGGTATGGTTATGGGATACCCTCTGTTCATGATTCAATGTATTTGCTACTGTTTGAGTGTTACGTTTTAATTCCTTGTGTGGCGAGTAATTTGAATAGTGTAAAGGTTGAAATATGCATGTATGATGACTTTGTGTCCAAAATTGCTTCATAATTCCCATTCTCATGCTTGAAATAAGTCTCTAAAATCATGTTAGGGTAAACATTTTAGGTCATGTGTTAGGAAGGGTTCACTTCTAGATTTTGTGCATTTTTTTTACCATGTGTTGCCATCATTTTTACCATGTGTTGTACATTGCATTTTACTAAGTGTTTCTTGCTACTTTACTTCCTATCCTTTACCTATTTCTCTACCATTCTATATTTCGTCTACTAACCAATTATTTTCATGTCCCATTCATATCGCAAGCATTGCATCACTTTCATTTTTTTCTCCTTTAACCTCTATGCAATTTTTTCCATTTATTCTCATGTAATATTTTAGGGTAGTTTTTTATCTCCTTTAAATTCTTGCAAGACCATAGAATGTAAACTAGGACCCAATGTAAAGGACTATGGACACTATGATGATGTACACCGACACAAGCACCGACACGCACACACACGTTGTATGCTTACCGCTTAGATGTATGTTTAGGAAACACGATACTTAGAAAATATGCCTTTTTCAAAGCAAATTAACTCCTCACTCAATCATTTTCATAATAATCTTGGAGTCAAAACTCCATAACTTTTCCTTTTATTTTCTTAATCAAAATGCAAATGAACCCTAAATTCCAACTTTAACCTTTTTCTTTAATAAATTGGAACAACCTCACTTTTTTCCAATCTCATGCCTTTAAGGCCTCTTTTCTCTTCTCAAAAATCATTTTCAAAATTAAAAACAAACTAACCCACAAATCTTTTTGGAAGAGAACTACATGGAGTTTGATCCCTTAAAAGGGTATGTAGGCAAGAGACCAAAATCTCTCCAAGTCCAATAAAATAAAATCCAAACCATCTTCTTTCCCCCATTCTTAAAAGCAATCTTTTTCAAAAAAGTAGCATAAAAAAATAAAGCGTAAACATAGGTCAAGAAAAACGGCTCCTATAGAGTACTATAGTCGTTGCGGGTGCCTAACACCTTCCCGTAGCGAAAATTGCCCCGAACTTAGAATTTCTAAGGGTTTACTCCATTTTACCCTTCCCCAAAAAAAAATAGAGACATCAATGATTGAAAGGATCAAGCCTAATTAATGACTTGACACCCGAAAATCGCGATGACAGAAATGGCGACTTCACTGGGGATTTTAGGGCTACGCCTAGTTTTTCATGCTTTATGTTTTACGCTTTACCCTATTGTTATTATTTTCATGTAACGTGTGGGGTGAGAATACCAAAAGTCCTATACCCGGGCTGAGTGAACCTAAGATTAGGAAGAGGTATAATCGACAATCCAATCCGGGGGTTGCCTCGTGCATTAGGTTACGCGATCAACCTCACATAGCTGAGGCATTTTGGGGGTGATGTTGTCGGCGTGTGTTGTCATGCTTAGGCACTTTACTTCCAATTGACCGATGAAGGCTATGGACTGTAGTTACCAAACCCATCTTTGGCCCTTTCTTAGGACGTAGTGCGGTGGCTAAACCGAGCGTTGCCTCGAAATTTAGTTGTCACGCGATACTACACTCAAACTAGACCTTCTTACAAATAATCATGGAACGGGCGTCGCCCTGTGCTACTATGATATGCGTAAGAGAGGTTGCGGTTTGGGAACTCTATTTAGAACCATGGCTACTACTATCAAAACTCTAGTTTCACCGGACACCGTGTCCACTTGCAACCTCAACCCACCGTGTTCTCTTTGTAATCAAAATCATGCATACATGCATCCATGCATAAACCTTTTCTCATGCATTTATCGAAAGGTATAGACAAATTAAAATTTTGTGAACATTCCAGGTATGAAGAGGACTAAGTCTTACAAATTCAAGGAAGTCGATTTGGTTAGTTTAAGGGAGTTGGCACTCAAGGTCAAGAATCCGACTGGGTTTCATCTCCGATACGGTGGTTTGCTTACTATTCTCCGGACTAATGTGGAAGAGAAGTTGGTGTACACTCTCGTGCAATTCTATGATCCAGTCTTCCGTTGCTTCACTTTCCCGGATTTCCAGTTGGTTCCTACACTTGAGGCTTATTCTTGTTTATTGGGTTTACCTATGGCCGAGAGGACACCGTTCACAGGTCCCGGAGCTCCTCTTACTCCTTTAGTGATTGCAAAGGATCTTTATCTCAAGACTTCCGATGTGTCCAAGAACCTCATTACCAAATCTCACATTCAGGGTTTCACTTCGAAGTACTTACTTGAGCGGGCTAACCTCGAATCTACTTGTCAGGACACTCTTGAGGCTATTCTTGCACTACTTATCTACGGGCTCGTTCGCTTCCCGAATCTTGACGACTTTGTGGACATGAATGCTATTGAGATTTTCCACTCCAAGAACCCAGTTCCTACTTTGTTAGCTGACACGTACCACGCCATTCATGATCGGACTCTCAAAGGTCGCGGATATATTCTCTGTTGTGTGCCTCTCCTATATAGGTGGTTTATTTCTCACCTTCCAAGCTCTTTCCATGCCAACTCGGAGAATTGGTCTTATTCGCAGCGGATTATGGCCCTCACTCCCGATGAGGTGGTTTGGATTACTCCGGCAGCTCGAGTCAAGGAGATTATTACTGGTTGCGGAGATTTCCTCAATGTACCTCTTCTCGGTACCCGGGGAGGAATCAACTACAATCCTGAGTTAGCCATGAGACAGTTCGGTTTTCCTATGAGAGCAAAGCCCATCAATCTCGCTACATCCCAGGAGTTCTTTTACTATTCCAATGCCCCCACCGGGCAAAGGAAAGCTTTTATAGATGCTTGGTCTAAGGTTCGAAGGAAAGATGTGAAACATTTGGGTGTTAGATCCGGTATAGCTCATGAGACCTACACTCAGTGGGTGATAGATCGAGCCGAAGAGATCGGCATGCCTTACCCCGCTATGAGACATGTATCTGCGTCCGTTCCTTCCAGGCCATTACCCTTGCTTCCCGCAACCCAGGAGATGTATCAGGAGCATTTAGCTATGGAGAGTCAGGAGAAACGGGCATGGAAAGCCCGATACAATGAAGCCGAGAACTTGATTTTGACTTTGGATGGTAGGGATGAGCAGAAGGATCACGAGAATCGAATGTTGAAAAGAGAGCTAGCCAAGGCTAGGAGAGAACTCGAGGAAAAAGATAAGTTGCTTATGAGGGATTCCAAGAGAGCTAGAGGACGTCGGGAATTCTATGCCAGATATTGCAGTTCGGTTTCGGAGTCTGATTCTGAGGAGTACCCTGTCTCTCCTTAGACTTAGATGATTATGTTGTTTGTATTATGTTTTAGAGCCCACTCCCTTTGGCTCAACATTTCAAAAAGATTTATCTCTACAGCTTTCTAGTCCCTTCATTCTTTCCTAAAAATGTTTACAGAATTTCTAATTTGTCTAACAGATTCTTTCGATAACCAAAAGAGTCATTTTTGCATCTGCATTTGTACATATCATGCATCATATGCATCATTCATCGGTCACAAAAAAAAAAAAAAAAAACTTCCAAGTGCTCATTGCCTCCTGGTTCTTCTGCCGCAGCGTGAAAAGTGGCTCGTGCTCGAAAGACTGATCAACCTACCAGAGTACATCAAACTAGACAATACAGAAGAAGGAATCAGGTAGCCATGGAAGAAGAAAACGCACAGCTCCGTACCGAATTGGCATCCTTAAGGGAAGAGTTGGCTAAAGCTCACGATGTTATGACTGCTCTGTTGGCTGCCCAGGAACAACCAGCCTCGTCTGCCCCAGAGACCACTGGGCCAATTCCAACAGCATCTCTTGATGACCGCTTTGCTATGCCGAGGGGATACCCTTATGGACTCCCACCCTACTACACACCCAATACCGCAGCCGATCTTTCAGGCGCCGGCACGTCTGGTGCTGCCAATAGTAACCAAATCCCCGTCCCAGGGCATGCTTCTCTCCGCACTACTCTGCCTCAGTCAACGGTCTTCACTGATCCAATCGTACATTCTATGCCTCAAGACACCAACACCGGTACCAATACTCACCGTGGGAAGTCGCCCATGACCGGAACTATGGAAGAAAGAATGGAGGAACTTGCCAGAGAACTCCGTCGTGAAATCAAGGCTAACCGTGGGAGTGGTGATCTCGTCAATACCCACGATCTCTGTCTAGTATCAAGGGTAGATGTCCCTAAAAAGTTCAAAGTCCAAGAATTCGACCGATACAATGGACTGACTTGTCCTCAGAATCATATCATCAAATACGTCCGGAAGATGGCCAATTACTCAGACAATGATTCACTCATGATCCACTGTTTCCAAGACAGTTTGATGGAAGACACTGCAGAATGGTATACTGGCTTGAGTAAGGATGACATCCACACTTTCGATGATCTGGCTGCCGCTTTCAAAAGTCACTACGGGTTTAATACCAGATTAAAGCCAAACAGGGAATTTCTCAGATCCCTCTCCCAGAAGAAAGATGAGAGCTTCCGTGAGTATGCACAAAGGTGGAGGGGCGCAGCCGCCCGTATTACCCCTGCTCTAGATGAAGAGGAAATGACACAAACATTTCTGAAGACGCTGAAAAAAGACTATGTTGAAAGGATGATCATTGCCGCTCCGAGTAACTTCTCCGAAATGGTCACCATGGGAACCCGCCTAGAAGAAGCTGTCAGAGAAGGCATCATTGTGTTTGAAAAAGGTGAGTCCTCAAATGCGTCAAAGAAATATGGCAATGGCCATCACAAGAAGAAGGAGTCGGAAGTCGGGATGGTATCTACCGAGGCCAAACAGTTCGTGGCCGCCCTTGCTCCCATCAATGCTACTCAACTACCTCTACCGTATCAATATATGCAATACGCCCAACACCCATTTTTCCCACCATTCTTCCATCAGTATCCTCTACCACCGGGCCAGCCTCAGGTCCCCGTCAACGCTATCGCTCAGCAAGTGCAACAACAGCCACTGGTTCAACAACAACCACAACAGCAGCAAGGTCCCCAGGCCAGACCGTCTTTTCCTCCGATACCAATGTTATATGCTGAATTGCTTCCTACTCTGCTGCACAAAGGGTACTGCACAACCAGACCCGGCAAGCCTCCGCCCAACCCATTACCTCCTCGGTTCCGTTCGGACCTCAGGTGTGATTTCCATCAAGGCGCTTTAGGCCACGATGTGGAAGGATGTTACGCTTTGAAGTATATCGTGAAGAAATTGATAGACCAAGGAAAGTTGTCTTTCGAGAACAATGTTCCGCATGTGCTCGATAATCCGCTCCCAAATCACGCTGCCCTGAACATGATTGAAGCATACGAGGAGGCTCCCCGCCTTGATGTTCGTAACATTGCGACCCCTCTGGTACCGCTGCATGTCAAGTTGTGCCAAGCCTCTTTGTTTAACCATGATCATGCTGCTTGCAATGAATGTCTTCAGAATCCCATGGGCTGTGACGTAGTGCAGAATCCCATGTTGAACCTTTAGTGATAAGGCTACCTGGGCCAGTGCCTTTTGTTTCCACAAAAGCCGTTCCTTACAAGTACAATGCAACCATGATTGAGAACGGGGTAGAAGTGCCTCTGGTATCCCCATCCGTGGTAAGCAACATCGCCGAAGAGACGACTCTGAGAAGCGGCAGGGTCCGTCCCCCTCTGTTCCAAAGGAAGACAGCCGCACCCACCACGGCTCCGGTTGACAAAACAATTCCGCTTTCGAGCCCTCCTATTGCTAAAGATGTTAGCCGACCAGGTCAGTCTATTGAAGATTCCAATTTGGACGAAATTCTGAAGATAATCAAGAAGAGTGATTACAAGATCGTGGATCATCTGTTGCAAACCCCGTCAAAGATATCTATCTTATCCTTGCTCCTGAGCTCTGAAACCCACAGGAATATCTTGTTGAAAGTGTTAGAACAGGCGTATGTCGACCACGAGGTCACAGAAGATCAGTTTGGTGGTATAGTGGGGAATATCACTGCTTGTAGCAATCTCTGTGTCATACCCTCATTTTGGACCTAAAAATACTTGTTCAAACTCCTTTTTGTTTCTAATCATTTCAAATTCACTGTGTCTATTTTACAACTTTTACTGTGCCACAAACGCACATTTTACTGTTATAATCTCCAATTTTCTTGCATTCAAAGCCATCCAAAGTGCTTCCTTGCATTACAAGTCTTCAAAAAGGGTCTCTAGGACCATTTCATGTTTTCCTACATTTTATTCCAATTTTTGCATAAAATCATACAAAAGGGTATTTTGGTCATTTCCTACAAAGGAACCCATTTTAGTCCCTACAATTTGTCCCTGGGTCTTTTCAATTTGTTTGCATGAATCATTGATCAAATTTTGTACAAAAATCGTCTTAGTTCTGCATCTGAGTCAGTCTGAGTCAGTCTGAGCCATTTTAGTCCCAGGGGCATTTTGGTCTTTTCACATCAAATAAATTTTGGGCAGAGAGGTATTTTGAAATACCTCATTTTGGTAGTTTGTTCGTTTTAGTCCGTTTTGTCGTTTTAAATGTTTCACTGTACGTTGTTTTCAAGTTACTTTTTTACCAATTTTATTTTTACTTTCTGCAAATAAGTCCGAATTTTATTTTAATTGCAAATATGTCCAACTTCTAATTTCAAGATGGTTCAATTCCTTTTTCAAAACAGTCCAAATACTTTTTATTATTGCATTTCAGTCCAGATTTTAATTACATTTCAGTCCTCAAAGTTTTCAAAATTGCATTTTGGTCCTCGAGCCAGAATTGAGTCCAGATTGCCACGCAGATGTTCAAGTCCACATGTCACAAGCTCATTGGATCAAATGCCACACGGCAGCTTATAAATAGGGCACAGTGTCAGAATCAGAGCCATTCATCACACAGAATGCGCGCCACATCAGAAACAATTCACCAATTTCTCTCTCATGTCAGTTAGAATCAAATCCACAACAAACTCAGAAATTGATGAACATGAAGAACAAACCCTAACCGTTTCAGAAGCCAATTGAATCAGAATCAATGAGATTTTCATACAGCTCTCAGGGATTCAACTGAATCTTCATCACTGAGCTGGAGTTTCTGCAATTCCAGCATTGGATCCATAGCCAGAAGCCACGAGTCCAGTGCGATCACAGAAACCCTAAAAGTTGAAAAGAAGAAGAAGAAAACGAAGAATTCGAGGATTCTGAACCGATTAAGAAGAAGAGGAAGGAATTACCAGTTTATTTCTGGATCCGAACCAAGAATCAACGGAACAGAATCAGAAATTCTGAGTTCTTGAAGATTCTAGCTCAAATCTCCGATTGAAACCCAGGTAAACACGAACACTTCATCCTTACACATTCAGAAACAACAACGAATCCCAGAACGATGTAAAATCAACACGGATTCGAAGAGTTTTGGTTCAAAACCGAAGAAACCCTAAAAATTTCCAGAAAACTTTCAAGATTTCAAGGTTTACAACGTGTATCAATCGTTGTAAACCAACGAATCAAGATACAGAAACGTTTAGAAAAGATTTGAACCAGAAAACAAGAACCAAAACCGTTCGGAATCCATGAAATAAATCCACGATCTACATCGTTTCAGTGGACGTTTGTAAAATTCAGTGGTTGATTCATGATTAGAACGACGAAACAAGACTTTTGAACCCTGAATCGTACGTTTCTGGGGGAGTTTGAGAGAGGCTAGGGTTAGGGTTTCAGAAAACCAACGCGGAAGAAGAGAGGAAAAGAGAGAACGGTTCTGGAAAATGAAGGGGAAGCCGGGTCTGAGCCTTTTATATAAGGCGCTAGACCGGGTGGATCTTGACCCGATCCAGCGCCCCGTATTCTGGACCTTTAGATCTGGATCCCATTGGATCTGGATCAATCCAACGCCCCTGATGCGTTCTGGAGATCCGGATCTACTAACCCGCGTGGGTTTGGGCTGGGTAGTTTGGGCTTTTGTTTCTTTCCAGTTTTCTTGAATTTTGCTGCTATGTACACCTCTTTTCTCACATTCTGGACCCCCTGTGCATCTTAATTTTGACCATAAAAATCTCAAAAAATTCTTACGTGTTCTTGGCATATTCGTGAATGTTTTGTGATATCTTGCGTGTGAAAATTGATAAGATTTAGCAGGTGTTAATTCCCCATTCGATTAGGATGTTTGGTGTTGTTCTTGTATAAATTTTCTTGCATGTTTGCTTATCCAAATTTTTGTCATGTGAACTTGATGCTTGGCATTTGATTCCATAATGATTCACCTCTGAATTCTTGCTGATTTATGTGATCTTGTTATGTTCGATCTTCTTTGCAATATCCCCAATGTTGTTAGACTTGAACATTTTGCTACTTTGCTTAGTTTGAAACTTGAATTCTTTTGTAATATTTTGCAATTTTGTTTAGTTTAATTCATGATACTAATTTTGTGATATTTTGCAATTTTGTTTAGTTTAATTCATGATACTAATTTTGTGATATTTTGCAATTTTGTTTAGTTTAATTCATGATACTAATTTTGTGATATTTTGCAATTTTGTTTAGTTTAATTCATAATACTAATTTTGTGATATTTTGCAATTTTGTTTAGTTTAATTCATAATACTAATTTTGTGATATTTTGCAATTCTGTTAAGTGTGATTTGTGATACCAATTTTGTGATGTTTTGCCGCTTTGTCTAGTGTGATTTTTTTTTTGATGCCAATTTTGTGATATTGTACGATTTTTTTAGGTTCATTATTGCATTATCGTATTATCTTGTTTTACTACCCACTTTACTCTATGTTTCATGCACTCTAAGCATTTCATCTCATTCCCATTCCTTCCTTTAACTCTTTCATGCAATGTTCTAAGAGTTCTCATGTAACATTTTAGTTTAATTTTTGCTTTCTTTTCTTGCAAGACCATAGAATGTAAACTAGGACCAAATGTAAAGGACAATGGACACTATGATGATGTACACCGACACACGCACCGACACGCACACACGTTGCATGATTTACCGCTAGATGTATGTTTAGGAAGCGTGAAACTTAGAGGAATTCTATGTTTTCTTTTCAAAAAATGTAACTAACACATCACTTGAAAACCGTTTACAAAAATGTTGGAGTCAAAACTCCACAATTTTTTTTCCTTTATTTTCTTAAGCAAAAATATAAATGAATCTTAATCTTCAACTTTAACCATTTTGTAAATAATTGGACCAACCTCACTTGTTTCTTTAATCTCATGCCTTCGAGGCCTCCTATCTTTTCTTCAAACAATTTTCAAAATTAAAAGCAAACTAACCCACAAAAAACCTTTTTGGAAGAGAACTAAATGGAATTTTGATCCCTTAAAAGGGTATGTAGGCAAGAGACCAAAATCTCTCCAAGTCCAATAAAAATAACACTCAAATTCTTCTCCTCCACATTCTTAAAATCAACATTTTCTTTCAAAAAAATAGCATAAAAATAAAGCGTAAAACATAGAATTAGAAAAACGGCTCCTATAGAGTACTATAGTCGTCGCGGGTGCCTAACACCTTCCCGTAGCGAAAATTGCCCCGAACTTAGAATTTCTAAGGGTTTTCTCAATTTTACCCTTCCCCAAAAAAAATAGAGACATCAATGATTGAAAGGTTCAAGCCTAATCGATGACTTGACACCCGAAAATCGCGATGACACTCTGGTTCGGCGAAGACGAGCTCCCCGAGGCAGGGAAACGGCATAATTTGGCTCTACACATCTCTATGAATTGCAAAACTGATATGCTGTCAAACGTATTGGTAGATACCGGCTCGTCTCTGAATGTGATGCCCAAATCCACTTTAGACCAGCTGAGCTATCAGGGAGCGCCTTTAAGGAGAAGCACTTTTCTGGTCAAAGCCTTTGACGGATCCCGCAAGAACGTTCTCGGTGAAGTGGATCTTCCTATGACTATTGGCCCTGAAACATTCCTAATCACTTTCCAAGTCATGGACATCGATGCTTCCTATAGTTGTCTCCTCGGAAGGCCATGGATACATGAGGCCGGCGCGGTTACCTCCACTCTTCATCAGAAGCTGAAGTTTGTGAGGAATGGTAAGCTTGTTACTATACATGGAGAAGAAGCATATTTGGTCAGTCAATTATCATCATTCTCTTGTATTGAAGCAGGGTCGGCTGAAGGGACCGCATTTCAAGGCTTGACTGTTGAAGGTACGGAGCCCAAGAAGGTCGGTGCCGCTATGGCTTCTTTGAAGGACGCGCGAAGGGCTGTTCAGGAAGGACAGGCTGCTAGTTGGGGCCAGTTAATACAATTACTCGAGAATAAGCACAAAGAAGGTCTTGGGTTCTCTCCAACATCAGGAGTATCTACTGGAACGTTCTACAGTGCAGGGTTCACCAATGCAATTACTGAGGGTGCTACTGGAAGTGGTTCTAGGCCCATGTTTGTTGTACCAGGAGGCACTGCAAAGAATTGGAATGTCGTTGACCTTCCGTTAATCATGCATGATTCTGAGTAATATGTCTTGTTGCTTAAGTCTTTGTTTTTCAAAATAACCATCTTTTCACTCCGCCCAAAGCGAAAGTGATGTTTTTGTAAGGGCATGTTTGTTTCGGCATTGCCATTATTAATAAAAGTTGTCGTTTCTTTCACGACTATTGTTTTTCTTAATGCCTTTTCCCTTGGAAATGATGGTAATGCCAGAAAAAACCAAAACATCTGTATTTTCTTATTAATTTCAAAGATCTGCATGAAAAATCTTTTTTAAAAATCATCCAACCATATCACGCAGATTGAACCATAATAAGCCCGTTGAACACAGTGACCCTACGGTTTCTCCAACTTTTGAATTCCCGGTGTTCGGAGCCAAAGATGAGGAGGATGATGACATACCAGAAGAAATTAATCGGCTGCTTGAACAAGAGGAGAAAGCCATTCGGCCTCACCAGGAAGAGATTGAGTTGATTAACTTGGGTACCGAAAACAATAAGCGAGAGATCAAGGTCGGCGCTGCCTTGGAAGAAGGGGTTAAGAAAAGGATCTTCCAACTTCTCCAAGAGTATTCACATATTTTCGCATGGTCGTATGAAGATATGCCGGGTTTGGATCCCCAGATTGTAGAGCACCGGATACCAACAAAGCCAGAATGTCCCCCTGTCAGACAAAAGCTGAGAAGGACTCGTCCTGACATGGCTCTCAAGATTAAGGGTGAAGTACAGAAGCAGATTGATGCAGGTTTCCTCATGACGGTCGAGTATCCCGAATGGGTTGCTAATATTGTGCCTGTACCAAAGAAGGATGGCAAAGTTCGGATGTGTGTTGATTACAGAGATTTGAATAAAGCCAGTCTGAAGGACAATTTCCCACTACCTCATATTGACGTGCTTGTTGATAATACCGCTCAGTGCAAAGTGTTCTCCTTCATGGATGGATTCTCGGGATACAATCAAATCAAGATGTCACCCAAAGACAGGGAAAAGACATCGTTCATCACTCCGTGGGGAACTTTCTGTTGCAAAGCAATGTTGTTCGGTCTGATAAATGCTGGTGCCACCTATCAGAGGGGGATGACCACGTTGTTCCACAATATGATTCACAAAGAAGTCGAGGTGTATGTGGACGACATGATTGTCAAGTCAAGCGATGAAGAGCAACACGTTGAATATTTGGCAAAAATGTTTGAAAGATTGAGAAAGTACAAGCTTCGACTAAATCCCAACAAGTGTACGTTCGGTGTCAGATCAGGGAAGCTGCTAGGGTTCATTGTCAGTCAAAGAGGCATTGAAGTAGATCCTGACAAAGTCCGAGCAATCCGTGAAATGCCGGCCCCGCAGACCGAGAAGCAAGTTAGAGGGTTCCTCGGGCGTCTGAACTATATCTCCCGATTCATATCTCACATGACCGCGACTTGCGGGCCAATTTTCAAGCTACTCAGGAAGAATCAACCCATTGTGTGGAACGATGAATGCCAAGAAGCTTTTGACAACATAAAGAACTATTTGTTAGAGCCACCAATCCTTGTCCCGCCGGTGGAAGGAAGGCCCTTGATTATGTATCTGTCCGTATTAATCCATGGGATGTGTGCTCGGTCAACAAGACGAGACTGGAAAGAAAGAGCATGCCATCTACTATCTAAGCAAGAAATTCACTTACTGCGAGACTCGGTATACGATGCTTGAAAAGACTTGTTGTGCTTTGGCCTGGGCTGCCAAACGCCTGCGCCACTACTTAATGAACCATACAACTTGGCTGATATCCAGGAGGGACCCGATCAAATATATCTTTGAGAAGCCTGCAGTTACTGGAAAGATTGCGCGTTGGCAGATGCTGCTGTCTGAATATGATATTGTGTTCAAAGCTCAGAAAGCCGTTAGAGGAAGTGTTATAGCTGATCACCTTGCTTACCAGCTACTGGATGACTATCAGCCCATCAAGTTCGATTTCCCCGACGAAGAGGTTATGTATTTGAAGTCAAGAGACTGTGAAGAACCATTGATCGGTGAGGGTCCGAACCCCGATAGTAAGTGGGGATTGGTCTTTGACGGTGCGGTCAATGCTTATGGCAAAGGGGTTGGGGCAGTGATTGTATCTCCGCAGGGGCATCACATTCCTTTTACCGCCCGGATTGTATTTGAATGCATGAATAATGTGGCTGAGTACGAAGCGTGCATCTTGGGAATTGAAGAAGCGATCGACATGAGAATCAAGCATCTTGACATCTATGGAGATTTCGCACTTGTCATTAACCAGATAAAGGGAGAATGGGAGACTCATCATGCTAATCTGATCCCTTACCGTGACTACGCGAGGCGTCTGTTGACGTACTTTACAAAAGTCGAATTGCACCACATTCCCCGTGAGGAAAATCAGATGGCCGACGCTCTTGCCACTTTATCCTCCATGTTTCAAGTGAACCATTGGAACCACGTGCCAGTAATCAAAGTGCAGCGCCTTGACCGGCCTTCTCATGTGTTTGCCGTCAGTGATGTGACCGTTCAAACAAATGCGGATATAGTCGACAATAAACCCTGGTATTGTGATATCAAGCAGTTTTTGCAAAGCCGCGAGTATCCGCCGAATGCCTCCAATAAAGACAAGAAGACCTTGCGCAGGTTGGCTAGTAAGTTCGTGTTGGATGGGGATGTTCTATACAAGAGGAATTTTGATATGATATTGTTGAGATGTGTTGACGAGTGTGAAGCAGAGCAACTGATGCATGACGTGCACGATGGCACTTTCGGGACCCATGCTTCGGGGCATACCATGTCTAGAAAGTTGTTGAGAGCAGGCTACTATTGGATGTCTATGGAACACGATTGCTACCGATATGCCAGGAAATGTCACAAATGTCAAATCTATGCTGATAAGATTCATATGCCTCCGCACGCCCTCAACGTCATCTCCTCTCCGTGGCCTTTCTCTATGTGGGGCATCGACATGATTGGAAGGATTGAACCAAAGGCTTCGAATGGTCATCGCTTCATTTTGGTAGCAATCGATTACTTCACCAAGTGGGTCGAAGCTGCATCTTATGCCAATGTAACCAAGCAAGTGGTGGTTAAGTTCATCAAGAACAATATCATCCGTCGATATGGTGTTCCCAGCAAGATTATCACTGACAACGGTACCAATCTGAACAATGACATGGTGCAGGCCCTGTGCGAGAAGTTCAAGATTGAACATCATAACTCCTCTCCTTATAGGCCTCAGATGAACGGTGCAGTTGAAGCCGCCAACAAGAATATCAAGAAGATTGTACAAAAGATGGTAACTACATACAAAGACTGGCATGAGATGTTACCGTATGCCCTACACGGCTACCGCACTACAGTACGCAGTTCAACCGGGGCAACGCCTTTCTCCCTTGTATATGGCATGGAAGCAGTTCTCCCCTTGGAAGTGGAAATCCCGTCTCTCCGCGTGATCATGGAAGCAAAATTATCTGAGGCTGAATGGTGCCAGAGTCGGTATGACCTGTTGAATTTGATTGAGGAAAGACGTCTGGATGCTTTGGCTCGTGGACGGCTATATCAAGCAAGAATGAAAACTGCTTTTGACAAGAAAGTCCGTCCTCGGGAATTCAAGGAGGGTGAACTTGTGTTGAAAAGAAGAGTAAGTCAACAACCTGACCCAAGGGGCAAGTGGGCGCCTAACTACGAAGGACCTTATGTTGTCAAGAAGGCCTTCTCCAGCGGAGCCTTAATTCATACACACATGGATGGTGTGGAACTTCCTAATCCTGTGAATGCCGATATAGTCAAGAAATACTTTGCCTAGATATATGAAAAGAACAGCGTGGTAGGTCGAAAACCCGAAAGGGCGGCCTAGGCAAAAATGCGCTTCCCGGTGGATCGAAAACCCGAAAGGGCGGTCCAGGCAAAATAAGGGACAAAAACAAAAAGAAGAAAGAAAAATGCAAATATGAAAAAGCTCGCTGAGATTACATATGACTCAGGCAAAAATGAGCGTCTCGATGAGCCGAAAACCCGAAAGGGCGGTCCATGCAAAAATGAGATTGAAACGAAAGGCAATTGACTATATCTGACAAACCACCATCCCCTTGGGGCAAGAGCAACTGATGAATGGCCGCTCTCATCTGAAGCTGCTACGCCTGTGAATTCAAAATTTCTGGGAACTGTAGTGACCACTGTGTTCAATGTACCACCAACCAATAAAATTACCATTTTTCAAGCTTTGTAAATCCGTGGGGTCATGCCTTTGGCTGGCTACTACTCCTATACGATGATTTGAGCCTATGCTTTTGTTTGAAACTCTACTTCGTCATTCTATTTTCAAAGCTTTATACGAAAATTTTCTTTCCAATTTGATAACGACAATGTCTGAAACAAACATCGTTGAAATTGAAATTTTTTTGTGTATATTTTGAAAACCAACCTAAGCAACTAGGTGCATTCAAACGAAACATACATGAACAAACGTGGGTTGATATCCACTTCAATGCAGGTTACCAGCGGGCTCTCTCCCCAGTACGGTATGTGGTCAATGGCAAGAATGAAAAAACAGAATGAAAAATGCAAAAATGAATAAGCTCGCTAAATTGAAAACCCGAAAGGGCAGCTTAGGAAAAAATGAGCACCCCGATGGATTGACAACCTTCAAAGGCAATTCAAGCAAAAAGAGGGGCATTTGAAAAGAATTTACTCCCCGGTGGATTGAAAACCCGAAAGGGCGATCCAGGCAAAAATGGGATGAAAAAAAAATGAAAAAACAACAAGAGAAAAAGAAGCAAGTATGCAAAAAGCATTGACCACAGATGCGATACCCAAAGTGTGCTCAACAGTAGAGCATCCAGCGATAGCAGTACCATCAAAAGGTTTTACTTTCTGCAAATCTTTGAACGGGATACGGCTCCCTGTCCTCAACAACGGCCTTGATGTGTCTTCAAATGACGGCATCCCCAGAAGAGGAACCTTAGCAAGTATATGTCAGAGCACGAGCCATTACGTGCCCAATATTCCAATGTTTTGTCTGTCCCTGTGAAATTATGTCTGCAAATTGCCAATCATCATGCATTTCAAAGCATTCATACATGCATAATCATGCATCCTATATGTTCATGCATTTGATAAAATTGTATGCTATTCATACACATTTGCATTCTCAATTCCTATGTCAATCTCTGTCAAAATCAATCATGTCAATTTCAAATTCATGCTGTCATGTCAATTTCAAAATCCAACAGTCTTGTCAATTTCAAACTTTAGCGGTCCTTTCAAATTCAAGCTCCTGCAGTCATGTCAAGTCAATTTCAATTTATTTCTGCAATACAATTCGTTTCCGTTAGCGGCCAAGTGGCTAGTTCGCATCCAAGAACAACTTGTGCCTGTCAATTTGTCTCTGTTAATGGCCAAGTGGCTAGTTCGCATCTAAGAACAGCTTGTGCCTGTCAATCCATTCTTGTTATCGGTCAAGTGGCTAGTTCACATCTAAGAACAGCTTGTACCTGTCAATTTGTTTCATTCTTGTTATAGGTCAAGTGACTAGTTCAAATACGAGAACAGCTTGTACCTGTGCTTTGTTTCTGTTGTCAGCCAAGTAACCGGTTCAAATACAAGAACAGCTTGTGCTTCATACTTTTCTTTCAGCCAAGTAACCAGTTCAAATACAAGAACAGCTTGCGTCCTTTCTACTTGTCAGTGTTCCCGGTCAAGTTCCCAGTTCGAGCCAAAAGAACAACTTGCACCTGTCAATTTGCTACTTAGTCTCCCCAGTGAGTCTTTTTATTCACCATCTTGTTAATGTCTACCAATCCCGCAATGGATACGACATACCCTGTTGTTTGTTATTCTTTTAATGTCTACCAGTCCCGCAATGGATACGACATATTTTGTTAGATTCAATTCTCAGTCTGTCTTGCATTCATAATCAAAATGTTGCATGGCATGCACAACATTCACGAACGTATTTTTACGCCCAAAATCAGTGCTAATGTCGATATTTAAGTATCTTCGTCACGTCAAGCCAAAGACTCCGTCTCTTGACTCTCCAGACAAAGAAACTTAAATAGGGGCAGCTGTCATACCCTCATTTTGGACCTAAAAATACTCATTCCAAACTTCTTTTTATTTCTGGCCATTTCAAATTCACTGTGTCTATTTTACAACTTTTACTGCGCTACAAACGCACATTTTACTGTTATTATCACCAACCTTCTTGCATTTAAAGCCATCCAAAGTGTTTTCTTGCATTACAGGTCTTCAGAGAAGGGTTCCTAAAACCATTACATTTTTTTCTGCATTTTATCCCAATTTTTGCATAAAATCATACAAAAGGGCGTTTTGGTCATTTCCTACAAAGGAACCCATTTTAGTCCCTGCAATTTGTCCCTGAGTCTTTTTAACTTGTCTGCAGGAATCATTAATCAAATTTTGGCCAAAAATCATCTTAGTTTTGCATCTGAGTCAGTTTGAGTCAGTCCGTGTCAGTCTGAGTCGTTTTAGTCCCTAAGGGCATTTTGGTCTTTTCACATCAAATAAATTTTGGGCAGAGAGGTATTTTAAAATACCTCATTTTGGTAGTTTGTTCGTTTTAGTCCATTTTGTCGTTTTTAAATGTTTCACTTTACGTTTTTTCCAAATTACATTTTTTACCAATTTTATTTTTACTTCTTGTAAATAAGTCCCAAATTTTATTTTAATTGCAATTTAGTCCAAAATTTTATATTTCATTGCAGAAGTGTCCAATTTCTAATTTCAAAACCGTCCAATTCTTTTAATTCTTAAAAAACAGTCCAATTTCTATAATTGCAAAATAGTCCCAATTTCTTTCAAAATTGCAGATTGGTCCAGGAAAGCCACGCAGGCAACTCAGTACAGGTGTCACCATTTCACAAGATCAGAGGCCACACGGCAGCTTATAAATAGTGAACAGTGTCAGAATCAGAGGGAGCCCATTCATTACGCGCCACCTCAGAAACAGTTCAGAAATTTTCTCTCTCATGACAGTTAGATCAAACTGTAACAAACTCAGGAAAAATTGAAGAACGAAGAACAAACCCTAAATTTCCAGAACCAAATTCAACCCAAATGCAGTGAAATTCGTAGCAATTCTCAGTGATTCATTACTGAATCTTCATCATCGAATCATTTCCTCTGCAATTCGAGTACCAAGTTCGTCACCAATGGTAAAAAACTCAGTACGATCACAGAAGCAAGGTTTTGAGAAGAAGAGGGAAAGAATTCAAGGATTCTGAACCGTTTGAGAAGAAGAAGAAGAAATCACTGGTTTATTTCCGGATTTCAAAGAGAATCAACACAAAACAGAATCAATTCAAGGATTTCCGAAGATTCAAATCAAAGTTTCGGATAAAACCAGGTAAAATCACAAACTTACCTCTCTGTTTCGTTCCAAATCGATGTAGATCCGTACGGATTCAAAGGGTTTTGGTTCAGAATCGTAAAATCCAAAGATTTCCCGGAAAACCTTCAAGATTCCAAGGCTCACAACGCATATCAATCGTTGTGAACTAGCGAATCAACGAACAAAAACGTTTAGAAAAAAGATACGAACCAAAAATGGAACCAAAACCTTTCGAAATCCGTGAACAAAATCCACGATCTACATCGTCTCAGTTAGGGTTTGCAAATTCAAACGGTGGATTCATGATTAGGACGACGAAACACAGCTTTTGAGCCATGAATCATGCATTTCTGGGTAGATTGAATGAATTAGGGTTTAGGGTTTCAGGGAGAACGGCGAGAGAGAAGGAGGAAGAAAGAGAAACATTTGAGAAAAATGAAAGAACCGGATCCCTTGTCCTTTTATGTAAGCCTGCGAACCGGATTGACCCAGACCCGGTCCTTCCTCCTTTACTTTCAACCGTTTGATCCGGATCCATCAGATGTGTGGATTTGGGCCGGGTAGCGTAGGCTTTTTCTTGCTTTTTTCCAGTTCTTTTGAATTCTTTGCTAATTGCACCTATATGTTTGCTATCTGAACCCTCGTATGTGTTAATTTTCTTACAAAAAATCCCAAGAAATTACCATGTGTTTCTTGATGCTTTCTAACTACTTTTGTGATATTTTTATGTTTGGAATGGATAAAAAATGTGTGCTATGTTCTTCCCTCTTGAATTGTGTATTCTTTTGTTCTTGGTGAAAGTTCTTGCATGATTTTGGTGCTAATTCAATCCCCCATGATTTCAACACTCGTGGTATGGTTATGGGATACCCTCTGTTCATGATTCAATGTATTTGCTACTGTTTGAGTGTTACGTTTTAATTCCTTGTGTGGCGAGTAATTTGAATAGTGTAAAGGTTGAAATATGCATGTATGATGACTTTGTGTCCAAAATTGCTTCATAATTCCCATTCTCATGCTTGAAATAAGTCTCTAAAATCATGTTAGGGTAAACATTTTAGGTCATGTGTTAGGAAGGGTTCACTTCTAGATTTTGTGCATTTTTTTTACCATGTGTTGCCATCATTTTTACCATGTGTTGTACATTGCATTTTACTAAGTGTTTCTTGCTACTTTACTTCCTATCCTTTACCTATTTCTCTACCATTCTATATTTCGTCTACTAACCATTTTTGTTTCATGTCCCATTCATATCGCAAGCATTGCATCACTTTCATTTTTTTCTCCTTTAACCTCTTTATGCAATTTTTTTCATTTATTCTCATGTAATATTTTAGGGTAGTTTTTTATCTCCTTTAAATTCTTGCAAGACCATAGAATGTAAACTAGGACCCAATGTAAAGGACTATGGACACTATGATGATGTACACCGACACAAGCACCGACACGCACACACACGTTGTATGCTTACCGCTTAGATGTATGTTTAGGAAACGCGATACTTAGAAAATATGCCTTTTTCAAAGCAAATTAACTCCTCACTCAATCATTTTCATAATAATCTTGGAGTCAAAACTCCATAACTTTTCCTTTTATTTTCTTAATCAAAATGCAAATGAACCCTAAATTCCAACTTTAACCTTTTTCTTTAATAAATTGGAACAACCTCACTTTTTTCCAATCTCATGCCTTTAAGGCCTCTTTTCTCTTCTCAAAAATCATTTTCAAAATTAAAAACAAACTAACCCACAAATCTTTTTGGAAGAGAACTACATGGAGTTTGATCCCTTAAAAGGGTATGTAGACAAGAGACCAAAATATCTCCAAGTCCAATAAAATAAAATCCAAACCATCTTCTTTCCCCCATTCTTAAAAGCAATATTTTTCAAAAAAGTAGCATAAAAAAATAAAGCGTAAACATAGGTCAAGAAAAACGGCTCCTATAGAGTACTATAGTCGTTGCGGGTGCCTAACACCTTCCCGTAGCGAAAATTGCCCCGAACTTAGAATTTCTAAGGGTTTACTCCATTTTACCCTTCCCAAAAAAAAAAAAAATAGAGACATCAATGATTGAAAGGATCAAGCCTAATTAATGACTTGACACCCGAAAATTACGATGACATAGTTCATATATCCACTGAATCGCACGATAAAGCCCCAAAGTCTCCCCTATACAAAATGAATATAATGGAGTAAACCATGTTATGGAGAGAACATAATGACCGTCTGCATCTCTGATGCAAATGCCATTACCTACTTTATAAGTGAAATTAGAAAAAGAGACATTTCGGATGCAAATGCCTATACCAAGAAGACAACACTATTTTTTATGTGATAAAATAGCAAAAAGATTTTATAATTAAAAACAGATGTAGTATCTGAGTAGCTTATATTTTAGCATCTGTAACCTTTGTTTTCTAGCACTTGAACTGTGCTGGGGAGTTGAGCAGCACAACTGCTACATAAGATAATACTCGTGTCCATTTCAATCTACCTCATGAATAAGTCACATATTTTGAAAACATCGACAAGGAAATTTGCTTTATTGTTATGTTGCTTGCAACACAGAGAAATATAAAAATCAAATAGTTTCGACGGCAATAAAATAATTCATAATCGGCACAAAATATTTGTTTATATTGATTTGGACATTATTTTTTTCCTTAAGCTAATTATTGAAACTAAACTATCTCATTCATTTGTTTTTATATAAAGGTTTGTTTTTTTTTTTTGAAAGAATAAAGGTTTGTTATTTGTACACCACATATTCGACACCGTATAAATGCGGTGAACGACACATTTTTTTTCTCTTCTACAAAATTTTTTCCTTTAATTTCATAAAAATATATTTTTTAAAATATAGAGGAGGGTTTTGTACCACAAAGTTTTTAGTTGTGTTAATAACCAATTTTAAAATTTTATTACCCACACAAACGTATGTTATCAACCACTTTTTTAACATAAATTCGTTAACTATTTTAACTTCTTCGTTAACTACAAAAATGCAAATGAATAACCAATTATTTTACATAATTCTAAAAAAATGACCGAAATACTTATATTTATGTGAAATAATTTGTTAACGTTTTGCATTTTTGTGGTTAATATGTTGAAAGAATAATTAACAATGTACGATTATATGGTAAACGAAGTTGTATAATTGCATAATGGCACAACTTAAATTTTGTGTTAACATATTATCCTCGATATTTAAAAACAACAGTTTTTTTCAAGAAAATAGTCAGAGAAAAAAACCATTTACCTTATTTATATGGTAAACAGTGCAATTTCGTCTATTGTTATAAATATGAGGTTTTTAAATCGGGTATCATGTACGCACATAGTTAGATAGAATAATCGATTGAGTTTTGTGGAATTCAAATGAACAACAAATTTATATAAAAATTAGGGTTTTGTTGACTAGTGCTTTCGCCCCTCGATCAGACTTTAAAAATTGCAAATTTAAAAAATATTTATTAACAAAGTCAAATGTTACAAATTTTAATATATTGATTATATAAATTTTCATATACTTATTATTATTATTAATAGTTCTTAAATAGTGTCCGTAGAACGTCGGTTACCATTTCTAAATTCTTTTTATCATAAACATTGTCATAAACCAATCTAGCTCTACAGTTAAAAGAACTGCAAGTTCGACTATGCAATTTGCACACTTGCACCCTCTAGTATTCATTGCTCACGTGCGTGTTACAAAAACAGGTGGCGGGTTTAACAGGATATGATGCAAGTAGCATGACTAAGAAACAAAAAGAACCCGGTTTTGATTAATGTCGATTCCTCTATGTCTGCCACCAAACATCACTTTATCAATGACATAAAAAAGTGACAACAACGTGCTCAAGGATAAGGAAGGGACTAAAATACATCAAACTCTAGAAAATTTTAAACGCAAGTTGCTACTTACAAATGATGATTTCGTAATCTTATACCTCATATTGTATAACCACGTCCTATCAATTTTGCTCCTATTTACATTGTGTAAATCATGAAAGTTAATTTCAGTTAAAAGACAAAAAGGCACAATACACTGCATAAGATATTTAGTAAAACCTACTGAATGAAATTTGTTCCAAATATATTTCTAAAATGTAATAACTAGTTAAATGTGTTAGGTTTAAATTTTCTTCCAAATGTAATAACTAGTTACAATAATTAGTTAGTTGTTCTCATTAACTACACAAATCTTGTTGTATACCTTCATACCAATTCTTTCATCAATCAATATTTTTTCTTTAAATTTTCTTTCTATCAAAGAAAATATACTATTGATACTGTTAGGATATTCAGATACAGAATAAGGCAATCTGTTAGAATTTGAGCTAAGGAGTTAGTTACATAGTTGATTGTTTAGTAAGAGAAGTGTTTATATAAATAGAGGAATATAATGTAGAGGGGTATCATTTAGTATTTAGTATTGTAAACATTTGTGAATCGAATAGACTCTATTTGTGAAGGAGAAATCCTAGAGAGATTTCTCTCCGATTTTCTTTCATCTATTCTCAATCTAAAGAAAAAAATTCACAACCTTAAACGGCATGCCAATGTCTGAGATAAAGTGGATATCAAACAGCTTATCACAAAAGTAAACCCAACTGCAATGCATTTAAGCCTATGCAATTTTAAGTTTACAATAGCTTTGTGTAAATCTTAAGAGTACAATCTTAAAAAACAAAGGCTCAATTCTAGATTGAAGGTTGTTCACTGGAATTTTGGTTCATAACCTTCAATAATTTTGTTTTCCTTAGTTAACAGTGTCTCTTTGCTTTCAAAAAATAAAAGAAAGCTAACCAGATGCAATGCTTTACAAACAAATAAATACAGTTCATCACAATCAACTAGCAAAAAGAGGAGCAATCGGATTCTGCACATCTCAGAACCAGGTGAATATCCTTCTCCGTAATTGAGTGCAGACAGTAAAACAAAAACTTGAATTGTGCCATTCCCAAAAATAAATTCAGCAAAAAAAGGTTTCATGTCATTCATTATATACATAAATTTCATTCATTTCACAAAATTATCCTACAAATTATTTATCAGACAAGTCAAAGAGAAACAAAAAGGGGGGAACTAAAAAATTAAAAAAGAAGAAATGAAATCATAAAATCAAGATGCAAACAACATATTTACAGTGGATTTGCTACCCTCCATCCAAATGTCAAACAAGAACTAATATTTCTAACAATCCTGCAACCTGTAAAGCTTTATACTTCAATTTATAGTTCCCTCCGTCATCCAAACATATTACTCAACTTCAAAACTGGCACGAAGTACCAAGCCTCTGCCTCTGCTTCTGTCCTAAGGTTATAGATTTCCTCTTGGCGAATGCCGGATACAGCAACTCTTGAAACTTCTCCAGAAATAATGTCCAATCATCCTCAGTCATATCTGCAAGCATTACGAAGCTTATGCTTGCAGGAAGCTGCTCGTTCGCACTCCTATGGCCAGATGATGTAAAGTAACCATTATCCAGTTTTCCTCCAGAGTTCTGCTTTTTCTCAGCTAACATGGTATTTTTCAGTGATACAGTAATCTCTGGAATAGTTGCAACCTTTTCTTGAGGCGAAAAAGTACCAAATTCCTGAGGAGATTCTTCATCACTTTCCTCCTCTTCCTCCTCAATGCTCTCATCCAATTTGGAGAGTGGGCTGCGCACGTGCCCATTTCCAAGTGCATGCTGAAAAGTTTCTCTGATTAAAGGATCCTCCATTGTCATCTTTGGAGTGGAGTCTGATCCACCTTCACCACAGTCAATATCAAAGAAGAATTCATCATCTCCCACCTCAGTCCTTGGAGATAATTCCTCCCTCTCTGCCAACATCATCCTTGCCTCCAAACAAACAACCTCAAGTTCACTTGGCTCCTCCTCACCCCTGTGGAACTCGCGAGTCATCATCTCACCAATTTCAGCAAGACAAAGACCAAATTCAGCAGCCTCTTTGAGAAAAATGGTGCAGAGCACCAGCACTCTAAGACAAGCCTCTCGAATCATTGGCAGCTCCATTCGAAGCATCTCGGAGTCATGAGCAGGGTCTAGATCACGAATGTAGGAAAGCTCCTCATCGGAAAACGGAATCGAAGCTTGAGGCCAATGAATCCACTCAAAATAAGGATCTTCCAAAGTTTCTGGCAGACAGAGCCCATGATCAATAGGAATTAGCTCCACCTGACCAAAAGTTCCAATGCCATCACCAACTTTTCTAACTAACAAGTTTCCAGCATGTCTATCTGTGTTAAGAATCCTAATATCTAATATCCCTATACGATGCACCGAAGCAACCGGGAAGCTCGACGTACCATGATCACTAGCATCAAAATCATGATGTATGAATTGCTGACAAGAAGCAATCTTGCTAACAAGTCTCTTTCTCCGGAAACAATTCCCATTGACCTCATCATTGACATTGAAGATCGAGTGAGTAACCTTCACCAAGGCAGTAGGAGGCACATTAGCAAAATGATCATGGTCCAGAAGATAAGCCGCAACCTCCCTAAAACCCGTCTCCCCAACCCGAACAGAACGTTTCAACCCCGGCTGTCCAAGAGCTTTACCAACAAAACCTTTAGGGTTATTCGGCGCAAAAGGCTCCTCATCAGTCGGTTTTACAATAGCAACACTTTCCCCGTTACAATCCCTAAAATAATACGCACCTCCAAGCCCACCATTAACAGGAACCGGATCGATCCCCATCTTAATCGCCTTCACAATATCCTTAGCCATGAGTTTCATTACATCAAGGCGTGTGGATTGCCCCAATATCTCAATAGGACCACTCTTATCCCTTTGCTGGATATCCCTCCCAGTTGGAGACAAACAAGGAGTTGATGAGCTTCTATGAATCAAATTCCTCGTCAATAAAAGAGGCGAATCATTCCGAACAGCACTAAGATCATTCTTCAATACCATATCACCAAAAGTAAGAGAACTCTCTTCAACAGGAACATTAAGAGCAAGCTGCAACCTCCTCTTAACGGTATGTACATTGTCCCCGCGATCCAATTCCATGCCAAGAACACAACCCTTATCAGTTTGGACGAACACGCGTCTCCTCCCAGCAGGTTGCCTCTGGCTTTGATTCTGACTCTGACTTCCATGATACTCCCTCCCAAGAGGACTCCTCATCACTGCAACTGCCATCTGGGTCTGAACTGGACTCTCTAGTTTTCGAGACATAAACAAACCCAGAAGGAAAAAACCTTATTTTTCAGAGCCAATAATGCTATTGAATGTGTAAAAGCAACACCAATCACTTCCACCAAACAATCATCAATCAACAGAACCACCAAAATCACTAGCAAAATTACACACTCAGTGAATTTTACATCAACATAACAACCCCATCTTGCTTGTTTATAGTAAAAAAAAGAAAAATCTGCAAAAATTAAGAAAAAAATTAAAAATTAGATTCAGTCTAAATTCACTGCTAGATACAAGCTTAATAAGTTATCCACATAAATCACGCGTAATAATTAATTAATTAATTAATTAATAGATTAAATCACGATTAAAAAGTAATAAAAACACGTTTTTAAACAGTTAAATATGCTTCAGTTTTTCAACATTCATGAACATTCATCACTCCTATACCTTTTAACACGTGAAAACTTTTCTGCCTCAAAACAATGAATGATAGAAGAAAATAAAAATAAAAATAAAAAAACTCCAAAGTAACTTGATATGTTTAACGGTATAATTACTTATTACTTAAGATAATAACAAAAAAATTAACGTAAAAATATAAATTATACCTCAATAAAAAGGAATCAAATTGAACGGTGTTGATTGAGCTTGAGCTTCGAATACGAACTTGCTGTAATCAATGTAAGATCTGAAAGGGACGAAGAACCAAACAGTGTCGGAAAAAAATGAACAACAAAAGAAGAATAGGAATGAAGAGAACTGAGTCCGAGACAACTCGTTAGAGTCGACTCAGTTTTTTTTTTTTGTGTGTTAATCCTCCAATTTAGATTTTTAGTTTAAGTAAAGTAATTTCTAAACAACAAACAAAAAGCTTTAGAAATGAAATGAACAAAACATGAAGAAACAAAGAAGGACTACTCTATTTATGTTCATGTTTGTTTCTCTATATTTTAACTGGAGTGAGGTTAAGAAAGTAACTAACCATGGTTAAGACTTGACCACTTTTAGTGTTGTGAGAGTGGAAGAGTCTAGAATATCGAATGAGGACCGTTGGATTGGGCTGCGAGATTAACTAGATGTGGGTGACGTGGAGATAAGGGAGTGGGTGATGAGGTGGAAGTGATGGGTTAAGGTTAAAAGAAAAGAGTGTTAACGAATGAGAGGGAGAGTGCGGTGATTTTTTTACCACTGGCCAGTCTTTGCATGCCAACAAGTTTTTTTCACGTGTGCTTCTGAAATACCATAACTAACCTTTGCTTTATTTAAAAAATTAAAGAAAAAAGTACAATAGAATATGGAAAAATGTTATGAACAACTTTTGAGTTGTTCAATATTTCCTTAAAAAAAAAACTTTTGAGTTGTTTATTAGTGTAGGAAATAATTATATTCTAATAAAAGTAAATACAAAATTAACATTATCGACTTATGAAAAATGCTAACAAATGTTTTTAGGGCATTGTTTAAATATATATAAAGTTGTAACTTTTGTTTAGAAATTACGTAGTTATGACTTTTACATGTGTTTGACTTGCATTTACAACACAATTTTTTTTTTATTTTTTTATTAAACAATATCCTTAGAATACTTGTTAACAAGACCCTTGACATAACTACTTTCTCCTCTCTTTCATTTTAAGGTCGAATATCAATTGTTTTTTTAATTTTACAAACTAAAAATTGATATATTTCTTAACAAATCAAACAATGGCTCGTCTTAAAGATTTCTCTAGATTCTTTCGAAAACCATGACTCATCTATCTAATGTAACTTGAGTCTATTTTATCAAGTCTATATTAATTCAATTAAAACTGTTTTTTTAAGAAGAATATAGAAAAATGTTAACAACTTTGAAAAAGTACATAATATAATTTTTTTTTTACATAATTATCATATCTTATTTTATAAATATTTTGCAAATATTTATAGCAAATAATAGCAAAATAGTATCATGGTAAAACTAACTCAAATGAATACGTAATACAATTTTTTTAGGTAACTATCAGTAAAATAAATAAATAGTCAGTGTACAGTCATAAAGGTTATCCATTGAATACAAAATTTATTCATGATTTAGAGTAACAATTTTTTAGAAGATAATCTAGAGTAAAATTATAAAAAAATATATATAAATGCAATGTATCTTTGTAAGTAGATTTTTATTTTAGGAATCTTTGTAAGTAGATCAAAAATTAAATAACCATTTTTTATTTTTTGATAGAACAAAATAACCATTTTAACATTTGACCGAAAACTAAAAATAGCTTTGCTTGTTCCTTTGGTCCTACAGTTGGATCATACGTCATTTTAAATTGAGAAAGATTATACAACTCAGACTGAAGTAGTGGGTTTTCACCTTAGACCATACCTTTTTTGACTGATTTTTGAATCCTGGCCGTTTTTTCAGAATACATTGGAACTTGGAAGTGTGAGAAAAAAAAAATGTAGGAGTACATTGCAAAATGACAAAAAACACGATGAGAAGTTTATGGATGGATTGAGATTCTCTCCATTAAAAATTTTCTCAAGTTTTTTTACGTGGGATCTCAACTATCAATCATGAAAGAGAAAATGAGAATTAAATTATAGGTCATGTTAACTTATGTCTTAAGGGCACATGTTAAGGAACCCAAAATGAGTAATTTTGCATTGGAAAACATGATAATTTAACATTTGTCTTTAATGGCATAAATTAACATTTGTCTTAAATTATTATGAAAAGTGGATGTTGTATTTTAATGATGGAGATTGAAAATGGAGAAAATTTGAGAAAATTTTCAATGAAAATGATCCAAATCCTTATCTGGATGAGGTCACTATCGTGTAAACTGGTATGCATATAGGTATTGCTTATGCGATAGCTCAATCCTGTTTTTGGCAAATACTAAACTTTATCTTGAACGAATATCTAAAAAAGGATTTAATCACTTAAAAATGAGAAAGTCACCCAACTTTAATGAAATTTTGTGTGTATTTTATGACAGAAAAACATGAAACAGAAATAAATAAGATGATAGATAATCAAGTTTTTTTTTTAGCTTTGTACTGACGTGAGTATAACAATGAAGTTCAATTAGATGATTCATCGAGAGCATTCATAATGGTAGTTAACTAATAAGAACATCTTAAATGGACCTCATATGTATACATCATTTATTTATAATCTCTTAATAAAAATATTTATTAAGGATTTAACAACTTCAATGGTAATACATTAGTATGCACTCCAATGAAAAGTACTTAAATAAATCTCACTAACTTTGCGTCATTATACAAAATGTAGTGTTAATAGCAATATTACTCCTTTTAAAATGTGGGACCAACTTATACATATTTTATAACTTCTTTTGACCGTGGGACTTGTTAGTTGCTGATAAGGAGAGAGAGTCCTTATATAGTTGTATGTTAACTAATAGGTACTCATTTTTTCTTCCTCCAATGGGGGTCATTAACAGGGTAAGGTCCTTGTTAAGTAAAGGAACCTCCATTGGAGATGCTCTAATCGATCAGGGTTTTGTATATGAATAGGTCATGTCTTAGGTCATGTCTTGGAGGTGATCCCAACGGTGTTATTTATTGCTATATTTTCCCTCCTTTTTTGTAACAAATGCTTATTTGATCAGTTACTTATAACATGGGGTGCACATAGTGTATCTTTCAATGAATATCCTGTCTAAAGGCTCTAATTTGGGAGTGTGATGAATCTGAGAGGGTGATTAGCCCTATTTCTTTCGAAGAGACATGTAAGTTGTGGAATGCATGTATAAAAAATGTGAAGTGTTCTTATGGGTCTATTGACTAGGTTGTGTTTGAAGTTTAAACAAGGGTATTATGGCAACTCTTTGCTAGGGGAACTTTCGAGTGATTCTAGTGATTATGATAGTAGCGACAGTAGTTCCGGTCAAAATAGTGAGTGTGTTTACTTTGTTGTTCATAAGGACCGTGTAGAAGGGACGTTTTTTACTTTATGCCTTCAAGTGAGTATGATGTCGAACTTTCGTGGAGGATGTCGTTCGTTTAGACTCTTTGTATAAGGACGAGAAGTTGGTCCCCTTTTTTAGAATTAAGATATACATTTTGTCTACCAGGAGGGAGGAAAATGATATTTTAGAGCCTTGTAGGGTTGACGATAAGGTGTGCTTTTGGCGTCCTCAGGGGTTGAAGGACGAGATCTTTCACATGTACTCTGTCATTTTTTAAGATCTAGGGATCATGTCTCCTTTTACTTCTTTTGAAGTTGACGTTCTAAGGGCACTCAATGTCGCTCCCTCGCAGCTTCAGGATAATAGTTGGTCATTCACGCTGGGTTTTAAGATCATGTGCGAGGGTTTGGGGTTCACGCCCTCAATGGGCGTGTTCTTTACTCCATTCGTTCCAAATTAAGTGAGTCATTTTTCTCATTTAAAACATATTAAGAAAAATGTATAAGTGCAGGAGATAGAAAAATGATTTTAAGTGCTCTTGTTAAGTATTGATGAATTTTCCATTATCATAAATGCAAAATGAAATATATTGAATTGGGAGTGATGAAAGTAGTATTAATTAGAGTTATAATTAGAAAAAAATAATTAATATCAGATAGAAATGTGGAATGGATCAATTATTTTAGGACAATATTTTTTTTGCAAAATGGTCGTTTATTATGGGACTAAGGGAGCACCTTTTATGGTATCAAGGGGGAAGATAGGATATCTTGTGTGTCTATCAATGCTTATCATAATAAAAGTTTGTTCCCGACTTATGCTTCTCATTACAAGAATCAGAAGGAATAATATACTCGTGTTTGTGGAACCAAAGGTTGTCTTGAGGCTTCTTTGATTTCTAATGATGACTACTATGTGGTTTTCTTTTTGGAGACGATGTTGCCCATTAACATTCGAGAGTTAATTGGTCTCGTGGTGTTGGCTTTGGATCTGAGAGTGTATTTTTTTTCAAGGTCTCAAATTCGATTCTTTCGGTGCTAATTTCGATGGGCTAATTTATATTCTTAAAAAAAAATCGAGAGTTAATAAATAAGAAAGGGGACATCGTATAGCTCGAGGCTTATTTACGCAAGTATTACTTCCTTGTTTTTGTTTATTTTTTCTAATGAATTACATATTGATATTTTGTTTGATCCCCCCTTTTTTGCAAAACCAATGACGCCCATGTCAGCCGCAGAACGAAAAGCGTTTTTGGAGAAGTCAAGGAAGAAGAAGGCCGGAAAAATTTAGGATCTTGTCCAAGGTGGTCTGTCTGGAGTGGTTAATCGAAAGACTATAAGGAAGAATGGGGGGGAGTACTTCGGAGGTTGTAATTGATACAGAGGTGGATAACAAATGCGAGACGACTCCTAAAAAGAAGAAAAGGAAGTCATATAAGGGCGAGCAGAAGAGGAAAGAGATATGGAGGGGAATGAAGCCTGAGATCGGCGCCTCCTTGTGGGACAAGAAATTCGACCAGGCTTCTTTTGTTAATGATCATTTATCTCGCCAAAAGATTTTGAGGCAGCGGAAAGCTAATCATTTTAGCCTATTTCGGGATGTCAATGTCTCTTGCCTGTGTTATGTGGTGCTACTAGAGTTAATGAAAACTTTATGTGACTTCGACTTTTGATTTCTTGTTTTTTGTCGTTTATCTGAATGATTGCTTTTTCTAGAAGGTGATGGAATATGAGTTTCTCAACGTTAAGGTGAATAAAGATAAACCCCACCAAGAGAACAAGGAATTAAGGTTGAAGGCGATCTTTCTGAAAGATCAGATGAAAGAAGGATGCTAAAGCGAAGCTTGCATCCTTATAACCTATAAAGTGATGTTGCAATGCATATATAAAGACTGACTCTTATTATTTTATTTTAATTATCATAAAAGTATTTGTTTAGAAATTGGAACTTAAAATTTAAAATAAAAAAATCAAATTTCTTAAAATATACATTGTCTCTTCACTTAGTAACTTGTTAATGGTTGTAAGGATCAGGAGGTTGACCCTTCTTTTAAAAAATCTAGAAAGAGGCTCTCCTTTCACTCTAGAAAATTCCCCCAAAATCTTAGGGTATGGTGGCCGCCCCCATCTACATGGTGAGTTTCTTCCCCCACCTCTTTGGTGGTACTCCCCTCCTCTTGTAAAAGCATCATCCTTTCCCCTCAACTATCTCTTCATCCTTTTCCAGAATCTTTCTCACTCACCAAAGATCTCATTTCTCCACCACGAGCCACGACCAAACTTTCTCTTCCGCTGATGCGACCACCACCCGTGTCACCACCACAAAACAATGAAATGGTTGTCATTGTTTCTCCCAGCTCAAAGTCGAAAACAGTGGATTTTTGATTGGTGCTGAGCTAACTATAGCGCAAAGTCGTATTTCTTAGGTTAATAAAATCCAAAACGTTTATCGATCCTAGGGAAAATTTCTCTCCCTCATGGCTACTCCCCCACCTTCATGTTTGACACCCACTTGCCCTCCACCAAAACCACCATGCATAGGATACGATCTAGATTTCATGCTTGTTGATGATTCTCTGTTCCAAATTTTAATGCTTTGTTTTGTGTTTTATTTTTATGTTTATTTTGTTTTAAGTATGTCTTCATGGTGTTTGAAGAAATGTCCCAAGAGAGCTAACTTGCTGGAACAGATTTTTGAGTGCAAAACTACTTATGGCACCCACCTACCTCAACATCCTCACCACCCAACAAATTGATGGGATAGGAATCTGCCTCCTTGTATTTTACTATGTGTATCAAATATTGGTTGACTTAGTTTTCATGACTAGATTTAGTGTGTGGATGGGGTATGTCCTAACACATTTGTTTCCAATTTGGTCGTATCCTTTATTTTCACTATTAACGATATAGTTTGACCGTAAAAGAAAAAACTTGTTAATGGTGGAGAAAATCTACAGTATTTTAAAATTTTGATATTATAATTTTAGATTTAAAAATAGAAAATAAAAGTAGAGAATAAACAAAAATAGGGATTTGTAAGTGCATGTAAGTTTTTTCTTTTCTTTCTCACAGGTGGTTCAATTTTTAATTGGGGGTGTTGGAATTTGGTCTCCGACCTTATATATAACAATGTATTGTCTCTGTCAATCAAGTAATATTCACGGGAACAATCTTTATGATTGGATTCGTCAAAAAAAGTCTTTATTATTAATTTTTTTTTTAGGGATCTTTATTATTAGACATGAACATAGACGTATGGATATATGGATACAAACAAACTCATGAAATGAAACTTAAAAAGAAAGATAGGACAACGTATCCCCCACCACAACATTTCTCGGATGCACTTTTTATTGGTGAGGCATCAATATTCTTAACTGTGGGCTGATCCACAAACCATGTGTGCTGAGATATGGAGTAATAAGTATAGGACAGCGTAACTGTTGGATTTCTGTCACAATTCAGCTGCACCTTGCATTATAAATTCAGCTAATTAATTATTGGGTTAATATGTCTTTACCCCTGTAATTTGGGCGAGTTCCGGTTTTCGCCCCTGTAAAAAACAAGTTTAGATTTCAACCTTGTAATTTAAGATTCTTTCGTTTTAGACCCTGACGCTGACGTGGCATGCTGAGTGGCGCGCTGACTGTGCATATTTGATTATGTGGCACGCTGACTGTATAATTAATTTTTTATTTTATTTTTTTAAAATAAAAAATATTATAAATGAAGTTATATTAATTGAAAAATAAAAAATTATTTTAAAAATCAGAAAATTAATTTTTTAGAATAAAAAAAATATTTTCGAAAAAAATAAAAAATTCTGGAGTTTAATTTTTAAAATTAAAAAAAAACAAAAATTTAGGAAAACAAATTTGAAATTAAAAAAAAGGCTAAATTAATTCAATGGTCCCTTAACTAATTCTCAGATTTCATTTTGGTCCCTTAAGTCCTAAAATCATCATTTTGGTCTTTCAACTTTTGCTCCGTTATTCAATTTGGTCTACTCCGTTAGTCTTTTAGTGTCTAAAATTTTTGATTTGATTTTAACCATTTGATTGCATGTCTATTCTATTTAACAGTGGACCATCGACACTTAATTTTTCCCACTTTTCATCATCTTCTCTCTTCTTCTTCCTCGTATCTATATCAACAATTTCCGAAAAAAATAATTGGTCAAGAACAATTTTCATTTTTTTCCCATAATACAAATCCAAAGAACATACAACACAACACAAAAATTATCAAAATCCAAAGAAAAACACACAACACAAAAAGCACCAATTTTTTTTTTCTTCTCGAATTTCTTCCTAGGCCTCATCGTTTCACAGTTCATCAACGAAATCATCAAAACCTCCGTTCAACAATCCATCCCAAAACATGCCGAATCTTGAAATGTGTGATTCTCATGGTTGGCCTTCAAACCATTTCCCTTGTTCCAGAACAAACAAACACGCTTCAGAATTGGAATTGATGAAGAAGAAGACATAAGATCTACAAGGAAAAGATTGTTTACCAATTGGGTTTAAGAAAGATTAAAAGAAGGGATTAAGCTTATCAATTCCCTTTATACCCTCTTGATCTGAATCTTTGTATTATGGATTTCATCTCTTGTTAACATTAATCACAAAAAAAAAATCTAAAAAAAAAAAGAATAACATAGAGTTATGTTGGGGTTCTCGTGAAAATAAATGAGGGAAGAGAAGAGAGAAGGGATAGTGAAATGGGTTTTGTGTTGTTGTTCTGAGAATGAAGGAGGAAGAGAAGAGAGAAGAAGAGAACAAACGAGAAAATGGGTAGTGAATAACAAGATTCAAGGGGACATTTCTTGATTTATTATAATTATGTTGTTTTATTTTTTTATGGTGCGTGAGATTTGAGGGAATGTATGAAGAGAGATTCTTGTAAGAAAATGTATAAGGCTATGATTTTGATGATGTTGTTGTTGTTGATGATGATGATATGTTGTTGTTGTTGTTGTTGTTTAATTGATTAGTTGATAATGTTGTTGTTGAATTGATGATGTTGTTGCTTTTGTTTAACTGATTTGTTGATGTTGTTGTTCTAAGAATTGTTTCTGGGTTTTATTTTTGGATTTGTTGAAGATTATATGAAGATGATGAAATTGTTGAGAGAAGATGATGAAGAAAGGGAGAAGGAATTAAGTGTTGATGGTTCATCGTAAGATAAAATACAACTCTGTGATCCAACGGTCCTCCTTTTAAAAAAAGATCAAACGATTTAAATTAAATTAATTAATAGGATCTATGGTGGACCACTCTTAAGATTTGTCCACCATAGACATTTACGGTTAAAGTTAACGGTTAGGGACCAAATTGAATAACGGAGCAAACGTTGAAGGACCAAAATGATGATTTTAGGACTTAAGGGACCAAAATGAAAACTAAGAATTAGTCAAGGGACCATTGGATTAATTTAGCCTAAAAAAAAAATCAGGAAAATAAAAAATTTCTAAAAATAAGAAGAAAAAAAAATCAGGAATTTTGATTTTACGAAAAAATAAAATTTTGAAAAATTAAGGAATTTTTTTTACTACGAAAAATATTTTCCAAAATTTTTATTTTTTGTATCAAAATGAAAATCAAGCTTTTTAATTACGAAAAAAAAATCTAAACTTTTTCGAATTATATTTTCTAACTATTTTCGAAAATTTTGAAATACATTAAGTTCCAAAAAATTTCATTTTCGTAAAAAATAATTATTTTTTTCTAATATTTTAGTTTTGAAAAAGATTTTATAAAATTTTAGGAAAAAAAAATTTGAATTTGTTTCTGTTTTTCTAAATTTAAAAAAAAATCTGATTTTTTCTTCTGATTTTTTCAATTTTAGAAAAAATAATCTGATTTTTTTCTATTTTTAAATTTAAATGAATATAAAAAATTATTTATTTTTTAAAAAAGTCTAATTTATTTTCGTTTTTTAAAAAAATCGATTTTTTTTCTTATTTTTTAAAATAAATTTTCAGTTTTTATTTTTATTTTTTATCTTTTTAAAAATAATTTTTTAAACCATTACACACATGTCAGTTTTTTAAAAAATTAAAATTAAAATAATTACACAGTGGTGTGTCACGTCAGCGTCCAATACACACGTGTCAGGTTTTAAAAAAAATAAAAATAAAAATAATTACACAGTGGCGTGCCACGTCAGCGTCTGGATGAGGTCAGGGGTGTTTTGTGGAGAATCTTTATATTACAGGTGTGTTTGTGGAGAATCTTCATATTATAGGGTTGGAATCTAAACTTTTTTTTTTACAGGGGCGAAAACCGGAACTCGCCTAAATTACAAGGGGTAAACACATATTAACCCTTAATTATTTAGTGTTACGAAAGAAAGGGAAAAATAAATCATAGAGTCGATAATAATTTTAACATTTTTACATCTTGATGAGCTTATCTCAGTTGGTAAAGATATTATATATTTTATGCAGGGTCAGAGGTTGGAACCTCTTACACTCCACTTCTCTATATTTTAAAATGTGTGAGTGTAAGAAAATTTAGGTCTTAATAAAAAAACGGATTTCATAGAACATGTTCAATGATTAAGAATCAATAGCGGAAGCAAACAAAACATTGAACATGAATATGAACGGATCTACGACATGTTTGATTTATCAAGGATATTAAGAATTAGGGTATTAGGAATACCTGAATCAAGCTTTCATGACAACCCTCTCAACAACAACGATGAATGGAGAGGAGGTGATTTGAAACAAACAATAAGGGTTAGCGGCGGCTAGTTTGGTTCTTCCTCAACCGGTACCTTTATGCCTCAAGCTCTCATCATATTGGGGAGAAAAGAATGTTTTGCCGTGTACGGTATATTGGGGATCATAGCCTCTTTTATATTGGATAGCCATTAGGGTTTCCCATTATTCCGTTAATGGGCTATCCGGACATCCACTCATTGAGTCCATATCAACTAATTAAATATTAATTAATTATCCAATTAGAAATCTAATAGCCTTATTACTTAATTTGATCACTAATCAATTAAGGCTCACAATTGATAAATAGCTAATATAATTTTTATTACGATATTTGCCCACATAATGATATTGGAATATAATTAAATAGTAAAATATTCCAACAATCTCCCACTTGGGCTACATATCTTAATAATTATACCAGAATACTTTAGGCGCGCGTCCGAATGCTATTTATCTTTAGATTTCAACTTTACAATCTGGTCCACCTCATACATTAATAATGGGACCACCGCAGCTGTCGTCACTGACGTATAACGTGACGGAACCCCGACGACCACCATATCAATGCACTTGATGACATAGATCGACATGGATGAGTGACATGGAAATTTCATGCAATGTGATCTCTAAATCATGTCTATTTCCAACTGATCCAACAAAAACTTTAGTGAGATCAAACTGAAGTTTGCAAATTCAATATTTGCACAAAATGATACAGGAATGGTTATAACAAACATAACCTCATGAACTTTATTTCTCAGAAAATCATAACATAAAGTTTGTATCAATACCAACACAAAAGTATAGAACATAAAATAAAAGAGACTCCCACTAATCCAAGACATCCTTAATGACAACAACCATATGAAAGACCTTAGGTGTCATGTCTCCGATTAGTGGTATAGCTAGCATAAAGTTTGTCTCTACATGTTCTATCATTTTAACAACAATAATTTATAAGGTAATAAACCTTATAATTTTGTTATTGAAGCTTTATTTGACCAACTTATGTCACTATATAACTTAAGTGGTCTTTCAATACCTTTAACTATATGCAACCAAGTGACATAAATATTTACAGTCATTTCTTGAGTTAGGATGTCTTATTATATATAGACATCCAAAAGCCAGAGACTAACACACTAATGATCTTCAAATTGTTAGATCTCTGATGCGAGCATAAGTTCTCTTGTTCTCTTTAATAATTCTTAAGGTTGCCTTTTCAACAATTCAAACTTTGAATTGCTCAAGTTTCTGCCAAACAGTCTGATCATATATGTTATTTCCAAATACGTATAATAAGATCATACATAAATATTCTATAAACAAAGCATAGGAATATACTTAAATTTATGAAATCATAAATTTCCTAATGGGCAATATTTGGGACTGAAAATTTGGGACTGAAAAGTCTCTCTCGGAGACTAAGGTCACCCATAACTTATTATGTCAATTTATTTTCAACTTTATTGATATAACTCTTTTGCAATATCCCGAATAATACCTTGAGAAGAATCTCTAGTATTGAAATGCCTAATACAAAAGAGGTGTTCCCAGGATCTTTCATCACTAACTTTTGTTAGAGATTTCACTGGTTTCACATAACAGACATATATCATTGTTGACTAAATAAAATAAAATTGACATATTAAACTAGGAATATAAATTTACTCCCACTGAGCTTACTAAATCCACAATTCTCCGTAATATTATCTCAAAACCAAATGAGATAATTACTTTATGAGAATTTGTGATAAGAATAAAGAGACAAATTTCTTAACACAAAAACTTTATTAAGTTGCACCGAAGTGTATCATTAATGTCATCATTTATAAAAACTATATTGAAATCCATCTTATGCAGCTCCAAAATTATAATAAGCAAACTAGTATCATGATTGTCCTAATAGAGTCTTTCAAATAAACTAAATAGAATTTCTTTTTCAGTCAATTCTTAATGACACTAGAAACTCTAGTTCTTGAGGGTGTTGAGTTTGATTTATATGAATTAATTTCTTAACTTGATTGAGAGGAAGAACAATAATGTTTTCACGAGGATTCAAATATACTATAATAATAGTAACTATATGAATTAGTTTAGAACTAATTCTTCCTCATTCAATTTTGTTCTATTACCATATTTCTCCCCCAAACTCAATATCCTCAAGAAGACTTAACAATTTATGTCTCAAAATTTTCTTAATTTGTGGGACGAAAAACTTATATTATTCAAAACCTTAAACAATATAGAATGTCACAAGTCATAACTGAATTGACTCTAATAATTGAACTTAAAAGACACGTTGAATCATCATTTGAAAATAAAACTCAAAATATCTTGATTTATTCAAAGAGAAATTAAAACAAAAAATTAATTCAAATAATGATTCACCAAATTATCTTTTAAATACAAAAAATAACCTAGTAATGACAATCTAAAAAAAAGTTTAAAAAATGAATAGAACCAACTTTATCGACTTTGTCCATTCTAAATTGATATATCTTTCAACATCATGGGACATAAGTCGGTCAAGACTACTTTTCTTTATTTTGCCCTTATCTTTTGAGGTATTTTCTGAATGAGCATTATTTTATTTTCTCTTACTTCAACCTTTCCTTATTTGCACACTTTATGAATTGATCATTTAAATGATCATTTCTAACTGTAACAGTTATAAACTTAATTTGTGCAAAGAGAATATTAAATACTGAATTCTCTAACAAGTCATATGATAGTTGAAATTACTGAATTTTCGAACAAGTCATATGATAGTCGAAATTATAGTGTCTTAGCAAGATTAAATATTTACATAATGTGCTCCTAAAATTCTCTTTGCCTAATAATCTTAATGAAATATCCACTCTCCAATGAGAGCTTGTCTTTCTCTATATTGCTTTAAAAGCACTTTAATTTAAGCAAAGAAAATATGACAAAAAATTTTGTCATCTTAAATAACACCTCTAATACATATGATATTTTAGCTTTGTGATCATATATGACCTATGAGATATGGTGCATACTCACTTGTCAAACTTTATTCTCACATTAGATACTGAATTTGCAAGAGAATGTGAGTTTCACCGCCCTTATCTAAGGTCTAGATCCAAGAATAATGTTAATATTATTCTTTAATTCCTAAAAGTTAGAACTTTAAGAGTTAAAATATTTTTTAACTCAAATTAGCAGATACATAAACTATATTAGTTTAAAGAGCACAAGAGTAGTAAAAGAACTCACAAAAATACCTAATGCACCATCAATATCAAGTTTTTAAACAATAATATCAATTGCTAATGGTATTTTTTCAACAATGATCAAACAATGACAATTTACTTTGACAAAGAATAAATTCTTATATTTGTTATATGTTTATCATTATATTTGTGTGAATGTAAACTCTTAAATATATAAATAAGTTTACACTCGCACAATATTATCACACATGTCAGTAAAATATTATAGAAATGTGCTTCTTTATTTGTAAATAAAAGACTTTAACAAGATACCAAGCGCACCATTAAAACACAATCTTTGGATTGCTAAGAATTAATTGCAAGCGGTACTCTCAATGCAATGATCAAACATTGGTGATAAGTCCTCTCAAATAATAGTCACCTTTGGGCATCCTATTACCCACATGGATAATTACGTTATAATCACCACATATTTACCATCGCAGGTATGTAACTATTTGGCCAAGTTGTGCCTTCCTTTGGGCCGACGACAACTCGCATAAATAATTACACACTACATCTTTTGTAAGCTTAATTGAAATCAATTTACACAACAGAGGTTACTTGGGCAACATTATTGTTTCAACTGACTCAACCAATTTTACTAGACAATTTTAATATACATATTAAACGGGGTGATAAATCCTGTCAAATAATAGTCACCTTCGGGTATCATATTATTCACATGAAAAATTACTTTATAATCACCACACATTTACTATCATATGTATGTAACTATCTGGTCAAGTTGTGCCTTCCTTGGGGCCGACGACAACTCACATGGATAATTTCATACTATGCCTTTTGTAAGTTCAGTTGAATCAAATCTACGCAACAGAGGTTACTTTGGCAACATGTTGTTTCAACCAAAACAACCGCAATTACTAGACATTTCATAGTAAATTAAATGGGAATGGTCTTAAATTTACAAGGCACTACTGACATAATGTAGGCCAAATTAGTTATATATGTTATTGTGTAACTATTAGGCCACTCAACAACTCTTAAGTGTGAAGACAATTTCACGAATTTTATAGAAGTTGCAAGTCACAATCACACCAATGTCTGTATGACAATACATTTACATATATTATATAAAAGCAACAACAGAAACCATACTATGAAATATATTCATAATGCATGATTAAGAAGATATTATTGTAGAAAACTTGATAACAATAAACTCAAATATGATAATCATGCTGTAACCAAATATTCAATTTCAAATCAAATGAAAATTGAATCTTTATATTCTAAAAAAATTCATGCTATAATTGATTCACATAAGAACTAAATGATTCTTTAAACAAAATAAAACATAATTCTAGACTCAATTATTTCTTAAATAAGGAAACAAACTTAATGTGTTTATAAATAAACAAATCTAGAATTATTATTTCTCAAACTTTAAAGAACTAAATTCTTAATTTTTGTAAAAAATTGTTTATAATATTTTGAGATTCATATTTAAAAGGCAACAAATATATCACAAATATATTTTAATCTTGAGTTTGCCTACTTCTCAAAACAAACAAACCTTGAAGTACAAAATCTTGTGAATCAAAACAAATTTCCAATGGAAATTAAGTTGCAAAAAATATGATAATAATATTTGAAAATGATATTAACCAAAATATTTGATTCAAAATCAAATTACCAAAATCAAATCAAAATAAAATTCAACCATATTCAAATCCTTATTTGATGTGTTCTTAAAGTGTCAGAATAAGAAAATGACATTGTCACATTGGAAAATACCCAAATCTTGATTACAAAGTGAAATACTCAAATAACCGATCCACAGTTTATGCAATCCACTGTGACAGAATTTGCTTTAAAATTAAACTGGAATAAGCAAATATATCTAAAAGAATTGTCTCTATTATTTGATCGGAAATTTGATATTTCACATATATAATAAAGAATGCCGCATACAATACATGAATAATTCTTAAATATATATGAATGAAGTTTTATATGCTTAAGGTCATGTCCACAATGGTTTCATCAATAAAAAAAATTGTTTCAACTGCAGGCGTATGTTTCTAAACAAATTTTCAAACAAAAAAAAAAAAAATTCAAACAAATTGAAACCATTAACTTAAGGCTCCAACTGAAATGACATAGATACTAGACAAGATTTTGACAAAAAATTCACACCGGTATAGATATAATGGCATTGACCGAATATTATGCCAATAATATAGAAAGCGTAAAACAAAGTCATGAAACAATTTTCGTTGAAACAATTTTGATCAAACAATCACCGTGACATATAATTGCATATAGATCCATGATTCCAAACTCATGGCAGGAATATTATATAGAAAGATATAAAGAAAAAACCAATCAATCATGGATCATAATTATGCTCTATAACCGAATCAAGCAAAGCTCCAAATTAAAACTTAAGGGTTCATGAAAATATTTAAAAATATTCAGAAAATCAAGATTTCACATGCTTATAGCATCATGGTTTTAAACTTTATGCTAGCTACGATATATAGGAAATCATCGATTAATAAAACAACAATCATCGAAAAATATATCAGCCAAAACAATTAAAACCTTAAACCAATTTGGATGATGGATGTATATATCAGACAGAATAAACGTGAATCATGAAAAAAATCCTCAATAGATCAAACATGAAGACCGGCTCTGATACCACTTGTAAGAAAATTTAGGTCTTAATAAAAAAACGGATTTCATAGAACATGTTCAACGATTAAGAATCAATAGCGGAAGCAAACAAAACATTGAACATGAATATGAACGGATCTACGACATGTTTGATTTATCAAGGATATTAAGAATTAGGGTATTAGGAATACCTGAATCAAGCTTTCATGACAACCCTCTCAACAACAACGATGAATGGAGAGGAGGTGATTTGAAACAAACAATAAGGGTTAGCGGCGGCTAGTTTGGTTCTTCCTCAACCGGTACCTTTATGCCTCAAGCTCTCATCATATTGGGGAGAAAAGAATGTTTTGCCGTGTACGGTATATTGGGGACCATAGCCTCTTTTATATTGGATAGCCATTAGGGTTTCCCATTATTCCGTTAATGGGCTATCCGGACATCCACTCATTGAGTCCATATCAACTAATTAAATATTTAATTAATTATCCAATTAGAAATCTAATAGCCTTATTACTTAATTTGATCACTAATCAATTAAGGCTCACAATTGATAAATAGCTAATATAATTATTATTACGATATTTGCCCACATAATGATATTGGAATATAATTAAATAGTAAAATATTCCAACAGTGAGCTCTAGTCAATAGACTACTTAACAAAATAACTTTAACATATTTACGAGTAAAAGTAGAACTCGTAGAAAAAGGATTTGTTTTTTTAGTTTCTAATGATTAATTCATATTTTTCACTGATCAATTGTCGTTTAGCTATCATGTATAGTAATTGAAAAGAAAAGAATATCAAATAAAAGAATCCTCTAATAAAAAATACTGGTGAGCAAATTTTATAATCAGTTAGGAAAATCCTGTCAAGAATAATAATCAATTATGAAAATCTTTGAATTGAGTAATCTTAACATAGTTTAGCCATATTCATGCACTTGTCATTTCTATTGATTAATTTATATTTTTCTCCCGGCAATTGTTGTGTAGCTCACACGTACATTGGTTATCTTTGAAGTTTGTACCGTCAGTTGCATAACGGATAGATAGATATGTGAGCATTCATCTCATGCACGTCTGAACGTTAGTTGCTATAAAAGATAAAAAATTGAACAAGATCTCAAAAGAAAGGAGAGAAAATTAAAATTCTAAATTACAAGAGTTCAAGAATTTCTAATTTTAACTCAAAAAAAGAATTTTCAATTTAAATTTGAAAGTACTAACAGAACCAATATAGGAAATTAGGTCTCAGGATAATTTATTATTGGCTTAAACATGTAAATCATCCCTGTAAGTTCGCGTGTTTTTGCTTTTCGTCCCTGTATCTTTTTTTGTTCTAAAACAAACTTACAAACGTTTTGATTTTCGTCCCTCCCGTCAGCATCTGTTACAAAAACGCTGATGTGTCTAACGGTGGCTGACGTGGCGTTGTTTGACGTGGCAAAACAAGCTTATGTGTCCTTCCATGCAAGATTACAGGGACCAATATCAAAAACCAAAAATTACATAGGGACAAAATTAAAAATAACTAAGTTACAAATTTGAAATTAAAAATCCTTGATGTTTCCAGCTTCTTCCTCTATCATCCGTATTATTATTCTTCTTCTGCTCAGACTCTCTTCACTGTGAAATTATAAAGAAACCATTTGTAACTTCTCCTGACTTTGTATCGTGATTTCTCCATTCACCAAATATATACTTTATCATTTTGAGGCCAAAACTTGTCCCATTTTTTATCCTACGTCACATGAATGAGTTGGCTTTGAAAACCTAACTAGTTTTCAATGCACAAATTTTGGTTTTGTTATTCAAGTTTTTTTTTTTGTGAAAGTATCACTGCTGGAAGTGTCACTTTAGTTCCAATGTTGTCTTGTTGTTGTCCGCAGATGAAATAGAATGGGTTACCACAATGGAATGCAAGGAAATAATGTTACAGGTTCATGTAAGAAGAATATGAAAGAGAGAGGAAGAAGACACACAAAGAGATGAAAAAGATGGAAAGGTTTTTAATTTCAAATTTTGTAACTTAGTGATTTTTAATTTCGTCCTTTTGTAATTTTTCGTTTTTGATTTTGGTCCCTGTAATTTTGCATGGAAGGACACATAAGCTTGTTTTGCCACGTCAAACGACGCCACGTCAGCCACCGTTAGACACATCAGCGTTTTTGTAACAGATGCTGACGGGAGGGACGAAAATCAAAACGTTTGTAACTTACAGGGTTTGTTTTAGAACAAAAAAAGATGCAGGGACGAAAAGCAAAAACACGCGAACTTACAGGGCATATTTAAACCTTTATTATTTTATTTCTCTTAGTTTAAAAAATATTAAAATAAAGAGGTATAGTAGCACCTCTTCTCAACACATATTCTCCTATTTAATCAAACACATGTAAATCCTAACGTATAATGTGAGGCTCAATGTAAAATAATTAACTTATTTTATTAGAGAAGTAGTATAACGACTAGCTAAACTAACACGTATTGTAACCAAAAAAAAAAAACTAACACACATAAGTGTAGAGAAGTGAAAAATTGTAGGTTTAAATGAGAACCTTGCAAATTATTCCTCCTACACCAACTAACAACTAATTTGTATTTTATGTCAAAAAAAAAACTAATTTGTATTTACGTGACAAAATGGTTAAAATGTTTCTTTTTACTAAAACAAAATGATTAAACTTATTTATTCAAAAAATAAATAAATTTATTAAACTTGCGGACCAAATTGAAAATAAGTGTTGTTTATTAAAATTGATTCACTTCATAAGAAACTGATTCATCCCTAAAATCGTAAATTCAATCTGCTCTATCAACATGAGAACCTTATATAATTTGTTAGCATTAGTCAAAAGAAAAAGTGTTAGTTTAATGGGCACCATCCACCAAAGTAGTCGTGTACACGTACTACACACATTGTTTAAACATGGTCAAAACTCAAAAGAAGAAAAAGACCGCACGTGACCAGAGATGTGAAGCGTTATCCGGTATTTACTGGATTTTTTTAAATAACCTAGATTAAGAAAAAACAAATACAAAATGGCCACTCCTTCATTTGCAAAAAAAAAAAAAAAAAGCCCACTCCTTAAAATAAATAAATACAAAATATCCACTTTGAAAGCAAATTACAAGAAGAGAATGTTACGAAAGCTCTCTTTTCAATACTCTCTCTAACATTCACTTGGAGTAGTAAGATCTACATGACTTTCATCCAATAAAAAAAGTGAATGTTAGAAAAAAAATCTTCCTAACATATTCCTTCAAAATCCTCGCCTGTTCTATCGGTTTTTAAATAACAATACCCCTTAAATCTTGATGCTACTTCCTTTTAATCCTTTCCATTTCGAGAAACAATTCAAAGAAGAAATCTTTCATTCAATTTTCTTCGACGTCTTTTTAGAAGAATTTTTTATATGCACGGTGGTTGTTTCGGCCATCAGAGACTGACTTGACAATCCCTTTATCATGAGCTTTCACCTAAATATTTTGGATCATTGTTGCATCATAGTTATTGACAAACTTGTCGTTACTTTTGCGTTAGTGACACTTTTTCGGTTTGATTCAAACCCGTCGTCGTATTTAAATTAAGAGTTAATACTTACTTGTTAGTTTACAGTGTCATTGCCATTTTTGACTTCCATTTTCAAGCATTTAATCGTTTGTTGTAACAGTTCGTTTTTTGCTATAATTATTTTAATTAATTTTTATGTGTTTATATGTGTTTGTATGTAATTATTTGTCTCTATGTGTATTTTGGCTGGGATTAGTGGATTTAGGCTTTATAAGGGTATTTTAGTCATTTTAGAATCAAGGGTATTTTGCTCATTTTGTGATGAAGGGTAAATTAGTAATTCCATTTTGAGAATTATTTTTAGTGTTTTTAGTGGCAGTAATTAATTTTACTAAGTTACTAATAAGTTGAGGTAATTAATTAAGAGTCGTCGGTAACTATTCGTTATTTTATCCGTTAAGTGAGTAGAAACCTCGTGAATTAGTTAGTGTGAAATATAGGTCCATTAAGACAATTGAGGGTTGAGACCATTTATTGAAGAGCCTATATAAACTCTAGTCTTAAGAGAAACTAGGTCATTTTTCATTCATTCACACATTGCAAAACATTTTGGAGAAAGATGTAGAAAGAGAAAGAGAGGCAAAAAGGGTTAGAAGAAGATCTAGGGAGAGAAAGCTAGGATTGGAGCTTTGGAGCAAAATTGAGGCTTGGGTTCTAATTCTTGGAGGTTAGAGGTAAGGGGGCTATTGATTGTTCATGATTAAGTCATAATCCATTTTTCTACTTAATTGAATAAGTGCTTATTTGTGAGTAGTGACTTTCTTGTGAATTTTGGTATCAATTTTCGTGTCTCTTCTTTGATGATAAGTTTGGGTATGTGTAATAGATGCGAAACTTGCGGTTGTTGTTGATTTTGCATGATCAAAGTGTGTTGTTGTTGTTGATGAAATTGTAGAATTATGTCTTGAATGATGTTGTGTTATGATAGTGATAATAAATTATGCTATGGGTGTTAGGGATTCCATAAGTTTATTCATGTTTGGTGTGTTGTTGAGTTTGGTGGTTTTTGGTGAAAAAGAACTAGATGATGATTTTGAGATGAATTTGTGTTTTAATCCGAAGTTGTTGTTGTTTTGAATGCATTTTATGTTTATAATCAAGTGTATAGGTGTTGGGATTGAATTTGGGGTTGTAGGGATCAAAATTTGGGATTTTGGGGAGAAAATGGTGTAAAACCCGTAAGAGTTCAACCAAAACAGGGGAAAACTCGCCCAGAGCGTGCTCTGAGAGAGTTCTATCTGGAAGTAACTCGCTTGGGGTGAGTTTCTAGCTTGAAGCGAGTTGCTCAACGACAACATTCCATGTTTTAAGTTCTTGTGCCTTTTTCACCCATTTTTGTTTTGAATTGCCTTTTGGTGTAAATATGAAAGTTTTAGATAAATGTGTTAGCTTTCCAATGGCTTTAGTTTGACTTAAAATGATTTTTAGATTTTGAGTTATGATGAAAATACTCCAAGTAGGTCTTGGTAAAATTTTACGAAAATTCAGCATAACTATTTCTAAGTCAACTAAAAACTTATGGTTTGTTTCCAAACCAGAGTTTAATTAGGATGTTTAAGAGTATTTAATCCATGGTATGATAGATCAAACTTAGTTTTCTTTTGATAATGGATTGGTTTTGCAATATGAAAAAAAATCGAGACGAACTTTGTGAAACTTGAAACTATTTGGTATTGGGCTATGAAACGTATATGTATATGCTGAAGGTGAGAAAAACACAAGAAGGGGGGGTTGAATTGCGTTGGCTTTTTCTTATTTTTCTCCTACTGAAGTCACTGATCAGAAGCAGTTAAGTTACAACTTCTGAAGTGATGTTTAGATTCTAAATGCAGCGGATAAAAACAGAGAGAGAGAAGAAAGACACAAAGCAATTATACAGGTTCCTTTCACAAACCGGAAGTAGTCATGTCCCCCTTGCACTTCCAAGGAGAGTTCACTAAAATGTAATATCTGATTACAAATGCTCACTGCTAAAACTAGCAAGAGACTTCAAATGCTCAAGCACAACTGCAAGAGACTTCCTATGCTCCTGAACACAATCAAGAGACTTCTATGCTCAAGCACAACTGCAAGAGACTTCTAATCAAACAGAATTACAAAGAAAAATGTTTGAAGTTGAGCACTTGATATACAATCAGTGGTGTTCACAATACAAATCAGATACAGACTCTTAAAACTCTAGAATTTCTAAGATATGAACTTTGATAAGAAGTTTTAAGTGAACTTTTTGATGCAGAACAATTTCAGCAGAGTTTTGGCACTTTGTAAATTGTTGTTGAGTCTTGCCATTCTCTAAGTCTTCACTCTTTTATATAGAGGTGTGAAAGAGACGTTGTGAATTGCCAGCACATCAAAATAAGAGTCGTTTGAAGCCTTGATCAATCACCAATGATCTTTTACCTGATATGGTTATTGTCCTAGGAAGGATCAATTTCAAATCCATTCCAAGTCTGTAGGAACATTGTTGCAGGCGCAACTGTTTTTCTTGTCTTGTAGCAGAGATACAAACTGAGTAGTGGAGATAGTGGTTGTACACTTCGTACAATTGTACTTTGTCAACGCTCTTCAAAGAACAAGCATCCAATGCCTTCAAATTCTTTCAAAATAGTTGTTGCTTCACTTTTCCAGTATTCTACAGTGCTTAGACGAGATTAAATCCATTGAACAACCTTTGAAGCTTTAAGTCTTGCATCTTCTGATGAACTACAACTTCTGGTGATCTTCAGCTTCTGATTTGATGCTTCTGATGAACTTGCTTCTGATGACATCATCACTTCAGGAGCACTTTGTCTTCAGGAGCACTTTGACTTCAGTAGCAGTTCTCTTCAGACGCTTTAAGCTTCCTTTTTGTTGATTCCTTTGCCCTCTTTTGTTCTTCCAGAACCTAATAATGATCTCAAATTTTTGTCTATGGTTCTGTACACTTTAACAAATATTAGCATATCCAATTGACAATTTTTTAATATCTTGTTGTCATCAAAACTCTCAAGAGGTAGTGTTAAACACATTTTGTTCCAACAATCTCCCCCTTTTGATGATGACAAACATTAGTATTTAAAATATTCAATTGTTGTTAATCTAATTAACAAGTTGACTGTAAGGGTATGAGGTTTGTAAGCTCCCCTTGAGTCCAATAGTACTATACGGTGAGGTTTGTAAGCTCCCCCTGAGTTCTATTCTTGTTAATTAAATTCATCATTAAAAACATAAAAAATTTCAGAATAATCTCACATTAATAGACTAAGAGATAAGAAGATGGTCCTATTAATTTAAATTCTTTGAAATTAAATTAATGGGGCTCAGAGCCTTTAAATACTATACATCTACTCCCCCTTTTGTCATCAACAAAAAGTATAAAAATAAAGACAAAAAGAAAGAGATGAGAAAAACGTAGTGAGAAATTCTGTAAACACAAGTCATATATCATAGCATAAAAGAAGTTCAAAAGCATAAACATTGTTCAGAAGCACAAAAATATTGGTCAGAAGCAGTAATTCAGAAGCACAAAAACATAAGTAGAAACATGTAAAGATACAAATAACAGAAATAAAACAAGGTAGGGTTGTGCAACTAAGGTTGGGCTTGTTTTTGAAACATCTCCATCATTTGTTCCATCATCCTTTGAGTTTCTTCTGCTTGTTGCTTCATTTCTTGCTTGAATGCTTCATTGCTTTTAAGAAAATTTTCCTCTCTGACTCTAGCTTCTTCCAACTTTGCATCTGTTGATGACTTGTACTCAAGCATCAGTAGCTTATGTTCAAGAACTTCTTTTCTGAGCTGCTTGTTTTCCTTTTCCAATTCAGCATTCTTTTCCAATTCAGCATTCTTGTACAGATGGCCAGTCGGAAAGGACGATTCAGTCGTTCGAGGATTTGCTAAGAGTATGTGTACTTGAGCAAGGTGGAGTTTGGTATAGTCATCTACCATTGATAGAGTTCACATACAACAATAGTTACCATTCGAGTATTGGTATGACAACGTTCGAAGCTTTGTATGGTCGGAGGTGTAGAACTCCTTTATGTTGGTTTGAATCGGGAGAAAGTGCAGTGTTGGGTCCGGATTTGGTTCAAGAAACTACGGAGAAGGTCACAATGATAAGAGAAAAGATGAAAGCGTCGCAGGATCGTCAGAAGAGTTATCATGACAAGCGTAGAAAGGCCCTTGAGTTTCAAGAGGGTGATCATGTGTTTTTGAGAGTCACTCCAATGACGGGTGTTGGGCGTGCGTTGAAAGCTAAGAAGTTGACTCCGAAGTTTATTGGACCGTATCAGATATCTGAGAGGGTTGGAACAGTGGCTTACAGAGTAGGTTTGCCACCACATCTTTCGAACAGTGGCTTACATATGCTCATACACAATTCTCCAAAACATGCATACACAACTATGCAATCATCACCAAAACCATGCATACAGTTATGCAATCGTCACCAAAACCATGCATACAATTATGCAATCATCACCAAAACCATGCATACAATTATGCAATCATCACCAAGGTCATTTAATCAAGTATGGACACATCAACAATTGCACATACATACAACATACATATATTCATCACCATTGAACATGTATACAATCAACATTATCACCTTCTTCACATAGTTCATCATGAACAAGCAACACTTCATATATTTCAAGTAAAGAAGATAACATGCGAGGTCATGATATTTCACATTATCATTATCCAACTTCATTTACAATCATACAATTAACCATAGGAATCCATATCTAAAAAGGTTCACCATCAAATAAACTTCAAGGTAAGAATTACACAAGTTCGTCTCATATTTCACAACTTTGAAAATATTTGAAGGTTAAGAACAAAAACCAAATAATGAGCTCAATTGCCTATGCCATGTATCCTCACAAGTCACATATGTGTACAGTAGAGGTTTCATAAGCATTTCATCGGCCACATATGAAGAATGCACAAAATTCATGAAGTTCGTCTCACTTTTGCCACTTTTCCAAAGTTATAAGTTTTCAAGGCAAATCAAGTAATCAATCCATGGAACCAATTGAAATCATCAGTAAAAGTCATATAAACATTATTCAAGTATAATCCCACTTGGTTCCCTTGAAAAGAATCAAGTTCCGGAAAGTCCGTGTTCTTGACCATTTTCAAGTTTCAAGTTCAATCTTCCAAAATCATTCCAATTCGATTTCGAATGTTGTTCCAGTAGGATTATAGATGCAAACAATGTTTATAGAGGTTAAAAGAAGTGTTAAGGAATGCTCAGAAAGGTCCCAAGTTCACGAAACAAAAAGATCAAATGGGCTGGAACAGGTCAATCTCGCTTGAAGCCATTTTATCTCTCTTCAAGCGAGATAGTTCCAGAGAGCACAGGTGCATCTCGCTTGGAGCTCGCTTCAAGCGAAATAGCATCCAAAATTCTGGGTTTCCCCTTTGAATGCTCGCTTCAAGCGAGAAAATCTCGCTTCAAGCGAAGCTTCATCTGGGCAGCCCAGAACCTCTCGGGTTTAACCCCTTTTTCACACCAAAACTCAATTTTCAAAACCCCAATCCACCAAAACAAGTTCCAGAAAGTGTTTATGGGTCAAAATAGCTTCAATACACTTAAACAAACATGAATCAAGCATTAGAAACAACAATTCAACTCATTTTATCAAAATCATAGGATTTTCTCAAAACACCAACACAACCTCAAATTTCTCCACAAATCCATAAACAACGATTCCAGTTCAACAAATTCGATTCCAACGGTTTAACAATCATCAATAACAACTAATGAACATCAATTCACGCACAATCTAACATCACAACTTCATTTTTCATCAAATTTGCTCAAGAACACAAAACACCAACACTTATGCATTTCAACATGTTAATTCACATATAGCCACATATTTATCATGCATTTCATGTCCTCAAACATAGTAGCAACAAACATGCATGAAATTACAGAAATCAGAATCAATTTCATCAAGTTCATAAAATGGGAAAAATGAAAAGTTATGAACTTATGAGTGAAACCTAACCCTCTTACCTCTAGCACCAAGAATCTACAACCCAAGCTTCAATTTAGCTCCTATGAGTGAAACCCTCTTCTAGCTCTCCAACCCTTCCTCTTGTTCTTCTCTCTAGCCCCAAATTGCCTCCTCTTGTGTTTGTGTGAAAATGAGCAAGTTTCTAACCCTAGTCACTAAAGACTAAGCTTATATACTCCCTCTCCCTTAATGGGCCTTAAACACACAAATAATAAATGAATGGGCTCACACTAATCTACTAAATAACACACCAACAGTAACTAATTAATAACCTAGGCTCTAATTAATTATCGTGCTCCGGCAACTTAATTAATAAAACGGTTCTATCTTAGGAAACGATAAAACGCTATTCTCCCAAAATTACTAATTACCCCTCTAATGCACAAACATATGAAAATGCACACAATTAAAATAACACACGAAATAAAATAATTAAAATAAAGAAAACGCGAAAAACGGGCTGTTACAACTCTCCCCCCCTAAAAGAATTTTCGTCCTCGAAAATTACCTGAAGGAAACAACTCCGGGTAAGAATCCTTCATCCTACTCTCCGATTCCCAGGTAGCACTCTCGCCAGTTGGTGCAAACCAAATCACCTTGACCAAAGCAATCTCTTTGCCACGCAACCTCTTCACTTCTCTATCCTCTATCCTAACCGGCCACGTCTCAACAGTCAAATTGTCTCTTACTTCCAACTCGTCCACTCGAACCACATGAGACTCATCATATACATACTTCCGCAACTGAGACACATGAAACACATCGTGAAGATTCGACAAAGACGGTGGTAACGCAATCCGATACGCTACAACCCCAACTCTCTCTACAACCTAAAACGGCCCAACAAAACGAGGAGTCAACTTTCTACACTTCAAAGCTCTACCAACACCGGTTACCGGATTCACCCTCAAAAACACATGATCACCAACTTGAAATTCAATATCCTTTCTCCTCTTGTCATGATAACTCTTCTGCCTACTCTGAGACGCTTTCATCTTCTCCTGAATCATTCTAACCTTTTCCGTAGTCTCTTGCACCACCTCTGGTCCTAACAAAGCTCTTTTCACCTGACTCGTACCAACACAATGGAGTTCTACACCTCCTCCCATACAAAGCTTCAAACGGTGCCATCCCGATACTAGAATGAAAACTATTGTTATAAGTAAACTCAATAACCGGTAAACATTCTACCCAACTGACACCTTGCTCCAAAACACAAGCTCTCAACAAATCTTCCAAACTTTGAATAGTCCTCTCCGATTGACCATCCGTCTGAGGATGATAAGCAGAACTCAACCTCAACTTAGTTCCCAAAGCAGCTTGCAAGCTCTCCCAAAACTTAGAAGTAAACCTCGGATCCCGATCCGACACAATACTAGAAGGAATACCATGCAACCTGATAACCTACTCAATGTAGACCTCAGCCAACTTTGCAACAGACATACCGGTCTTGATAGGAATAAAATGCGCTGACTTCGTCAACCGATCAACAACCACCCAAATCGAATCAAAACCCTTCACACTCCTCGGCAAAGCTCCAACAAAGTCCATAGAGATACTATCCCACTTCCATTCTGGCACAAACAATGGCTGCATCAAACCTGACGGCCTCTGGTGTTCAATCTTTGACTTCTGACAAATTAAACAGGCATAAACAAACTCGGCGATCTCCTTCTTCATTCCAGGCCACCAAAACAACTTCTTCAAATCTTGATACATCTTAGTTGCTCCTGGATGAATACTCAAACTACTCCGATGACCTTCGTCCAAAATACGCTTCTTAAGCTCAGGCACATCCGGCACACACACCCGATCACGAAACATCAAGACACCATTCTGATCTAATCTGAAATCTGCACCCTTACCTTGGTTAACCAACACCACTCGGTCTACAAGTTCCAAATCCTCTTTCTAACCACTCTTGATTTCCTCCAAGATGTTACTTGACAACTTCAACATACCCAACTTCACACTCCCGGGTGTCAACTCACAACCCAAACTCAAATCTCGAAATTGCTCCACCAACTCTAACTCCTTAACCATCATAGCAGACATATGCAAGGTCTTCCTACTCAAAGCATCTGCAACCACGTTAGCCTTTCCAGGATGATAACTCAGCTGAAAATCAAAATCCTTAAGATATTCCAACCATCTTCTTTGCCTCATATTCAACTCTTTCTGGTCAAACAAATACTTCAAACTCTTGTGATCACTGAACACTTCAAACTTAGAACCATAAATATAATGCCTCCAAATCTTCAAAACATATACAACTGCCGCCAATTCCAAATCATGAGTCGGATAATTCTTCTCATGCACCTTCAACTGCCTTAAAGCATAAGCCACATCCTGACGATTCTGCATAAGCACACCACCAAGACCCATCTTCGAAGCATCACAATACACAACAAACGATTCCTTCGGATTCGGCAAAATCAACACAGGCGCTGAAGTTAACCTCTTCTTCAACTCTTGGAAACTCTTCTCACACTTAGCATCCCAAACATAAGCTTGCCCTTTTCGAGTCAACTGCGTCAATGGCAACGCCAACTTAGAGAACCCCTCAAATCTGATGCAGACATCCGATACGGTGCAATCGAAATATGATTCGTTCTAGGCACCAAATCAATTGCAAACTCAACTTCTCTCTCCGGCGGTAAATCTGAAACATCATCTGGGAACACTTCTGGAAACTCTTGCACCACCGACAAGTCACCAACACCTTTCTCACCTCCTTCCTTCAAAGAAGCAAACATCATGAACACACTAGCTTCACCATCTAGAGACTTCTTCACTTGCTCTGCGGGTAAGAACCTTCCACTCTCCTCAGCTATCGGCTTCGAAAACGTGATACTCTTAGTTAAACAATTGATGTTTACACCAAAAGTCAACATCCAATCCATACCAAAAATCACATCCATATTCTTCAACGGAAGACACACAAGGTCCAACTCAAAATCCACATTTCCAAAGTTAACGGGACACTTAGAACACATAAAGGAAGTAGTCACCGAACCATTGGCCGGGGTATCAATGACCATCCCTCTCAACAACGGAGTCACAACAAGATTCAAACGCTCAACACAACAAGCAGAGATGAAAGAATGAGTAGCACCAGTATCAACAATCGCAATCAAAGGAGTACTATTGATAAAACACATACCTCGGATGAGATTATCCGGCTGCTCCACCTCTTCCGCATTCAAAGCAAAGACCTTTCCAGCCGCCTTCTTTGGCTTAGTACACCTAGTACTCACGTGACCCTTCTCACCACAATTGTAGCAAGTAATCTCCTTCTTGCACTCAAAAGACTTATGACCCGCTTGCCCATACTTGAAGCAACTATCACCCTTCTTGCAATCACCAGCATAATGACCGAGAGTACCACACTTGAAACACTTGACCTCCGCCAAGCTAGGCTTGGAGCTTCCTCCACTTGCCTTATTCTTTCCCTTGTCCTTAACATACGGTTTCCCAACACCATGGCCCTTTCCTTTCTTGTCATTCCTAGCCTTGTAGTAGTCCGCCTTTGCCTTCCCGGCGTCATCAAACATCCGACACTTGTGCACCAAAGTGTCAAAATCTCTAATCTCATGAAAACAGACGTACTGATAGATCTCCGGCCTCAAGCCATTCTTAAACTTCACACACTTAGAAACCATAGCATCTGCCGCATTGATGTAAGGACAGAATCTCGAGAGCTCCTCATACTTAGCTGCATACTCAGCAACCGACATACTCCCTTGCTTCAAGTTCAAGAACTCAGCTTCCTTCTTGTTCCTCAAATCTTCCGGAAAGTACTTCTTCAAGAACTCATTCTTGAACCTCACCCAAGTGATAACATCACCACCAGCTTCAATCCTCCTCTTGGTACCAGTCCACCAATACTCGGCCTCCTCAGCAAGCATGTGAGTAGCCAACCTCACCTTCTGGTCATCGTTAGTCACCATAGCACGGAAAATCCTCTCCATGCATTCCATCCAAGTCAAAGCTCCTTCCGGGTCAAACCTTCCCTTGAACGTCGGCGGGTTGTTTCTCATGAAATGATCAAGCCTCCGTTCCTCCGCTTCTCCTTGGTCTTCATGACCACCACCTCCTTGATTCTGAGCCAAAGCTTGAGCCACTGCAGTCAAAGCCGCTGCAATCGCATCATCATTCCTACCACCTCTACCAGCCATCTCTCTAATCCAAAAACCAAGCAACAAGTAAGAACAACAACACAAAGTATCGAAGGTAACTCAACATACCATTCGAATACAACAGGTAATAAAACTAGTTATGGTCCGGACAAAACTGACCACGGCTCTGATACCAACTTGTAACACCCTATTTCTAATAAGCGATAAACGCGAGAATACATCATACATATTCAAGAAATAGATGCTACGTCACCAAACAAAATCCAGCATACATGTATAGATTATCAAATTACATAAGCATAGCAGCGGAATATATGTAAACCATATAAATAACATCTCCAAAAATCTCATGATAATAAATACATGATCTCAAACTCATAATAACAATATCTCAACTCCAAAAAGTACATAGTCATAAAAGAAATAACATGCAAGGACACCCTAGATCAGAGCCCTAATCTAGACACTTGCACAAGAACGAGGAACTCCCGCTCCTCGGCAACATCAAAGCAACTAAGCACCCTGCACTCCATCTACCCGTCCATACGGAAAGGCAGGTGGTAAACCACTGAGTGTTAGCATTACATCATCATAATCCATAGACAGATAAGCAAGAACATTGAAATAATGGTCATATATCCAAGAATGATAAACAACATTGCCAAACATATACTCATAGTATCTCCACATTTATCTCATTCAATATCATTCATAGGCATCATTTCAAGTTCACATAATTCGAGTGTATCACACATATAACACAATTCGACCAAGTCAAATATCAAACTCCAAACACAATCACCATGCACAATTCAAATGCAATTCGACTCACAAACAATTCATGCAATGTCTCTAGACTCATCTAGATGCATGTGGTACCAAGTCACCTCAAGGTCGTCACCTCCGATGCAACAAACACATCGAGTGTAAGGTTCACACCTGCCTTACACTTTGGACATACGTCCGCCACCTCAACAATGAATGCATGAACATATGACTTGACTCAATACATATGCTCATACACAATTCTCCAAAACATGCATACACAACTATGCAATCATCACCAAAACCATGCATACAGTTATGCAATCGTCACCAAAACCATGCATACAATTATGCAATCATCACCAAAACCATGCATACAATTATGCAATCATCACCAAGGTCATTTAATCAAGTATGCACACATCAACAATTGCACATACATACAACATACATATATTCATCACCATTGAACATGTATACAATCAACATTATCACCTTCTTCACATAGTTCATCATGAACAAGCAACACTTCATATATTTCAAGTAAAGAAGATAACATGCGAGGTCATGATATTTCACATTATCATTATCCAACTTCATTCACAATCATACAATTAACCATAGGAATCCATATCTAAAAAGGTTCACCATCAAATAAACTTCAAGGTAAGAATTACACAAGTTCGTCTCATATTTCACAACTTTGAAAATATTTGAAGGTTAAGAACCAAAACCAAATAACGAGCTCAATTGCCTATGCCATGTATCCTCACAAGTCACATATGTGTACAGTAGAGGTTTCATAAGCATTTCATCGGCCACATATGAAGAATGCACAAAATTCATGAAGTTCGTCTCACTTTTGCCACTTTTCCAAAGTTATAAGTTTTCAAGGCAAATCAAGTAATCAATCCATGGAACCAATTGAAATCATCAGTAAAAGTCATATAAACATTATTCAAGTATAATCCCACTTGGTTCCCTTGAAAAGAATCAAGTTCCGGAAAGTCCGTGTTCTTGACCATTTTCAAGTTTCAAGTTCAATCTTCCAAAATCATTCCAATTCGATTTCGAATGTTGTTCCAGTAGGATTATAGATGCAAACAATGTTTATAGAGGTTAAAAGAAGTGTTAAGGAATGCTCGGAAAGGTCCCAAGTTCACGAAACAAAAAGATCAAATGGGCTGGAACAGGTCAATCTCGCTTGAAGCCATTTTATCTCTCTTCAAGCGAGATAGTTCCAGAGAGCACAGGTGCATCTCGCTTGGAGCTCGCTTCAAGCAAAATAGCATCCAAAATTCTGGGTTTCCCCTTTGAATGCTCGCTTCAAGCGAGAAAATCTCGCTTCAAGCGAAGCTTCATCTGGGCAGCCCAGAACCTCTCGGGTTTAACCCCTTTTTCACACCAAAACTCAATTTTCAAAACCCCAATCCACCAAAACAAGTTCCAGAAAGTGTTTATGGGTCAAAATAGCTTCAATACACTTAAACAAACATGAATCAAGCATTAGAAACAACAATTCAACTCATTTTATCAAAATCATAGGATTTTCTCAAAACACCAACACAACCTCAAATTTCTCCACAAATCCATAAACAACGATTCCAGTTCAACAAATTCGATTCCAACGGTTTAACAATCATCAATAACAACTAATGAACATCAATTCACGCACAATCTAACATCACAACTTCATTTTTCATCAAATTTGCTCAAGAACACAAAACACCAACACTTATGCATTTCAACATGTTAATTCACATATAGCCACATATTTATCATGCATTTCATGTCCTCAAACATAGTAGCAACAAACATGCACGAAATTACAGAAATCAGAATCAATTTCATCATGTTCATAAAATGGGAAAAATGAAAAGTTATGAACTTATGAGTGAAACCTAACCCTCTTACCTCTAGCACCAAGAATCTACAACCCAAGCTTCAATTTAGCTCCTATGAGTGAAACCCTCTTCTAGCTCTCCAACCCTTCCTCTTGTTCTTCTCTCTAGCCCCAAATTGCCTCCTCTTGTGTTTGTGTGAAAATGAGCAAGTTTCTAACCCTAGTCACTAAAGACTAAGCTTATATACTCCCTCTCCCTTAATGGGCCTTAAACACACAAATAATAAATGAATGGGCTCACACTAATCTACTAAATAACACACCAACAATAACTAATTAATAACCTCGGCTCTAATTAATTATCGTGCTCCGGCAACTTAATTAATAAAACGGTTCTATCTTAGGAAACGATAAAACGCTATTCTCCCAAAATTACTAATTACCCCTCTAATGCACAAACATATGAAAATGCACACAATTAAAATAACACACGAAATAAAATAATTAAAATAAAGCAAACGCAAAAAACGGGCTGTTACAAACCAGGAGGTTGTTTGACAAACACTTCTTCTTCTATGACTCCGTTTAGAAACACACTCTTAACATCCATTTGATATAATATTATGCGATGATTAACTACATATGATAGAAGTAACCTGATTGCTTCCAATCTTGCAACTTGACCAAATGTTTCAGTCTATTCAATGCCTTCTTGTTGATTGTAACCTTGTGAAACAAGTCTAGCTTTGTTTCTGGTTACTTCACCTTGTTCATTCAGCTTGTTTATGAATACCCATTTTGTTCCAATAATGTTCTTCTGAGGAGGTTTGGGTACCAGATCCCACACATCATTTCTTTGAAACTGATTGAGCTCTTCTTGCATAGCTAGTATCCATCCATCATCTGAAAATGCTTCATCAACTGTAGCAGGTTCAATCACTGATAACAATCATATCATAGACTCTTCTTATCTGAAATATGATCTTGTTCTTCTAGGACTGTCTTTGTTTCCAATTATTTGATCTTCAGGATGTGAAGACTTGTACTTGAATGTATTTTTGGATTGATTTGCTTGCTGAGAGCCATCTTGAGCTTCATCAGAAGCTACTTCATCTTGAGCTTCTGAAGTTGGTTCAACTTCTGGCCTGTCTTTAGATTCTTTAGTCTGATCAGGTTCTGAAGTATCTTCAGTAGCCTGTATATCTGCAAAACTTTCATCTTGCTCTGGAGTTTCACGTCCAGGCTCTTTGTCATGAAATCAAATGTGCATAGATTCTTCAACACAGAGTGTCTCTGAATTATACACTATGTATGCCTTTGACCTTTCAGAGTAACCTAAGAAGATTCCTCTTTGGGCCTTGACATCGAATTTCTTTGGGTAAAGCTTGTTATTTAGAATTTAACAGGTACATCCAAATTGATGAAAGTAAGATATATTGGGTCTTCTTCCCTTAAAGAGTTCATATGCAGTTTTCTCCAAGATAGGTCTGATATAGATCATATTTTGAAGATAACATGGTATTCACTGCTTTTTCCTAGTAATGTTTAGCCAATTATTTTCAGGAATCATGGTTCTTGCCATTTCTTGTAAAGTTCTATTCTTTCTCTTTACAACCCCATTTTGCTGAGTTCTAAGAGAAGAGAATTCATGGACAATTCCATGTTTTTCACAAAAAGTTTCAAATGGCTCATTTTCAAATTCTCTACCATGATCACTTCTGGCTTTCAAAATATTCATTTCTTTTTCAGACTGTATTTGAGTGCAGAAGTTACTGAATACATCATATGTATTGTATTTGCTTATCAGGAATTTTACCCAAGTCCATCTACTATAATCATCAACAATGACTAGTCCATATTTACTTCCATATAAGGATGCAATATTAACTGGTCCAAATAAATCAATATGAAGCAGTTCTAAAGGTCTGGAGGTTGAGACAATGTCTTTAGATTTAAAAGATGATTTCACAATTTTCCCTTTCTAGCATGCACCAAAAGGTGCATCTGAATGATAGTCAATATTAGGTAGGCCTTTGACAAGTTGTAACTTACTAAGCTTAGAGATTAACCTCTAGTTAGCATGTCCCAACCTTCTGTGCTATACCCACTTCTTATCATTTATTGTTAGAAGACAGATTACCTTCTGATTAACCAGTTCAGAAAAATTGATTTCATAGACATTCTCTACTCTCTTTCCTTTGAACATTATGGACTTGTTATCTTTGTTGATTACTGTGCAGTTGGTCTTTCCAAACATCACATCATAACCATTGTCACAAAACTGACTGATACTCAAAAGGTTATGTTAAAGACCATCTACGAACCACACATTATTAATAGAGATAGAGGAGTTTCTAATAGTTCCTGTACCAATGATTTTGCCATACTGGTTGCCTCCAAACTTCACATTTCTCCTTCTTTCATTGTGTGGGTGAGGAAAATTGACTTCTCTCCTATCATATGTCTTGAGCAACCGCTGTCTAGATACCATGATTTTTGCTTTTCCTTTGCTTATAGGCATTTCTGTAGTATTGACAATTTCAGATTTAGGTACCCATTGTTTTATGGGTCCTTTGAGGTTAGTGCTGGAAGTTTTACTCTTCACTTCTTGTACCTTGAGGTGTGGTTTTGAGAGCTTATGATTGATCAGTACTTTAGGTTTAACACCTTTTAGTTCTGATTTACCTAAAGCCATAACTGTTTTGTTTTTCTGAGACTTAGACTTCATGATAGCAGATTTTGGCTTCAACAGACTCTGAGGATCAGGTTCTGATCTTTTCAGAATCTTGATCTTTGAGGTCTTAGAGTTAGAATTTGTCATAGCCTTAGACTTAGAGTTATGTGTGTAACACCCCAATTTCCCGTCTTAAAAATTTCTTTTAAATAAAGACATATATCAGAGTAACATCACAAAGGAGTGTCACATTTCATCTTAAAAACAACTTAGATAATAATTCATCATTTACGAAAATACTCAATTAAGCAGCGGAATTCAAAAGTCTCATCTCATAAATAGTCTTGGCTTAAAAGCCAACAAAAACGTCTTAAATATTAATGTTTCATCATCACTGAAAGTCAAATTTATTCTAACAAGATACATAATGGAATAGACTCTACAAAAGACCCCATCCCGTTACGTATCAGAGCAACCCTACTTCACACAGACTCCTCGCATCAACGCACCTAAGACTGGTGTCATCGCGATTTTCGGGTGTCAAATCATTAATTAGATTTGAACCTTTCAATCATTGATGTCTCTATTTTTTTTGGGGAAGGTAAAATCGAGAAAAAACCTTAGAAATTCTAAGTTCGGGGCTGATTTCACTACGGGAAGGTGTTAGGCACCCGCAATGACTATAGTATCCTATAGGAACCGTTTTACTATGCTTTACGTATACGCTTTGCTTTTATTGCTATTTGTAAAAAGATTGGTTTTAAGAATGAGAGGGAGAAGATTGGATTTCATTTTATTGGACTTGGAGAGATTTTGAGTCTCTTGCCTACATACCCTTTTAAGGGATCAAAATTCCATGTAGTTCTCTTCCAAAATGTTTTTTGTGGGTTGGTTCAATTTTTAGTTTTGAAAATGGTTTTGAAGAAAGAGATGAGAGGCCTCAAGAGCATATGATTTGAAAAAATAGTGAGGTGATTCCAATTTATTTGCAAAAGGGATGTTAGAGTTGAGAATTAGCACTAGTTTTGATTTTGTCTTAAGAAAATGAAAGAAAAAAGTGAGGTTTTGACCTCATTTGGTTGCAAAATAGTTTGAGTTATGTGTTGATTTTTTTTTGATGAAGAAATTATAAGTTTCCCTAGGTTTTACGCTTCCTACACATACATCTAGCGGAAAGTCATACAACGTGTGTGCATGTGTCGGTGCATGTGTCGGTGTACATCATTATAGTCCATAGTCCTTTACATCGGGTCCTAGTTTACATTCTATAGTCTTGCATGAAATTAAAGAAAGGTAAACTAAACCTAAAATATTACATGAGTCAACATAGAAAATTGCATAAAATGGCTAAAGGAAAGGAAAAAGGAAAGGAAAATGGTGAAAATAATGCAATGCTAATGATATGCTTAAGACATGAAATAAGATGGCCAATGAAGAGTAGGGAAGTGATAGGATGAGTAGCAATGCATGAAAGATGAAATGCACAAGCGAGTACTAAACAAATGACAAAAAGGTGAAATGAACATAACCAAAAATATTGAGCAAATTGCAAAAGAACTAATATCAAAAATAATGCAAATGACACCAAACTAAGACCTAAAATCTAAACTAAATTCTATAACCTATGATCTTTACCAAAAACAACACCCTTTTTCTCTTTTTGTAAGAAAACATTTCAAGAATCAAGGAGAAGTTATGAATCACACTTAACCCTAAAATCAACACATTTTACCAACAAATTGCATTTCAAAACCAACAACTAAACTTGTCAAATGGGAAGCTATCAATTAAACTTGCAAAGGGAAATTAACAAACAAAATTGTAGCATTGTGGATTGTAAGCAACTTGTAAAATAAGGGGTCATTATTGAGCATATGAACTAGAGGACTAGGAGTTAATTTGTAAAGCAAGAAATGATCCATTAGGTTTGAAAACCAAAGAATTAACAATTAGGCATGCAAGAGTGTAGAAGTAGCATGAATTCAGAGATGAACACATCACAAAAATCAAATATCAAGTATCAACACCATAGAGCAAAAATTGGATCCAAAATAGCGCAAGAAAATTCACAAAAAATCATTAAAACATGTAAATCCAATAAAAAATTAACGCACATGCTTTTTATTCACCTTAAAGTGTGAAAACACCAGAAAACCATGAAAAATATATCAAGAAACATATGGTAATTTTTTTAGGAATTTTTGCAAGAAAATTGGCATGCATATGGGTTTAGATAGCAAGATCAGATGTGTGCATAGCATGAAAATTCAAGAAAACCTACAGAAGCTTAAGGCCCACGGATCTATGGCTCAACCCACGGATCTGATGGATCCGGATCAAACTAACGCTCCAGGAGCGTTGGATTGATCCAGATCCATCAGGATCTGAATCAAACGGCTGAGAGTGAGAAGAGAGTGGGTCGGGTTTGGGTCAACCCGACCCAGACGCGTATATAAAAGGGGTTTTAACCCGGATTCCATCATTTTTCCTCTTTCTCTTTCTTTCTCTCTTCTCCGCTGTTTGGTTCCTTGGAAACCCTAACCCTAGTTTCTCCCAAATCCACCCAGAAACAGTTCAATCATGCACTAAATCATTCTTGTTACTGATCTAAGCATGAATCCTACACGAAAACACAAACTTAACCGTTTGAATGATGTTAATCTGAGATTTTCATCTCAAAGTGTTCGAACCGTTCGCTTTCTCTATTTTTTCGATTGAAACTGTTATGGATGCATGAGAAACCGCTTCGATTCACACTCGTTGTGAATTTCAAAGCGTTCCTCTAATTTTCAAAATGATTTTTGTGTTAGGGTTTGTGTATTGGATCGAACGGTTCGAAACGGCTTCGGATTCACATCATTCTGGATTTCTATGGTACTGAAGGAAAAGGTGAGATGGAATTAGGGTTTCACCTGGATTTTCGATCGGAGATTCGAACCGTTTCCTTGATTCTTGGCTTCGATCTTTACCGGTAAGCTTGTTTCGATCTTTTCCTCTTCTCTCTTGATCCGGATCCTGTGAAATCCTTCACTGCTTCTTCCCTCTTCTTCTCTGATCCACAACCTGTGATTACGCTTGTAGCGCGCTACTCTGGTGGCGTGCTCGCGTTGGATTGCAGGCTCAGCAATTCAGTGATGATGATTCACATGAATCTCTGAGAATTGCTCGAATTTGCGCCATAACTGTGCGAATTTGGCTTCTGTTTGATGCTGTGAATCGGATTCAATCGTGAATGTGTAGTTCTGGCATGGAATTGAACTGAATTGAAGTGGAATTGTGGCTTAGGGTTCGCGAATGTTCTTGAGTTCTTGGTGAGTTTTCTGGGCTTTGATCTGTAACTACCATGAGAGAGAATGTTGATTCTGTTTGTGTTGATGTGGCGCGTGATCTGTGAAAGTTCTGACACCCAGAGCCTTATATAGGCTGACATGTGGACTGTGGACCAATTGGAACATGCCATCTGGACCTTGAACACCTGCGTAGCAATTCTGAAATATTTCTGACTCAAGGACCAAAATGCAATTATGTAAAAAATTTGGGACTGAACTGCAATTTATTAAAAATGGACTGTTTTTAAAAGAAATGAAAGAATTGGACTGTTTTCAAAAGAATTGGGACAAACTTGCAAAAAAAACAAAATATTTGGACTGAATTGCAATTTCTAAAAATGTTTGGATTAAAATGTAAAAATAATAAAATTGGCTAAAAAATGTAATTTGAAATGCAACGTAAAGTGAAAGAATTAAAAACGACAAAACGGACTAAAACGAACAAACTACCAAAAATGAGGTATTTTAAAATACCTCTCTGCCCAAGATTCAAATAATGTGAAAAGACTAAAATGCCCCTGGGGCAAAAACGACTCAGACTGACTCAGACGCAGACTAAGATGATTTTTGTACAAAACTTGATTAATGGTTTACACAGACAAATTGAAAAGACTCAGGGACAAATTGTAGGGACTGAAAATGGATTCCTTTGTAGGAAATGACCAAAATACCCTTTGGTATGATTTTATGCAAAAATTTAAAAAACTGAAGCAGTAATGTATGCAGCTGAAACACAGTAGAAAACACGGTGAATTTGAAAGCATTAGAAAATAGCAGAGGAATTTGAATGAGTGTTTTTAGGTCCAAAATGAGGGTATGACAGCTGCCCCTATTTAAGTTTCTTTGTCTGGGGAGTCAAGAGACGGAGTCTTTGGCTTGACGCGACGAAGATACTTAAATATCGACATTTGCACTGATTTTGGGCGTAAAAATACGTTTGTACATGTCATGTATGCCATGCAACATTTGTGTTATGAATGCAAGACAAACTGAGAATCGATTTTAACAAGAGTATGTCGTATCCATTGCGGGATTGGTAGACATTAACAGAATAGCAAAAACAGAGTATGTCGTATCCATTGTGGGATTGGTAGACATTAACAGAATAACAAAAACGGAGTATGTCATATCCATTGCGGGATTGATTGACATTAACAAAGTAGCAGATAACAAGACTCGCTGGGGAGACTCGAAAGCAAATTTGACAGGTACAAGCTGTTCTTGGAGGCGAACTGGCCACTTGACCGGGAATATTGACAACAAAGGGCGCAAGCTGCTCTTGTATTTGAGCTGGTTACTTGGCTGAAAGAAAATATAGAAAGCACAAGCTGTTCTTGGACACGAACTAGTTACTTGGCTGAAAAGAAAACGTAGGAAGCGCAAGCTGCTCTTGGACACGAGCTAGTTACTTGGCTGACAGGAAACAAAATAGAAAGCACGAGCTGTTCTTGGATCTGAACTGGTCGCTCGGCGGATATCAAAAGGATAGGTACAAGCTGTTATTGGATGTGAACTTGCTACTTGACCGATAATAGAAACAAACTGACGGGTACAAGCTGTTCTTGGGTACGAACCTGCTGCTTGACCGATAACAGAAACAAATTACATTTGAAAAGGAATTGAATTTGATTGACATAACTGCAGGAGCTTGAATTTGACGGAAATGTTGACAGGACTGTTGAACTTTGAAATTGACATGACAGTAGACATTTGTTGTTAGCAGAAGAAATTTGAAATTGACATGATTGATTTTGATTGAGATTAACATAGGAATTGAGGATGCAGATGCGTATGAATAGCATGACAGTTTTATCAAATGCATGAACATATAGGGTGCATGATTATGCATGTATGAATGTTTTGAAATGCATGATGATTGGCGATTTGTAGACAGAATTTCGCAGAGACAGACGAAACATTGGAATATTGGGCACGTAATGGCTCGCGCTCGGACATATATTTGCAAAAGTTCCTCTTCTGGGGATGCAGTCGTTTGAAGATACATCGAGACCAACACTTGAAGGTATGAAGCCGTAAAATTGTAGAGAAAAACAGTCTAAATAGTATTGCTGCTTGTTGGAACAGCCACGTAAGTGCTTTGGACATCGCATCTGTGGTCAATGCTTTTTGCATGTTTGTTTTTTTATTATTTCTTTTTTTCTTTCATCATCCCATTTTTGCCTGGATCGCCCTTTCGGGTTTTCGACCCACCGGGGACTAGTTTTTTCACATGCCCCTGTTTTTGCCTGAATTGCCTTTGAAGGTTGTCAATCCATCGGGGTGCTCATTTTTGCCTAAGCCGCCCTTTCGGGTTTTCGACTTAGCAAGCGTATTTATTTTTCATGCTTTTCATTCTGTTTTTTCATTCTTGCCATTGACCACAGACCGTCACTGGGGGAAGGCTTGCTAGTAACTCGAATTGGAACTGATTATCAATGTTGATCTGTTCATGCATGTTCATTTGAATGTACCTAGCTGTTCAGGCTTGCTTTCAAAATACTCAAAAAAAAAAAATTTCAATTTTCAGAATGTTTATTCCAGACATGCATCATTATTAACATAGAAGAAAACTTTTGTGTAAAGCTTTGAAAATAGAACGGAGAATGAGTGCCAAACAAAAGCATAGGCTCAAATTGACGTGTAAGGGTGGTAGTCGGCCAAAAGCGCGACCCCACAGATTTACAAGGCTTGGAAAATGGTAATTTTATTGGTTGGTGGTACATTGAACACAGTAACTGCTGTGGTATCTGAAACTCTTGAATCCGCAGGCGTCGGAACCTCGGATGAGAACAGCCAGTCATCAATTGCAAAGATCCCAAGGGGAATGGTAACTTGCCAGATATAGTCAATTGTCTTTTATTTCAATCTCATTTTTGCATGAACCGCCCTTTCGGGTTTTCGGCTCATCGAGACGCTCATTTTTGCCTGAGTTACATGTAATCTCAGCGAGCTTTTACATTTTCGTTTCTTGTCCCTTATTTTGCCTGGACCGCCCTTTCGGGTTTTCGATCCACCGGGAAGCGCATTTTTGCCTAGGACGCCCTTTCGGGTTTTCGACCTACCACGCTGTTCTTTTCATATCTAGACAAAGTATTTCTTGACTATATCGGCATTCACAGGATTTGGAAGTTCTACACCATCCATGTGTGTGAGAATCAAAGCACCGCCAGAGAAAGCCTTCTTAACAACATAAGGTCCCTCGTAGTTAGGCGTCCATTTGCCCCTTGGGTCGGGTTGCTGACTCATTCTTCTTTTCAACACGAGTTCACCCTCTTTGAATTCCCGAGGACGGACTTTCTTGTCAAAAGCATTTTTCATCCTTGTTTGATACATCTGACCGTGGGCTAAAGCATCCAGACGTCTTTCCTCAATCAGATTCAACTGGTCGTACTGACTCTGGCACCATTCAGCCTCAGACAACTTTGCTTCCATAATCACACGGAGAGACGGAATCTCCACTTCCAATGGGAGGACTGCTTCCATGCCGTATACAAGAGAAAAAGGCGTTGCCCCGGTTGAACTACGGACGGTAGTGCGGTAGCCGTGTAAAGCATAGGGCAACATCTCATGCCCGTCTTTGTATGTTGTTACCATCTTCTGCACAATCTTCTTGATGTTCTTATTGGCAGCCTCAACTGCACCATTCATCTGAGGTCTGTAAGGAGAAGAATTATGGTGTTCAATCTTGAATTTCTCGCATAAGGCTTGCACCATGTCATTGTTCAGATTGGTACCGTTGTCAGTGATGATCTTGCTAGGGACACCATATCGACAGATGATATTGTTCTTGATGAATTTGACTACTACTTGCTTAGTCACGTTGGCATATGATGCAGCTTCGACCCATTTGGTGAAATAATCGATTGCTACCAGGATGAAACGATGACCGTTTGAAGCTTTTGGTTCAATTCTTCCGATCATATCAATGCCCCACATAGAGAAAGGCCACGGAGAAGACATAACATTGAGAGCGTGCGGAGGCACATGGATCTTATCAGCATATATTTGACATTTGTGGCACTTCCTGGCATATCGATAGCAATCACGCTCCATGGTCATCCAGTAGTAACCAGCTCTCAACAGCTTTCTAGACATAGCATGCCCCAATGCGTGGGTCCCAAAGGTACCATCGTGCACATCGTGCATTAGCTGTTCTGCTTCACATTCGTCAACACATCTTAACAACACCATATCGAAATTCCTTTTGTACAGAACATCACCATCCAGCAGGAACTTGCTAGCCAGCCTGCGCAGCGTCTTCTTGTCTTTGTTGGAAGCATCCGGCGGGTACTCACGGCTTTGCAAAAACTGCTTGATATCATAATACCAGGGCCTGTTGTCGACTCCGCCTGAACCCGTTTGTACAATTGCATCACTGACAGTAAACACATGAGCGGGCCGATCTAAGCGTTGTACTTTGATCATCGGTACATGATTCCAATGGTTTACTTGAAGCATGGAAGATAAGGTAGCAAGAGCATCGGCCATTTGGTTCTCCTCTCGGGGGATATGGTGCAACTCGACCTTTGTAAAATACGTCAACAGACGCCTTGCATAATCACGGTAAGGGATCAGATTGGCATGATGGGTCTCCCATTCTCCCTTTATCTGGTTGATGACTAGTGCAGAGTCTCCATAGATGTCCAGATGCTTGATTCTCATATCGATGGCTTCTTCAATTCCCAGGATACACGCTTCGTATTCGGCCACGTTATTGGTGCATTCAAACACAATCCGGGCTGTGAAAGGGACGTGATGCCCCTGCGGAGCCACAATTACTGCGCCAATTCCTCGGCCATAGGCATTAACAGCACCATCAAAGACCAATCCCCATTTGCTATCAGGGTCTGGACCTTCACCGATCAGTGGTTCTTCACAGTCTCTTGACTTCAAGAACATGACCTCTTCGTCTGGGAAATCGAACTTCAAAGGCTGATAATCATCAAGCGGTTGGCAAGCGAGATGGTCAGCCAGGATACTCCCTCTAACGGCTTTCTGAGCTTTAAACACAATATCATATTCTGACAGTAACATTTGCCAACGTGCAATTTTTCCAGTGACAGCCGGTTTCTCAAAGATGTACTTGATTGGATCCATCCGGGATATCAACCAAGTCGTGTGATTTATCAAGTAATGACGCAGGCGTTTGGCAGCCCAGGCTAGTGCACAACAGGTTTTCTCGAGCATTGTATACCGAATCTCACAATCGGTGAATTTCTTGCTCAAATAATAGATTGCATGCTCTTTCTTTCCAGTTTCATCTTGCTGACCGAGCACACATCCCATGGATTCATCCAACACTGACAGATACATGATCAATGGCCTTCCTTCCACCGGCGGAACGAGGATAGGAGGTTCTAACAAATAGTTCTTGATGTTGTCAAAAGTTTCTTGGCATTCATCATTCCATACCACAGGTTGGTTCTTCCTGAGTAACTTAAAAATCGGCCCGCAGGTCGCAGTCATGTGGGATATAAATCTAGAAATGTAATTCAAACGCCCGAGGAACCCTCTGACCTGCTTCTCGGTTTGCGGGGCCGGCATCTCGCGGATGGCTCGGACTTTATCAGGGTCTACTTCAATGTCCTTCTGGCTGACAATGAAGCCTAGCAATTTCCCAGATCTGACACTAAACGTACATTTGTTTGGGTTCAGCCGAAGCTTGTACTTTCTCAACCTTTCAAACATCTTAGCCAAGTATTCGACGTGTTGTTCTTCATCGCTTGACTTGACAATCATGTCATCTACATACACTTCAACCTCTTTGTGAATCATGTCATGGAACAAAGTAGTCATCCCCCTTTGGTAGGTAGCACCAGCATTTATTAGACCGAACGGCATTGCTTTGCAGCAAAAAGTTCCCCATGGAGTGATGAACGACGTCTTCTCCCTGTCCTTGGGTGACATTTTGATTTGGTTATAGCCAGAAAAACCGTCCATGAAGGAGAACACCTTGCACTGGGCAGTGTTATCAACAAGCACATCGATGTGAGGCAGTGGGAAGTTGTCCTTCAAGCTTGCTCTATTCAAATCTCGGTAGTCAACACACATCCGGACCTTACCGTCCTTCTTCGGTACTGGCACGATGTTAGCAACCCACTCGGGATACTCAACTGTCATGAGAAAACCCGCATCGATCTGCTTCTGCACTTCACCTTTGATCTTCAGAGCCATGTCCGGCCGAGTCCGTCTCAGCTTTTGTCTAACGGGAGGACAGTCTGGTTTAGTCGGTATCTGATGGTCCACAATCTGAGGATCCAGACCTGGCATGTCTTCATACGACCATGCAAAAATGTCCGAGTATTCACGGAGTAGTTGGAAGATCCTCTTCTTGACCCCTTCCTCCAATGCAGCACCGACTTTGATCTCTCTCTTGTTATCCTCAGTACCCAAATTGATTAGCTCAATCTCCTCCTGATGAGGCCGAATGGTTTTCTCTTCTTGCTCAAGCAACCGGGCAATATCGTCTGGTATATCATCACTATCCTCATCTTCAGCCTCAAATACCGGGGATTCAACAGTTCGGAGACACATAGGGTCACTGTGTTCAACGGGTTCATTTTGGTTCGATCTGCGTGACATGATTGGATGATTTTTAGAAAATAGTTTTCATGCAGATCTTTGAAATTAATAAGAAAATGCAGATGTTTTGGTTTTTTCTGGCATTACCATTATTTCCAAGGGAAAAGCATTAAAGAAAGAAAAAAGAGTCGTGAAAGAAACGACGTTTTTTATTGATAATGGTGATGTCGGAACAAACATGCCCTTTACAAAAGAGTTACTTCCGCCTCGGGCAGGGCGGAAGGATTGTTATTTTGAAAATAAAGCCTAAACAGCAAGACATATTACTTAGAATCATGCACAAACACAGGGAGGTTGATAACGTTCCAGTTCTTTGCAATGCCTCCTGGTATCACAAATGTGGGCCTAGCCCTTCTTTCATCACCACCATCAAGAATTGCATTGGCAAACCCGGCACTACGGAACGCTCCGGTTGACACGCCTGCCGTTGGAGAGAAACCGAGACCCTCTTTGCGTTTGTTGTCCTGCAGCTGTATCAATTGGCCCCAACCAGCGGCCTGACCTTCCTGAACGGCTTTCTGCGCATCTCTCAACGAAGCCATGGCAGCACTAGCTCTCTTGGGTTCCGTACCCTCGATAGTCAAACCCTGGAAGGCAGTTCCTTCGGCAGACTTAGCTTCGATACAAGAGAAGGATGATAACTGACTGACCAGATAAGCTTCTTCCCCATGCACTGTCACAAGTTTACCATTCCTTACGAACTTTAGCTTCTGATGGAGGGTAGAAGTAACTGCTCCGGCTTCGTGTATCCATGGTCTGCCGAGAAGGCAACTGTAAGAGGCATCTATGTCCATAACCTGGAAGGTAATCATGAATGTTTCAGGACCAATAGTCATGGGGAGATCTACTTCTCCAAGCACAGTTTTACGGGAACCATCGAAAGCCTTGACTAGAAAAGTACTCCTTCTCAAAGGAACTCCTTGACAACTTAACTGATCCAAAGTCGATTTAGGCATCACATTCAACGACGACCCAGTGTCTACCAACACGTTGGACAGCATATCTGTTTTGTAGTTCATGGAAATGTGCAGGGCCAGGTTGTGGTGCTTTTCTGCCTCTGGAAGTTCATCTTCACCAAACCAAAGGTTACTGCAAGCAGTGATGTTAGCCACTATTCCGCCAAATTGGTCCTCTGTGACTTCGTGGTCGACATAGGCTTGTTCCAACACCTTCAATAATACATTCCTGTGAGCCTCCGAACTGAGGAGTAGGGCCAAGATGGATATCTTCGAAGGAGTCTGTAACAGCTGATCAACGATTTTGTAATCGCTTTTCTTGATTATCCTCAAAATCTCATCCAGATTGGAATCATCAATGGAATGGCCTGGGCGGCTGGTGCTTTCAACAGCAGGAGGGATTGTTAATGGAGCAGTCTTATCAGCAGGAATCGTAACTGGCACATCATCTTTCTTTTGGAACAAGAGAGGTCGGACCTTGCCGCTCCTCAAAGCCGTCACTTCAGCGATACTGCCTACCGTACTTGAGGACACCAAAGGTACTTCTTTCCCGTTTTCCAACATAGTTGCACTGTACTTGTACGGGATGGCTTTCGCAGAGGTATATGGCACTGGACCAGGCAACCGTATGACCAATGGTTCAACATCCTTCCTGACAGGTGCGCTTTTGACGGGAGTATCGTGGAAGATCGGTACTATCATACAAACATCACTGGTAGTCAGGTAGTTGTCATTCATCAATCTTTGGATATCAGTCTGGACTATGCTGCAACCCATAGGGTTCTGAAAACATTCACAGCAAGCAGCGTGGTCGTGGCTGAACAGCGCAGCTTGGCACAGCTTGATATGTAGTGGCACCAGGGGCGTAGCAACATTACGGACATTGAGATGAGGGATTTCTTCACAGACTTCGATCATATTCACAGCGGCATGGTTGGGGAGTGGATTGTCGAGCACATGTGGGACATTGTTTTCAAAAGATAGCTTTCCTTGGTCGATCAACTTCTTCACAATGTATTTCAGAGCATAACAACCTTCTACGTCATGACCTAGGGCGCCTTGGTGGAAATCACATCTGAGATCGGAGCGGAACCTGGGAGGCAATGGGTTTGGCGGAGGCTTGCCAGGCCTAGTGGTGCAATACCCCTTATGTAACAGAGTCGGGAGTAGTTCAGCATACGCCATTGGTATCGGCGGGAAAGATGGTCTAGATTGAGGGCCCTGTTGTTGTTGTTGTTGTTGAGCTAGTGGTTGTTGTTGCAGTTGTTGGGCGATGGCATTAACAGGGACCTGCGGCTGGCCCGGTAGTGGAGCGTATTGATGGTAGAACGGCGGATAGAATGGATGATGGGCATACTGTAGGTACGAGTACTGTTGAGGCAGTTGTGTAGCATTGACAGGAGCGGCAGTGGCAGATTGATTGGTTCCGGCGGACACCATTCCAACTTCTGATTCCTTTTTCTTATGGTGACCATTGCCGTATTTCTTCGGTGCATTCGAAGATTCACCTTTCTCAAACACGATAATCCCTTCTCGGACGGCTTCCTCCAAGCGGGTTCCCATAGTCACCATCTCAGAGAAGTTGCTTGGGGCAGCAATAATCATTCTCTCAACATAATCTTTCTTCAAGGTCTTCAAGAATGTTTGGGTCATTTCTTCCTCGTCCAAAGCGGGAGTGATACGGGCAGCTTCTCCTCTCCACCTCTGTGCGTATTCGCGAAAGCTTTCGTCCTTTTTCTGAGAAAGAGACCGGAGGAATTCTCTATTCGGCTTGAGCCTGGTGTTGAATCCATAGTGGCTCTTAAAAGCAGCAGCTAGATCATCAAAAGTACGGATGTCATCCTTGCTCAAACCGGTATACCACTCCGCGGCATCTTCCATTAGACTGTCCTGGAAGCAATGGATCATAAGTGAATCATTGTCTGCATGGTTAGCCATCTTCCGGACGTACTTGATGATGTGGTTCTGGGGGCAAGTCAGCCCGTTGTAGCGGTTAAATTCCGGGACCTTGAATTTCTTGGGAACATCTACTCTCGGCACTAAACAAAGATCGTGGGTTCTGACGAGGTCACTGCTCCCACGGTTGGCCTTGATCTCGCGACGGAGTTCTCTAGCAAGTTCTTCCATTTTCTCTTCCATAGTTCCCAATACAGGAGTCTTTCCACGGTAATCGTTAGCATTGGCGCCCTGAGGCGTAGAGTGCACAATCGGATCTGTGAAGACGGTTGACTGAGGCAAGGTAGTATGAAGAGATGCTTGCCCTGAGACGGGGATCTGGTTGCTGTTGGCAGCACTGGAAGCAATTGTTGTGGGATCTGGAGCAAAGAAAAGTGGGAGCCCGTACGGGTATCCCCTTGGCATGGCGAAGCGGCTGTCGAGAGATGATGTTGGGATTGCCTCGGTGGTCTCTGGAGCAGACGAGGTTGGTTGCTCTTGAGCGGCTACCAGAGCAGTCATGGCGTCGAGAGCTTTGGCTAACTCTTCTCTCACAGAGGCTAGTTCAGTGCGGAGCTGTGCCTTCTCTTCTTCCATAACTACTTGATTCCTCCTTCTGTATTGTCTAGTCTGATGTACTCTGGTAGGTTGATCGGTCCTTCGAGCACGAGCCACTTTTCACACTGCGGCAGAAGAACCAGGAGGCAATGAGCACTTGGAAGTTTTTTGTGACCGATGAATGATGCATATGATGCATGACATGCAAATGCGGATGCAAAAATGACTCTTTTTATTACCAAAGGGTTTTTTAAACAAATTAGAATTCTTTGCAAACATTTTTGGACTAACAAATTATTCAAAGCAAGTTGTTTTGATACATTGAGCCAAGGGAGTAGGCTTCTGAAACATAAGCTGAACAAACAACATAACCAATAGCAATCCTATCGTCCAGAACTAAGGAGTGACTGGGTAGTATTCGGAATCCGAGTCTGAAGCTGAACCACAATAACTGGCGAAGAAATCTCGACGACCTCTGACTCTCCTGGAGTCTCTCCTCAATAGATCATCCTTTTCCTCAAGCTCTTTCCTAACTCTGGCTAGTTCCTTCTTCAGCATCCGGTTCTCATGATCTTTCTGTTCGTCTCTGCCATCCAAAGTCATGATCAAGTTCTCAGCCTCACTGTAGCGGGCTTTCCATGCTCGCTTCTCCTCACTCTCCATAGCTAGATGCTCCTGATACATCTCCTGAGTCGCGGGAAGCAACGGTAATGGTCTAGACGGAGTAGATGCAGATACATGCCTCATAGCAGGGTAAGGCATGCCAATCTCCTCAGCTCGGTCTATCACCCACTGGGTATAGGCCTCATGAGCAATACCAGATCTCACACCCAAGTGTTTCACATCTTTCTTACGAATCTTAGACCAAGCATCTGTAAAAGCTTTCCTTTGCCCGGTGGGGGCATTGGAATAGTAAAAGAACTCTTGAGATGTAGCAAGGTTAATGGGCTTCGCTCTCATAGGAAAACCAAACTGTCTCATGGCTAACTCGGGGTTGTAGTTGATTCCTCCCCGGGTACCGAGAAGAGGTACATTGAGGAAATCTCCACAACCAGTGATAATCTCCTTGACTCGAGCTGCTGGAGTGATCCAAACCACCTCATCGGGAGTAAGAGCCATAATCCGCTGCGAATAAGACCAATTCTCCGTGTTGGCATGGAAAGAACTCGGGAGGTGAGAAATAAACCACCTATATAGAAGAGGTACGCAACAAAGAATAAACCCACGGCCCTTGAGAGTCCGATCATGGATGGCATGGTATGTGTCAGCTAACAAAGTAGGAACCGGATTCCCGGAATGGAAGATCTCAATGGCATTCATGTCCACAAAGTTATCGAGGTTCGGAAAGAGGACGAGCCCGTAGATGAGTAGTGCAAGAATGGCCTCAAGAGTGTCCTGGCAAGTAGATTCGAGATTAGCCCGCTCAAGTAAGTACTTTGAAGTGAAACCCTGGATGTGAGACTTGGTGATAAGATTCTTAGACACATCGGAAGTTCTGAGATATAGGTCCTTAGCAATAACCAGAGGAGTAAGAGAAGACCTTGGGCCCGTGAAAGGTACCCTCTTGGCTATAGGTAAACCCAATAAGCAAGAATAAGCCTCGAGTGTAGGAACCAACTGAAAATCCGGGAAAGTGAAGCAACGGAAAACCGGGTCATAGAATTGCACCAGAGTGTGCACTAGCTTCTCTTCTACATTAGTCCGGAGAATACCAAGCAAACCACCATATCGGAGACGAAACCCAGTCGGATTCTTAACTTTGAGTGCCAACTCCCTTAGGCTAGCTAAATCAACTTCTTTGAACTTGTAAGACTTAGTCCTCTTCATGCCTCTGTTATATTTGCAAAGAATTTTAGTTTGTCTTTACCCTTTGATAAATGCATGTAAAAAGGTTTATGCATGAATGCATGTATGCATGGTTTTGTTTAACAAAGAAAGCACGGTGGGCTAAGGTAACAAGTGGACACGGTGTTCGGTGAAACTAAGGCTTTGATAGTAGTAACCGAGGTTCTATAAAGTTCCCAAACCACAACCTCTCTTGCGGATATCATGGTAGTACAAAGCAACGCTTGTCCATGATTATTCGTAAGAAGGTTTAGTTTGAGTGTAGTATCGCGTGACGACTAAATTTCGAGACAACGCTCGGTTTAGCCACCGCACTACGTCCTAAGAAAGGCCAAGGATGGGTTTGGTAACTACGGTCCATAGCCTTCATCGGTCAATTGGAAGTAAAGTGCCTAAGCATGACGACACACGCCGACAACATCACCTCCAAAATGCCTCAGCTATGTGAGATTGATCGCGTAATCCAATGCACGAGGCAACCCCCGAAATGGATTGTCGATTATATCTCTTCCTACTCTTAGGTTCACTCAGCCCGGGTATAGGGCTTTTGATATTCTCACCCCACACGTACACAAGAAATTTTTTACATGTAACAATAAAGCAAATCATAAACATAAAGCATGTAAAACTAGGTGTAGCCCTAAAAAGTCCCCAGTGAAGTCGCCATTTCGGTCATCGCAATTTTCGGGTGTCAAATCATTAATTGGATTTGAACCTTTCAATCATTGATGTTTCTATTTTTTTTGGGGAAGGTAAAATCGAGAAAAAACCTTAGAAATTCTAAGTTCGGGGCTGATTTCACTACGGGAAGGTGTTAGGCACCCGCAATGACTATAGTATCCTATAGGAACCGTTTTACTATGCTTTACGTATACGCTTTGCTTTTATTGCTATTTGTAAAAAGATTGGTTTTAAGAATGAGAGGGAGAAGATTGGATTTCATTTTATTGGACTTGGAGAGATTTTGAGTCTCTTGCCTACATACCCTTTTAAGGGATCAAAATTCCATGTAGTTCTCTTCCAAAATGTTTTTTGTGGGTTGGTTCAATTTTTAGTTTTGAAAATGGTTTTGAAGAAAGAGATGAGAGGCCTCAAGAGCATATGATTTGAAAAAATAGTGAGGTGATTCCAATTTATTTGCAAAAGGGATGTTAAAGTTGAGAATTAGCACTAGTTTTGATTTTGTCTTAAGAAAATGAAAGAAAAAAGTGAGGTTTTGACCTCATTTGGTTGCAAAATAGTTTGAGTTATGTGTTGATTTTTTTTGATGAAGAAATTATAAGTTTCCCTAGGTTTTACGCTTCCTACACATACATCTAGCGGAAAGTCATACAACGTGTGTGCATGTGTCGGTGCATGTGTCGGTGTACATCATTATAGTCCATAGTCCTTTACATCGGGTCCTAGTTTACATTCTATAGTCTTGCATGAAATTAAAGAAAGGTAAACTAAACCTAAAATATTACATGAGTCAACATAGAAAATTGCATAAAATGGCTAAAGGAAAGGAAAAAGGAAAGGAAAATGGTGAAAATAATGCAATGCTAATGATATGCTTAAGACATGAAATAAGATGGCCAATGAAGAGTAGGGAAGTGATAGGATGAGTAGCAATGCATGAAAGATGAAATGCACAAGCGAGTACTAAACAAATGACAAAAAGGTGAAATGAACATAACCAAAAATATTGAGCAAATTGCAAAAGAACTAATATCAAAAATAATGCAAATGACACCAAACTAAGACCTAAAATCTAAACTAAATTCTATAACCTATGATCTTTACCAAAAACAGCACCCTTTTTCTCTTTTTGTAAGAAAACATTTCAAGAATCAAGGAGAAGTTATGAATCACACTTAACCCTAAAATCAACACATTTTACCAACAAATTGCATTTCAAAACCAACAACTAAACTTGTCAAATGGGAAGCTATCAATTAAACTTGCAAAGGGAAATTAACAAACAAAATTGTAGCATTGTGGATTGTAAGCAACTTGTAAAATAAGGGGTCATTATTGAGCATATGAACTAGAGGACTAGGAGTTAATTTGTAAAGCAAGAAATGATCCATTAGGTTTGAAAACCAAAGAATTAACAATTAGGCATGCAAGAGTGTAGAAGTAGCATGAATTCAGAGATGAACACATCACAAAAATCAAATATCAAGTATCAACACCATAGAGCAAAAATTGGATCCAAAATAGCGCAAGAAAATTCACAAAAAATCATTAAAACATGTAAATCCAATAAAAAATTAACGCACATGCTTTTTATTCACCTTAAAGTGTGAAAACACCAGAAAACCATGAAAAATATATCAAGAAACATATGGTAATTTTTTAGGAATTTTTGCAAGAAAATTGGCATGCATATGGGTTTAGATAGCAAGATCAGATGTGTGCATAGCATGAAAATTCAAGAAAACCTACAGAAGCTTAAGGCCCACGGATCTATGGCTCAACCCACGGATCTGATGGATCCGGATCAAACTAACGCTCCAGGAGCGTTGGATTGATCCAGATCCATCAGGATCTGAATCAAACGGCTGAGAGTGAGAAGAGAGTGGGTCGGGTTTGGGTCAACCCGACCCAGACGCGTATATAAAAGGGGTTTTAACCCGGATTCCATCATTTTTCCTCTTTCTCTTTCTTTCTCTCTTCTCCGCCGTTTGGTTCCTTGGAAACCCTAACCCTAGTTTCTCCCAAATCCACCCAGAAACAGTTCAATCATGCACTAAATCATTCTTGTTACTGATCTAAGCATGAATCCTACACGAAAACACAAACTTAACCGTTTGAATGATGTTAATCTGAGATTTTCATCTCAAAGTGTTCGAACCGTTCGCTTTCTCTGTTTTTTCGATTGAAACTGTTATGGATGCTTGAGAAACCGCTTCGATTCACACTCGTTGTGAATTTCAAAGCGTTCCTCTAATTTTCAAAATGATTTTTGTGTTAGGCTTTGTGTATTGGATCGAACGGTTCGAAACGGCTTCGGATTCACATCATTCTGGATTTCTATGGTACTGAACGAAAAGGTGAGATGGAATTAGGGTTTCACCTGGATTTTTGATCGGAGATTCGAACCGTTTCCTTGATTCTTGGCTTCGATCTTTACCGGTAAGCTTGTTTCGATCTTTTCCTCTTCTCTCTTGATCCGGATCCTGTGAAATCCTTCACTGCTTCTTCCCTCTTCTTCTCTGATCCACAACCTGTGATTACGCTTGTAGCGCGCTACTCTGGTTGCGTGCTCGCGTTGGATTGCAGGCTCAGCAATTCAGTGATGATGATTCACGTGAATCTCTGAGAATTGCTCGAATTTGCGCCATAACTGTGCGAATTTGGCTTCTGTTTGATGCTGTGAATCGGATTCAATCGTGAATGTGTAGTTCTGGCATGGAATTGAACTGAATTGAAGTGGAATTGTGGCTTAGGGTTCGCGAATGTTCTTGAGTTCTTGGTGAGTTTTCTGGGCTTTGATCTGTAACTACCATGAGAGAGAATGTTGATTCTGTTTGTGTTGATGTGGCGCGTGATCTGTGAAAGTTCTGACACCCAGAGCCTTATATAGGCTGACATGTGGACTGTGGACCAATTGGAACATGCCATCTGGACCTTGAACACCTGCGTAGCAATTCTGAAATATTTCTGACTCAAGGACCAAAATGCAATTATGTAAAAAATTTGGGACTGAACTGCAATTTATTAAAAATGGACTGTTTTTAAAAGAAATGAAAGAATTGGACTGTTTTCAAAAGAATTGGGACAAACTTGCAAAAAAACAAAATATTTGGACTGAATTGCAATTTCTAAAAATGTTTGGATTAAAATGTAAAAATAATAAAATTGGCTAAAAAATGTAATTTGAAATGCAACGTAAAGTGAAACAATTAAAAACGACAAAACGGACTAAAACGAACAAACTACCAAAAATGAGGTATTTTAAAATACCTCTCTGCCCAAGATTCAAATAATGTGAAAAGACTAAAATGCCCCTGGGGCAAAAACGACTCAGACTGACTCAGACGCAGACTAAGATGATTTTTGTACAAAACTTGATTAATGGTTTACACAGACAAATTGAAAAGACTCAGGGACAAATTGTAGGGACTGAAAATGGATTCCTTTGTAGGAAATGACCAAAATACCCTTTGGTATGATTTTATGCAAAAATTTAAAAAACTGAAGCAGTAATGTATGCAGCTGAAACACAGTAGAAAACACGGTGAATTTGAAAGCATTAGAAAATAGCAGAGGAATTTGAATGAGTATTTTTAGGTCCAAAATGAGGGTATGACAACTGGGTACCTGCACTTGCCCACGAGGCGACAATTCCAGCAGAAGGGGTGAGATTCACAACAATAATATTAATATATAAATCAACGTCAAGATTAACAATCATAAATCCAACTCATAGCATATACATTGTAGCACATCATAACATCATCATAAGCATCATCATAAACAACATCATATCATACATCAACGTCTCAAACATCATCTCATATATGTCACAATTGACTCGACTAAATGTAACACCTAACGTCTCAACATCATGCATGTGGTACCATATGATTATAGCATTAATATGCTTCACCGTCGCTTTGAGCAAATGCTCCACCGTCGCTTTGAGCATAAAGCTCCACCGTCTCATAAATATGCAAATGCATGGACTCGTCGTTTAACAACTTAATACACCGTCTCAAAACCATCATTCATAATGCAAAACTGACACATGCAGGTATAATAGTCACATGGCAGAACATCATCTCATTAATCATATACATCGCAACACGTAACATCATCATAATCACATATCATCATATTTAAACATCACTTACTATCAACAATACATCAATTATTCACGACATAAAAGAACCATCAGCAATCTTCATTACAGAATGCATCTAAGGATATAAAACCTCTCCAATACTACCCAAAGGTCTCCTCTCAAAGTCCCATGCGAAGCAGATCGCAAAACGGAACAATCAGTCCTGAACCATCTAACTCGCCACGGCGAGTGATCTGCTCGCCACAGGCGAGTTCTCACAACAGCTTACTGGCCAAAGGCGAGTTGGGGGCGAGCTGCAGGCGAGAAATCCTGGGTGCTCTCGGCCTTTTTGACATTTTTCACCAAAAATCTTCATTTTAAGTTCCCTAAATCCAATTTGGCTAAACCAACTTCACAGGTCATCTCTATAAATATTAAGGCACTCAAAACCATCTTCAATTGGGCCAAAATCCTAAAATTAAGGGACAAGCTCGCCACGGCGAGCTACACTGCTCGCCTCGCGAGAAACTAAGGGGTACTCACCACGGCGAGTGGTCACTCGCCACAGGCGAGCGATCTCAGAACCCACACGGGTTCAGACCAAAACTCACCAAAACATCTCCAATCTCTCCAACCTAACCTCTAATTCATCTGCAATGTCGTCCTAGGGGATAATCTAGGTTCTGTAACACGTCTCTACAGCATTACAACACAATCTCACATCAATCCATCACAATTTCATCATAAACCCTAATTCTCAAACCCATCCCAATCCTCACCAAACTCTATGCCAATCAATAACAGATGATTTACAATCAATATTAATGGAGTTAGGCTCACCCTTACCTGGAAAAAGTGCAGAAATTGCAGCCTAGCCTCTCTTCTCCCTTCAACCGTGCTTTCTCTCTTTTCCAAATTCTGTAACGCGTAACCTATTTCTCTTAACCTACTTCTCTTATATACTCCCTCTCAACTTAATTAATTCTATCTCAACCCTCAAAACTCTTCTTATTTATAAATATAACCCCATCTCTTAAAATTATCTATTTTTCCAACAAATCTCTATATTTACCAAATAAATATTCATATAAACATCACTTATATTATTTTATTAAACAATAAAATAATAACACGTCATACGTCACAAATACGTCACATAATCATCAAAATCATATAATATATAAACATATACCATATCATCTAATAAAATAATTAAATAATTAGAGAGGGCGTTACAATGTGGCTTTGAAACAATCTTAGCCTTAGAACTAGAAGCTTTAGGTTCTGACTGAACCACAGTTTCAACTTTAACACCTTCAGGTACAAAGAAGGTTTTCAATCCTTCCTTGATACATTCACAACATGCATTTTCAGAAGCAAATGCATGTTGTAAATGTTATAAATCATAGAAGCAACTCTGCTTCTGTCAGTAACAGACGTAATAAAATCTTCAAGAGCAATTTCACGGTTGCTTAAAGGTTTTCCATTACACTTTTCTTGTAGTTTCTGACATAAGAACTTGAGCTTCTCTTAATAAGTTTTGCAAATGAAGTCAAAGCCTCTAAGTCCTTCTTCAGAAGCTTTCAGATCCAATAGAGTTAATTCTTGTAGTTTCATTAAATCAACATATTTTTCTTTTAAATCTTTCAACTCATTTGTTCTCAGCTCAAAATGTGTAAGGAGTTATTTAAGAGACTCAATAAGTTCTTCTTTGGGAATTTTAGAACATACCTTGTTCTGCTTCTTGATCTGCTTGATCTCCTTCTTGATCTTGTTCGATTTGAAAGTTGACTTCTTAGAGTTATCCTTTGATTTCTCCTTCTGAAGATCAGGGCAATTACCAATGAAATGTCCAGGCTACTTGCAGTTGAAGCAACCCTTCTGATCTTCTTTCTTGGAGCCTTTGTAACCACTTCTTCTGCTCAAGAACTTCTTGGCCAGATATTGCAACCTGTTTGAAAGCATAGCCATCATCTCAGCAGGGTCTTCAACAAAATCTCCATCAGATGATTCTTCTTCAGATTCTATAACTTTGAGAGCTTTAGATGACTTCTCTTTAGATGGTAGAGCAATAGATTTACTCTTAGCAGGCTCATGTTCATTAAGACTTATCTCATGAACTTTGAGAAAGCTGACAAGGTCTTCAACACTCAGAGTGTTTAGATCTTTAGCTTCCTCAATAGCAGTAACCTTTGGTCTCTAGCTTGCAGGCAGGCTTCTTAGTATCTTGCTCACATGATCAGAAGCAACAAAGCTTTTCTTCAGTATTTGTAGTCCAGAGATTAGGGTTTGAAATCTTGAGTACATCTCCTTAATACTTTCAGCATCCTTCATCTTGAACAACTCATACTGATGAACAAGCCTAAGTGCTTTAGCTTCTCTGACCTTCTTGCTACCTTCATAGTTTGCATAAAGAGAAGCAAACATAGCCTTTGCAGTAGATTTATCATTCATCTTCATTTACTCTGCACGAGGTATAGCAAGAACAAGTGAACCTCTGATCTTGTGATGTTTCTTATACATTTTCTTTTGAGCAGGAGTATGTTTCTTTCCATCAACAGCAGCTCCTTCTTAATCAAGGTCCAAGTCACCAACTCCATCTTCCAGAATATCCCATAATTCTTCATCTAAGCCCATGATGTAACTGTAGAAGTTAGTTTTCCACCAAGATAACTCTTCAGGATCTCTATTGAACTTTGGAACTTTTCCTGAGTCAGCTTTCTTATCACTGTAATCATAAGGTACAACATTATGATTACCACCAGAACCAGAAACAAATGATTCACCATACATGTTTTTCTATAATCTTGGAATGTCACACTGTTAAGTGTTCTCAACAAAACTAAGGCTCTAGATACCAAATGAAGGTGAGAAAAACACAAGAAGGGGGGGGGGGGGGGGGTTGAATTGTGTTGGCTTTTTCTTTTTTGTCTCCTACTGAAGTCACTGGTCAGAAATAGTTAGATTACAGCTTCTAAAGTGATGTTCAGAATCTAAATGCAGCGGATAAAGCAATTATACAGGTTCCTTCCACAAACCGGAAGTAGTCCTGTCCCCCTTGCACTTCCAAGGAGAGTTCACTAAAATGTAATATCTGATTACAAATGCTCACTGCTAAAACTAGCAAGAGACTTCAAATGCTCAAGCACAACTGCAAGAGACTTCCTATGCTCCTGAACACAATCAAGAGACTTATATGCTCATGCACAACTGCAAGAGACTTCTAATCAAATTGAATTACAAAGAAAAATGTTTGAAGTTAACGCTCTTCAAAGAACAAGCATCCAATGCCTTCAAATCCTTTTAAAATAGTCGTTGCTTCACTTTTCCAGTCTTCTGCAGTGCTTAGACGAGAATAAATCCATTGAACAGCCTTTGAAGCTTTAAGTCTTGCATCTTCTGATGAACTACAACTTCTGGTGATCTTCAGCTTCTGATGAGATGCTTCTGATGAACTTGCTTATGATGACTTCATCACTTCAGGAGCACTTTGTCTTCAGGAGCAGTTCTCTTCAAACGCTTTAAGCTTCCTTTTTGTTGATTCCTTTGCTCTCTTTTGTTCTTCCAGAACCTAATAATGATCTCAAATTTTTGTCTATGGTCATGTACACTTGAACAAATATTAGCGTATCCAATTGACAATTTTTAATACCTTGTTATCATCAAAACTCTCAAGAGGTAGTGTTAAACACATTTTGTTCCAACAAAGTGTTGTGTCAACTTGTCCTCTTTTAAAAGCATTTTTAATTAGGAAATTACTTAGTCTATCATACCAAGCTCTGGGAGCTTGTTTCAAGCCATATAGTAATTTCTTAAGTTTATAAACATTGTCAGGATGCTAAAGATCCTCAAAACCAGGAGGTTTCTTGACAAACACTTCTTCTTCTATGCCTCCATTTAAAAATGCCTTCTTGACATCCATTTGATATAATATTATGCCATGATTAACTGCGTAGGATAGAAGTAACCTGATTGCTTCCAATCTTGCAACTGGAGAAAATGTTTTAGTGTAATCACTGCCTTCTTGTTGATTGTAACCTTGTGCAACAAGTCTAGCTTTGTTTCTGGTTACTTCACCTTGTTCATTCAGCTTGTTTCTGAATACCCATTTTGTTCCAATAATGTTCTTCTGATGAGGTTTGGGTACCAGATCCCACACATCATTTCTTTGAAACTGATTGAGCTCTTCTTGCATAGCTAATATCCATGCATCATCTGAAAGTGCTTCATCAACTGTAGCAGGTTCAATCACTGATAATAATTGTCGCGTCATTTTTCGGAGATCAAGGCTATTTGATTAGCTTTTGACTCACTATATTATTTCACGACTTTTATTTGAAAAAATTTGTTTAAAGGTGGGGTCCGAGGGTTGGTTACATATGGGGAAGGTATTAGCACCCTTTATGTTCGTAGTACTCTATGAGAACCTTTCAACTTTATTCTACCTTTTGTGCTATAAACTTGCTTGTTTTGAAAAAATGGAATTTTTAAATGTTTAAAGAAAAAAATGAAGGTGGGAAAAACACAAGAAGGGGGGGGGGGGTTGAATTGTGTTTTCAAAAAGACGTTTCTTTCTTACGAAAAATAACAATGTTCTCAGGATACAGAGTCTGATAGAGTTCAGACTCTGATCAGAGTTCAGAGTCTTAGCAGCGGAATGTAGAACAGATGCAAGAAAGAAAGAAGACACAAGCAATTTTATACAGGTTTCTTCCACAAACCGGAAGTAGTCCTGTCCCCCTTGCACTTCCAAGGAGAGTTTCACTAAAATGTAATATCAAATTACAAGTTGCTCAAACACACAAGTAAGAGACTTCCTTTGCTCAATCACACAAGAAAGAGACTTCAAATGCTCAAGCACACAAGCAAGAGACTTCAAAACAATTACAGAGAATTGAAAAGAGTTTTGAATACTTGATATACAATCAGAGGTATTCACAAAACAAAACGAAACAGAACAGGCTCTGTTTTCTTAGATACTTAGAAATTCTAAAATGTAAGCTTTTGTAAGAATTATCTAAGTTGTTGATGAGCAGTGTTTGCGACTTGGAATATGAGAGAAGAACTCAATTCGCGTGTATATTCTATTGTTCTTTTTGTTCTTCAAGTCTTCATCTCTATTTATAGAGAATTTGAGAGACGTTGGAAACTGCCAGCTCATCACTTTTTCTTTACCGAAGCTGATTTGACACCTTTGATCCTTTGCTTGATTTGAGGCTTGTACAATGAAATCAAATTCAAATCCATTCCAGCAAATATGGAAAAGTTTCTGCTTTAGTTACTGTTATTCTTGTCGTGTATAGAAGACACTGTGCAGAGTTGGTGGTTGCAGGAACAGGCGTAGGCATAGTGGTTGTACTTTTCGTACATTATGCTTTGTCAACGCTTTTCAGTGTCTGAAGAATCTTTGCTTCTGATGAATCTGCCTCTGGAGACCATTTGCTTCTGATGAGTCTGCCTCTGAAGAACTTGCTTCTGATGACGTCATCTTCAGAAGCTCTTTCTTCAGACGCATTCTGACTCTGATTTTCCAGGAGCGCTTTCATTCAGATGTTCTTCAAGCTTCAGTCTAAATTTCCTTTGCTCTTAAATTCATTCAATCAGAACCTCTTGTAAATAAATCTTTGATAATGGTCCTGTACACTTGAATAAATATTTAGCATATCCAATTGATAATTTTTAATACCTTGTTATCATCAAAACTTAAGTGGTATACTTGTGAAACATCCTTTGTTCCAACAATCTCCCCCTTTTTGATGATGACAAACATAAGTATTTAAAAAGATCAATTGTTGTTAACTTAATTAACAAGTTGACTCTTAAAGGTTCTGAGTTTTGTAAGCTCAGACTCCCCCTGAGTCTGATATTCTTTAAGGTGAGGTTTGTAAGCTCCCCCTAAGTCCTATCCAGGTTAATTAAGTTCATTTTTAAGTTAAAATAATACTTTCATAAAATGCAGATGAGATAAAATTGGGTTCTCAAATAAAATTTGTTAAGTTTTATTTCATTCTTGGGCTCAGATTCTGTTAAATACTTTCTATTACTCCCCCTTTTGTCATCAATTATAAAGAACAGCAAAAAACAGTAAAAAAAATACGCAATGAACAAAAGTGAAGAAATAGAAGCTTGTATATCAGAGATAATCAGAAGAGTACAAGGAAATGAGAGCAAGCATTTAAAGCATATAACAAGAAAACAAAACAAGGTGTGCAACTAAGGGTTGGGTTGGGACTGTTGCTGTTGCTGTTGGACAAGAGCCATCAGACGCTTAATGTCTTCAGACAGCTTCCTAACAGTTTCTTCCAGAGCCAATTGCCTCTGAAGAATATGGTCTTCCCTAGCCTTAGCTTCTTCTTGCTGCTTCAACACCTTTTGCTTCAGCATCTTGAAGACCTTGGAGTCTCTTGTTACATACTCAGACTCAGCGTAGAACAGAGCATTAGCCAGATACAAAGGCTTGCTTTGGAGTTGAGGAGAAGAGTGTGATTCTTGCAAACGACGTCTCATGGCGCGAGCTTGAATATGAAAACACTTCTGAGCAACACCATCAAAGAAATTCAATGCTCTGTTCGTGAGATTACACCAGCTGTCTTGATAGACGAATGGTAGAAATGGAGTGTTCCTTAGAAGCACTAAACTCTGCATTTCATCATTAAGTGCCACCAGACGTTCGTCCAGGTATTCAGAATCCAAAATGTTTATGGGAGGTTGGTCAGACATTTGGATTGGTGAAGAGGATGTGGATTGGTCAGAATCAGAGGTATGGTTTTGTGTTGGTTCAGAAGGTGAAACAGACACAGTGGGTTCAGATTCTGTCACTGGGACAGACTCTGTAGCCACAGTCTCCATAACAGATTCTGGAATGGTCTGTTCTGGTGGTTGGTTGACAGTGGTATTTTGTTGTAGGTATTCAGGAAGTTCTCCTGAATAATGGCATTCAAGGTTGGATAGATCATCCTGTTCAGTGGGTTTGTTTTGTGGTGAAGAGGTTGGTTGTTGTTGGTTGTTTGTTGGTGGCTCTGAGATAGGTTGTTCAGAAGCAGTTGGATTTTCAGTGACTACTTGCTCTTCAGCAATAGCTGTTAAATCAACAACTTGTGAACTACCTTGGTTGGAGGTTGAGGAGAGTGGAATAGAAGCATCAGGAGCAAGCATATTTAGTGGTTTGATGATAGGTGGTTGGAAGGGATGGTTGGCAGGTAGCTTGTTAGAGATACCTATCCTCCTTTCACCTAACTCCCCTATTGTTTTATAGACATCATCTGAAACTTCTTTGTAGGGTTTAGGAGAGAGTTTGGATTTTGTAGTGGTTGTTTTAGTTCTAAGGGTTCGTTTGGCCTTAGGGACAAGTTTGGATATGTGAAATTTCTGACTTAGAGGTGCATTGTCTAAGTCAGAGTCTGTAGAAGATGAAGTAGAAGTAGAAGGTGGGGGAATTGGATTCTGAGTTACCTTAGATATTTTGGGAACGTCTGAGGCAGCAGCCTCTGAAGCAGCAGCTTCTGATGTAATCCTAGTGACTGATCTTTCTGGGAGAGAAACACTTGTCCGCATTACTGGTGGAGGTCCAGCAGCTTCTAAAGCAATAGCTTCTGATGCAATCCCAGTGACTGATCTCTCTGGGAGAGAAACACTCGTTCGTATTACTGGTGGAGGACCAGCAGCTACTAAAGCATTCACTTGAGGGACAACATCTGAGGTATCAGCTTCAGAAGTTCTTGAAGTTTCTTGCAGAACCTTCTGAGCTCCCTTTACAGCACTTTCTTCCAGCTTCCTGGCCAAATTCTGAGCCTCAATAACCTTCTAAATGAGGTGTTGATCTTCATCATGGTCAATGCCTATAGCTGCCAGAGCCTTGTCTCTGTCAATTCGGCATTGAGCTGCTAACCTCTTCTTCTCATTCTTGAGATTCTGATAGTGTTCCTCAGTCCTCTTTTGCTGTTCAGGAGTGGGTTCAAACATAGGCATCACAATCTCCCCAGTTGCTAGCCTCTTGAGTGGTCTGACAGTCTCAACAAAACCAGCTTCTTCTTCTTCCTGGGCTCGTTGAAATCTTTCCTCAATATTTGAATCAGCCTTACCTCTTTTCCTCTTTGGAGCAGTTACAGTTCCAAAGGTAGTTGCTTGAGTATTAGCAGCCTTCTGCTTTCTGGCCACTGCAACTTCAGATTTCCTTTGAGCCTCTCCAGACTCCTTAGCAAAAGCTGCTAGATAAGCAGATAATGCTTCAGGGTTGTTTTCTTTAAGAATAGAAGGAAAATTTCTGATGAATGGAAAAGGGGCATCAGACTCTTCCAAATCCTTTGAATCAGTGAGGATTGACTTGATGGTCTTCATGTTGAAGAGGGATGTGCCATTGATCATCCTTCCAGTAGTGGTACCCAACACTCTGTCTGACACCAGATTAAATGTCTCCAGAGTCCTCAGTACACATCCTTGGTAGAAGATTTCAGAGAGAAGTCTTCCACAAGGGACTTGTCTTCTTTTTCCTTTATAGGCTTCCTTGATAGCCCAGCATAAATGATGCATGATATATCTTGGAAGATTTATTGGCTGACATCCAGCCAAGAAATACAGCACCAGTTTATGATCTGAATTTGGTTGGTCAGCACCTGCTCCCTTCTGGAAGAAGCACTCATTCATGATCTTCAGAAGCACCCTGTGCTCAATATCCATTTCAACCAGCCTGGTTGCAGGATTTCCCTTCAGCAGCAGTTTTGTGAAGCTGCCCAACATGGCATCTTTACTGCTGACGTTCCATTGGAACCTTCCTTCCAGAGGCATCCTGCATGCCTGAGCAATCACTCCTTCTGTGATAGATACAGGGATACCCATCACAGCAGACTTGATTTCAAGGCCATGAAAAGGTTCAAGACCCATTTCCTTTCTTGTTTTTCCTCTCAAGGAAGGGTTTCTTGACACAGCTTCCCTTTCTTGTGCCTTTGCTGAATCAACATCAAAAACTTCAGCCCTAATCCAGAATTCTTTTACCAGATTCACGTAAGTTGGACCGTTGAGCATCTGAAAGTACTCAGCCATCTTCTGAGCAGAGATTAAAGCCTCCATATCAACTTTGTTTCTTTTCAAGGAGGAGAAATCCACCGGCGATTCGATTTGAACAACCAACGAATCGATTGGAATGGGTACGGTTACTGGTTTGATGGAGAAGTTTGATTTCGAGCTTGAACCGCTTGTAGACGAAGCCATTAGAGAAGATGAAGTTTGGGGGTTTAGGGTTTCTAAGTTGAGAGAAGAGAGAAAGATGATTTTCGATTGAAACCGCTTAAGACTTGAAAGTGTAGGAAAGTGAGTGAGTAGTGTGTGTTTGGTATTTATAGTGATTTGAAAAACAACTCTTCACATTTCAGAAGTAACAGCCAAACATGCGTATTAATGACTTTGAGGGGCGCGAAAAAATTTAAGAGAGAAAAACCATCATTGCCCTTAAAAGCGTTGTTTCCCAATGCAGATAGACGTGTCAGAAGCCTACAAAAAATAACTTTAACCTTTCCACTTCCCAGTACTTTCAGAGTCAAAAAGATTCCTTTCTAGAGTCTGATAATTTTCTCAGAGGCTGAGTCTTTTCAGATTCTCCAAAGAGAGTCTGAAACTTCTTCAGCGTCTGATAATTTTCAGAGTCTGATTTTTCACCCAGAGTCAAACATTACTCAGAGACAAAATGCATGTTCAAATTTTTCTTTATAAAATTGAATCTTTCAACAGTTAAAGGTTTTGTAAAGATATCAGCCCATTGATGATCAATATCAATGAATTGAATATCTAATATTCCCTTTTGAACATAGTCTCTGATAAAATGATGTTTGATTTCAATGTGTTTGGCTCTTGAATGAAGAATAGGATTTTTGGACAAATAAATAGCAGCTGTATTGTCACAATAAATTGGGATACAGTTTTCAGTTATTTGGTAGTCTTCTAACTGATGTTTCATCCAAAGCAGTTGTGTGCAACAACTAGCAGCTGAGATGTAGTCTGCTTCTGCTGTTGACAATGCAATAGTTGCTTGTCTCTTACTGGCCCAGGATATCAGATTCTCACCAAGAAACTGACAGTTTCCACTGGTTGATTTTCTTTCAATCCTATCACCAGCATAATCAGCATCACAGAATCCAACTAGCTTGTAATCTGAGGATTTCTTATAGAGAAGTCCAAGATTAGTTGTTCCTCTCAGATATCTAAAGATTCTTTTAACCGCAGTTAAATGTGATTCTCTAGGATCTGATTGAAATCTTGCACACAAGCAGACACTGAACAAAATATCAGGTCTAGATGCAGTGAGATACAACAGAGAACCAATCATACCTCGATACAGCTTTTGATCAACCTTGGTTCCTTGATCTTCTTTGTTCAGAGTGCAATTAGGATGCATTGGAGTGTTCATTTCCTTGCAGTCTTCAAGTTTAAACTTTTTCAGAAGCTCTTTGGTATACTTGGACTGATGAACATACACTCCTTCTTTGCATTGATTGATCTGAATTCCTAGAAAGAACTTCAGTTCTCCCATCATGCTCATTTCAAATTCCTCCTACATCATCTTAGAAAATTCCTTGCAAAGAGATCTATTAGTTGAACCAAAAATAATATCATCAACATAAATTTGTACAATCAGAATGTCTTTCTCAAGTGTCTTCTTGAAGAGTGTTGTGTCAACCTGTCCTCTTTTAAAATCATTTTTAAGCAGGAAATTACTCAGCCTGTCATACCAAGCTTTGGGAGCTTGTTTCAGACCGTACATAGATTTCTTTAGCTTATAAACATGGTTAGGATGTTTTAAGTCCTCAAAACCAGGTGGTTGTTTCACAAACACTTCTTCAGATATGACTCCATTGAGAAATGCACTTTTGACGTCCATTTGATAAAAGGTTATGTTGTGATTTACTGCGTAGGAAAGAAGTAACCTGATTGCTTCCAATCTTGCAACTGGAGCAAAAGTTTCAGTGTAATCAATGCCTTCTTGTTGACTGTATCCTTGAGCAACAAGTCTGGCTTTGTTTCTGATTACTTCTCCCTGTTCATCCAGCTTGTTCCTAAACACCCATTTAGTTCCAATAATGTTCTTGTGTTCAGGCTTAGATACAAGATCCCATACATCATTCCTTTTAAATTGATTGAGCTCATCTTGCATTTCTAAGATCCATCCATCATCAGCTAGTGCTTCATCAACTGTTGTAGGTTCTATCATGGACAACAGACCCAAGGCAGACTCTTCAGGTCTGAAATGAGATCTAGTTCTTCTGGGGCTTTCTTTGCTACCAATGATCTGATCCTCAGGATGAGAAGACTTGTATTTGAATGAATTTTTGGATTGGATAACTTGCTGTGAATCATCTTGATTTTCTTCAGAAGCTTCAACAATTGGGACATCAGGAGCTGTCGCAGCTTCTGAAGTTTCATGTGTCTCTGAAGTCTGATCAGGTTCTGAATAATCATCAGACTCTTCTGAACCTGCATTGTTTTCACTTTACTCAATTGTTCCAGTACCAATGATTTTGCCAGTTTGGTTTCCTCCAAATCCCACAGTTCCTCCCTCTTTCATGGTCAGGGTTAGGAACATAGACTTTTCTCCCGTCATATGTCGCGAGCAACCACTGTCCAGATACCAGGACTTCTGCTTTGTATTTCCTTTTAGACATACCTGTAGCATCAACAATTTGTGTCTTAGGTACCCATACTTTCATGGGTCCTCTTGGGTTAGTCCTAGAAGTTCTGAATCTCTTTTGTGTACTTTGTCTGAATTTTTTTTTATCAGTCTTCTTCCAGACTTTGGGTTCAGAACCTTTAGTCTTAGAATGTGACTTAGTAAAAATAGTCTCCTTCTTCTGAAATCTAGACTTTTGAGTTTCAGACTCTGTTTTCTTCAGAACCTGTTTGATAGATTCTGATCTTTTCAGAATCTGTAAAGTTGGAGCTTTTGATTTAGAATCATTCGTGACTTTTGTCTTATGATTCTTAGGTTTTGACTTAGTCAACTCCTCTGAATTTGAAGACTTAGAGTCTGAATGAGAAGCTTTTTCAGACTGAGACACAAAATGAGTTTTCAGACCTTCTTTGATGTTATCAGAACAAGGTTTCAGAATTACTTCACTAGAGTTTCCTCCTGTGAAACCAATTCCCTTTTTGTTGTTCTGATTTATGCTATATATCATGGATGCAACTTTGGTTCTATCCATTCCTGTGTTAATAAACTCTTGAAGAGCAGCATCCTGCTCAGACAAGGTTTTATTATCACCCTTCTTAGTCATTGTTTTCAAATCATTATTTTCTTGTTTTAAAGCTTCCATTTCCGTCTTAGTTGATTCATGGAGTTTTAGCAGCTTAATGTATCGTTGCTTAACTCTCCTCAACTCAGTGGATTGGTTTTCATAATGACAAATAAGTTCTTTGAGAGAATCAATTAGTTCAGATCTAGTGAGTTTAGAGTATACCTCAGTTTCAGTTTCAGAGTCTGTACTTGACTCAGCATCAGATGTTTCTTCTTCATTATTAGCAGTAGCTACCAAAGCCAGAGCTATTTTAGCTTCATCTTCAGCATCATCTTTGTCAGACTCAGACTCATTATCCAGATCTTCCCAAGTTGTCATCAAGCTCTTCTTGAATTGCTTCTTGAATTTGTTAGACTTGAAGAACGCTTTCTTAGATTTTTCTTTGGATTTCTCTTTCTGCAAGTTTGGACATTCAACAATGAAGTGTCCAACCTTTTTGCAGTTGAAGCAACCTTTCTGATCTTCCTTTCTTGAACTTTTGTGATTACTACCTCTGTTCATAAACTTCTTGTTCTTCTTAGCGAGATATTGTAATCTGTTGGTGAGCATAGCCATCTCTTGAACAATCTCAGAGTCTTCATCAGAATCTTCAGATGTAGATTCTTCTTCAGACTCCAAAGCCTTCAGAGCCTTACCTGACTTGCCTCTGGACTTTAATGCGATGGACTTAGGCTTCTTGACAGGTTCATGCTCGTTAAGACCTATTTCATGACATTTCAAGGAGCTTATGAGATCCTCAACACTCAAGGCGTTTAAATCTTTAGCTTCCTCAATGGCTGTCACTTTCGGTCTCCATTTTGCAGGTAAACTTCTCAGAATCTTGTTCACATGATCAGAAGTTACGTAGCTTTTCTTCAGAATCTGAAGTCCAGAAACAAGAGTCTGAAACCTTGAGTACATGGTCTCAATGTTTTCATCATCCTTCATTCTGAACAACTCATACTGATGAACAAGCATAGTAGCCTTGGCCTCTCTGACTTTCTTGTTACCCTCATAAAGTGAGCACAATGAGGTGAACATAGCCTTTGCTGTTGATTTGTCACTCATCATTAAGTACTCTTTATGAGGCAAGGCAGCCACAAGAATGCCTCTGATCGTATGATGTTTCTTATAAAGCTTTTTCTGCTCAGGAGTATGAGCTTTCCTATCAAGAGCAGCACCTTCTTCATCTAACCTCAGATCACCAACGCCATCTTCAAGAACATCCCACAACTCTTCATCCATTCCCATGATGTGACTATACATCTTGGTCTTCCACCAAGAGAACATTTTAGGATCACCATTAAACATAGGAGGTTTGTTGTGATTAGAGGATCTTTCACTTTTGTTGATGTTGCTGTAGTCATAATGCACAACAGCTCCAGAACCAAAACCAGAACCAGATGCAGATGCAGAAGCTTCATCCCCAGACATGTTTTTCACCGATCGTTTACTGTAACACGGTTAAGTGCTAACTACAGAGCCGAAGCTCTGATACCAACTGAAGGTGGGAAAAACACAAGAAAGGGGGGGGGGGGGGGGGGTTGAATTGTGTTTTCAAAAAGACGTTTCTTTCTTACGAAAAATAACAATGTTCTCAGGATACAGAGTCTGATAGAGTTCAGAGTCTGATCGGAGTTCAGAGTCTTAGCAGCGGAATGTAGAACAGATGCAAGAAAGAAAGAAGACACAAGCAATTTTATACAGGTTCCTTCCACAAACCGGAAGTAGTCCTGTCCCCCTTGCACTTCCAAGGAGAGTTTCACTAAAATGTAATATCAAATTACAAGTTGCTCAAACACACAAGTAAGAGACTTCCTTTGCTCAATCACACAAGAAAGAGACTTCAAATGCTCAAGCACACAAGCAAGAGACTTCAAAACAATTACAGAGAATTGAAAAGAGTTTTGAATACTTGATATACAATCAGAGGTATTCACAAAACAAAACGAAACAGAACAGGCTCTGTTTTCTTAGATACTTAGAAATTCTAAAATGTAAGCTTTTGTAAGAATTATCTAAGTTGTTGATGAGCAGTGTTTGCGACTTGGAATATGAGAGAAGAACTCAATTCGCGTGTATATTCTATTGTTCTTTTTGTTCTTCAAGTCTTCATCTCTATTTATAGAGAATTTGAGAGACGTTGGAAACAGCCAGCTCATCACTTTTTCTTTACCGAAGCTGATTTGACACCTTTGATCCTTTGCTTGATTTGAGGCTTGTACAATGAAATCAAATTCAAATCCATTCCAGCAAATATGGAAAAGTTTCTGCTTTAGTTACTGTTATTCTTGTCGTGTATAGAAGACACTGTGTAGAGTTGGTGGTTGCAGGAACAGGCGTAGGCATAGTGGTTGTACTTTTCGTACATTATGCTTTGTCAACGCTTTTCTGTGTCTGAAGAATCTTTGCTTCTGATGAATCTGCCTCTGGAGACCATTTGCTTCTGATGAGTCTGCCTCTGAAGAACTTGCTTCTGATGACGTCATCTTCAGAAGCTCTTTCTTCAGACGCATTCTGACTCTGATTTTCCAGGAGCGCTTTCATTCAGATGTTCATTCAATCAGAACCTCTTGTAAATAAATCTTTGATAATGGTCCTGTACACTTGAATAAATATTTAGCATATCCAATTGATAATTTTTAATACCTTGTTATCATCAAAACTTAAGTGGTATACTTGTGAAACATCCTTTGTTCCAACAAAAAAGACCTAATTATCTACATTTTATTGATTCGGAAGGACGAGTGTCCTTTGCCTACGTACCCGTGAGGGATCAGAACCTCGTAGTTCGGGGTAAAAATTACCGTTTGATTGGTTGAGTGTTTTTTAAGATTTTGAAAAAAGGTTTTGAAAAATAAAAAAGCCAAGTGGCAAAAGTAAGAATTTGTTTGTGTTTTTTTAATATTAATGAAAATAGACTTATGATAGAATTAAGGTTGACTTGAAATTTGATTAAGAAATAAACTAAAAATGAACGATCGCTCGATTGAAAGTCGAGGTTTATTATGAAAATATTTTTGTGGTTTTTGGTTATTCGAATGTTTTTTGTTATTTTTTGATTAATAATTAAATTAAAACTAAAGCTAACAGAGCGAGAAAATAAAATGCAAGTTACTCATGGTAGCGTTGGGCCACCACGAGAAACTTTTACCTAAACTACGAAAGAAAAATAAAAAGGCATGCACACACTCACACACACATATCCTATGCTATTACAAAAAGACCTATTAATACATTCTAAAGTCTGCAGGAAATTAAATAACGGAAAATTAATTTACATAAAGCTTAATTTACATTCTAAGTAATTTATTATGCGATAAAAATGAATAGTAAAACAAAAGTAAATTAATGAACTAAAGAAATGATAAATATGCAGCCTAATCTAATAGTGAGATAAAACGTATAAAGAAATGATAAAAACGCAAGAGAAATCGAAAAATGCATGAAGGAAAAAAAAAGATAAAAATGGTGTAATGCAGAAGGAGGGTGCAGATAGCAAGCAGGGGGGTGTGGTAATTAAAAAGGGGACTGGGCCTTAAAATAGGCCGAACCGGGTCGGATTCATGGGTAACTGGAGCGGGTTATGGGTTGGTATATATAGGGTATGAGACCCTTTTTCTCTCATTTTTTCATTTCCCTTCTCTCTCTTCTCTTCTTTTTCTCATCCGGCCTCTCTCATCTCTCTCTAAATCCGGCCAGAGGCCGGTCATCTTCTCCGATGGGTGGGAGGGTTCCGGTCGGTGGCCGTTCGGCCCAGGCGGCGGCGGCGCCGTGCCGGAACCCTAAAGTTCCTTTTTTTAAAATTTTTTTTTAGCTCTTTCTCTTCTACCCTTTCCCCTTATTCTGATTCTACCCTCAGAATTTCCAAAAAGGTAACGTGTAATCCTAGATCTAAAAAGAAAGAAAAGGAAAGAAAGTACTACTTGTGGTATTCACGGATTCGGTTGTGATGTTTGTATGCGTGTTTGTGTGGCTCGGTTCCGTTGTGTTGGCTGGTTGTGTTCGATTCCGTTGCCGTGGATCCGTGTGTGTTGTGTTTGGTTCTGGCGTGTGAGTTTGTCGCTGGGTTTTTGTTTGGCTGCGATTTGGGGTGTTGTTGGCAGTGACTATGTGTGTGTTGTGTTCGTGTGTTTGTGTTGTGTCGTACGTGTGCTGTCCAGGTTCTGTGTTGTTGATTGTTGCTGGATTTTTGAAACTATGTGATTGTGAGGGTTTGATGATGTTGGGGTACTGTGATGTGGATTTCAATCTGTACGTCCCCTTTGTGCATCCGTGAATCTTTGATTTTATAATACGATATTTGGATTAGGGTTTGTTGGGATTCACTTGAAATGTGCTTGGATTGAGATGAAGGAGAAAAACCCGTACTGGATTTGGAGAGAAAAACGTGTACTGGATTGGCTTTGAGTACTGTTCCCGGATCCGGTGTATTTGGAACGTATTTGGATTTTTGGACGATAAATAACTAAGAATAAAAATAAAAATAAAATGAATGTGATTTAAACTGAACTAAAAGAACGAAAATAAAAGAAATGACTAATAGTAAAAAAAAGAATTAAAATTAGAAATTGAGAAATTAAATAAAAGATGGAAATTGAAAGATAAAATTAAAAATGAGCGCAGAGGGTTCGACTCGGAATAAAAAATGAGGTATTTTAAAATACCCCTCTCTCGAAATTTTCACTGAAAAGTCGGACATTATTCCAGACCGAATGACCCGTGTCAGTGATGTCTTAGGTCAAAAATTGGGGTATGACAGATGCCCTTATTTAAGTTTCTTCGTCCAGAGACTTGAAGATGAAATCTTTAATTCGACTGGTCGAAGAGACTTAAATACAAAGTACACCATTTTTGACCTAAGATACTATGAATGCTTGTGATGCAATTTATGAATGCAAGACGGCGAGGACGTTTTGACCGGGGCGAGAAACCACAATGGGATACCTGTATTCTTTGAGAAAGGGGATCCGACTCCGCTAGGGGATAGTGTAGTTTCACTGGGGAAAATGGTGATGTATCATTGTAAGAACGACAAAAAATAAACCTCAAGCCGTCCGTTATGTAGGACTCACCACTTGGAAGGAAGACAAAAATAAACATCAAGCTGTCCGTTATGTAGGACTTGCCACTTGGAAGAAAGACGAAGATAAACCTCAAGCTGTCCGTTATTTGGGACTTGCCACTTGGAAGAAAGACAAATAAACCTCAAGTTGTCCGTTATGTAGGACTTACCGCTTAGGAGAAAGACAAAAAGTAAACCTCAAGCTGTCCGTTATGTAGGACTTGCCACTTGGAAGAAAGACGAAAAAGTAAATCTCAAGCTGTCTGTTATATAGGACTTGCCACTTGGAAGAAAGACGAAAGATAAGCCTCAAGCTGTCCATTATGTAGGACTTGCCGCTTGGAAGAAAGACAAAATAAACCTCAACCTGTCCGTTATGTAGGACTTGCCACTTGGAAGAAAGACAAATAAACCTCAAGCTGTCCGTTATGTAGGACTTGCCACTTGGAAGAAAGACAAATAAACCCCAAGCTGTCCGTTATGTAGGACTTGCCACTTGGAAGAAAGACAAATAAACCTCAAGCTGTCCGTTGTGTAGGACTGGCCACTTGGAAGAAAGACAAATAAACCTCAAGCTGTCCGTTGTGTAGGACTGGCCACTTGGAAGAATTGACGGCTGAATTGATGAGATATGACCAAACCAGACCCTGGGCGACTGCTGCAATCATGTGTGAATTGATATGTGTGTATGTGCGCGTTGTGCACGCTTGAATGTGCGAGTATATGAAAGTACTGATGTGTGGATGCATGAATGCATGAACGTATGAATGTATGAATGTGACTCAAACGACCATATAAGCTGCATATGACAGGTGACTTGGTGGAACAAGACAGGACATATAAGATTGGAGGCGGACTAACAGCGCAATACAAACACTCGGCAAACTTCCTTGGAGTTGATATTATCGTGAACTAATCGGGCCATTGGCGGTATGAACCTTGGCACACGGTGGCAGCCGTTGCCCCTTGGGAAGCCAACTCATTGACGATCGAAGGTCTGGGAGAAGTCGCCATTTGTAGATGGGAGAAGAGTGTTCTTCCTTCGGCGTGCTTTGGCAGTCATTTTCTGCTTTTGCTTTTGAGAATCCCTAACTTTTGTCTGGACTACCCTTTCGGGTTTTCAGTCCACCGGGAGTATATTCCTTTTTGTGCCCCTAATTTTTGCCTGGACCACCCTTTCGGGTTTTCAGTCCACCGGGACGCTCATTTTTGCCTAAGCCGCCTTTTCAGGTTTTTAGCTTAGCGAGCTTTTTTTTTTTTTTTTTTTTTTTGTATTTTTGGATTGTGACTGCATCTTGCTTAAAGCAGAGGCTTTCTCCATAACACTTAACCATGTTTCTCTTCCGGAATGTAACCGTTCTCAAGGTGGACGCTGATGTATGTTTCATCTACTCATGAGCTCAAAGAGAGTGTGTTTGTTGTTCACACTTTTCAAAAGATGTAAAAAGTCTTGTAAAAAAAAATTGTTTCAAGTATTGCCATCAAAAATAGAAGAAATTTTGCAAAAAGAATAAATGAGAGTTCCAAATAAATGGGCATAGGCTCAAATTAATTTGAAAGAGTGGTGACCTGCCAAGGGCGTTGTTCCACGGAGCTTTAAAAGTTTGAAAAATGGTAATTATATGGGAAAGGTACATTGAACACAATAACTGTTATTCTCCCTAACAACTTTGAATTGCCCCAGTTCCGGGTCTTGGGTTTGCAGATGCTCTAAATCGGAGGCCTTTTGACGACTGGATGCCCCAAGTGGACTGTGTCTGACTGGATGCAGTTACTTTGTCATGATCCTTAACTTTTGCATAGATCGCCCTTGTGGGTTTTCGACCTATCAGGATAATCATTTTCATGTCTCTAATTTTGTCTGGACCGCCCTTTTGGGTTTTCAGTCCACCGAGACGCTATTTTTTGCCTAAGTCGCCTTTTCAGGTTTGCGACTTATCGAGCTTTTTTGAATTTTTTTGACAAAGTATTTCTTGACTGCACCGGCATGCAGGTTGGTCAGCATTTATAGTCACATGAATCACTGCACATGGGTCTTTCTAGATAGGCATCCACATGCCCCAGGAGTCTGGTTGGAATGTCTTTTCAACATAAGGTTTCAACCTCTCTTGATATAGTTGTACAAGGTCGTCATGCATTTAAATTCAGTCAAACTTGAATTTCAGCAGAACTCCTATTGACGGGACTTTGACTTCCACGGGAAGCATGGCCCTTCATATTGTATATTTGAGGGAAGGAGGGGGTTGCCCCGGTTGAAGTGTGCACTTGAAGTATGATGGTAGCATCTCGTGCCAGTATTTGTAAGTGAATGCCCTTTTCTGGACACTCTTCTTGTTTTTGACTTCGACGGCCAAGATGCCCCAGTAGGCGAGAAATTTTGTCGGGGACTTCTTCATCTTCCTCTTCCTCGAGTTTCAGACATTGGGAACTCAAAGTTGGGAGAGAGTACATAGTTAATATGTTTAACGGGTTTATGCATGATTTGATTTTGACAAGTAAAGTATAAGTTATGTTTATGCAGATATTTAAGAATGATTAAAGAGAATTTTTAGTTTTTTGTATTACCATTTTTTCGAAATAAGCACAAAAAGAGACAGTCGGGATATAAACGACCTTTTTATTAATGATGGAAAATACTTGAAGCAAAAAGCCCTACATAAATTCACTTTCGTCTCGGGCGGGACAAAAGGATTTTTGAAAAGTATAAAACAAACAAACAAACATTATTCGAACAACTTAGTAGTAAAAGGAACATCAAAAGCGACCCAATTGCGGCTACATGCTCGGATTCAATTTTCGAAAGGCAGGACATCGACGTCGACTAACTTTTGGGTTTCAATCTTCAAGGAGAAACCCTTGATGGAAGGCACAAAAGAGATCAGGTTTCCAACGAGTCGACAATTTCTTGGATATTGGCAGAGGCGGCTAATCTTCCTTCTCGGACCCCTTCTTCCAGACGCATACCCATGCTCACCATTTTTGAGAAGTCCCTGGGCACACATCCGACCATCATTTCATAGTAGAACTGACTAAGAGTTTTTAAGAAGAGTTTGGTCATCTCCTTCTCTCCTACATGTGGGCTGACTTGGGTAGCGACGTTCCTCCACCGTTGGGCATATTCTCTGAATGTCTCATCGTCTTCCTGAGTCATAGCCTGAAGATCACTTTGGTCCGGAGCCATGTCCATATTGAATTTGTATTGCCGCACGAAGGCCTCACATAAGTCATTAAAGGTTCGGATTTCTGCACGGTCCAAGTTCATGTACCACTTCAGTGCGGTACCGATTAAACTGTCTTGAAAGTAGTGGATGAGGACTTGATGATCATTGGCATACATGGACATCTTTCTCACATACATTGTCAGATGGTCTTTAGGGCAGGAAGTCCCTTCGTATTTCTCGAAGTCTGGGAGCTTGAACTTGTGGGGTATCTAGACATTCGGGACCAAGCACATATCATAAACATCCTTTTTGGGTGCCTCCTTCCCGCGGAGGGCTCGTATCTCCCGATTCACTATCTCAAATCTCTCTTGCAAGTCATCCACTCTGTCATAGGCACCCATATTCCCGGAGTGAAAAATGGGTTCTTCATTTTGTGGGACAGTATGGATTGTTGGTGCTGAATAGGTCATAGTAGCTTGAGGGCGTGTCACGGTTGGGGAAGGAACATAGATTGCGTTTTGAACGGTAAGCACTGGAGGTTTGCTTTGGTGGTGCGTCGGTACTGGTGGAGGAGTGTAAACTGTAGGTTGAAAAGTAGGCACTGGAGGTTCGCAAGCAATAGGGCGGAGTATTTCACCAGAAGTAAAGGGCGGGAACCAAGGCGCAGATCGTGGAGGCATAGAAAATGTTGGAGATTCGAAGTATATCATCCAATCAGAGATAGCAGAGCCATCGGCTTCGGTCTGAGTTTTGACAGGAGGAGGAGGAGGCGGTGGTTGATTTTGTGCAGTTCTCAGTGTTTTCACCAATTCAGTTAATTCATCCACCTGAGTTTGCATAGCTGCCATCTCATTTATTTTAGCCTGCATGATTGCCATCTCTTCACGGAGTGCCTGATTCTCTTGTTCAAGACCTTCCATTGATGCTTGCCCGAGTGTTGTATGTGCGAGTTGACTAAAGAGGACAGTCGGACCACAGGTTGACCTTTTTGATGAAAAAAAGGAGACTTTGTGAGACTCGGACTTTGAAACTATGAATGTAGTATGATGCATGATATGTTTATGCAAAAATAGACACACATATATTTTTTGAAGGGTTCATCAAAGTGAATTGTAAACATCATAGAGGAACATGGTTTTATGTGAAGAAATCGCAATTGGTTTCTTTTGCAAAAATAAGAACGAAACCAAGGAAAAGGTTCTGAACAAAAGTTAAGGTTTTTGAAGTAGTATTTCTTGGTGTTCTTTCTTACAAGATCCATTTGTCTATGATGTTTACAAGAAACTTTTCTAAATCCTTCGATATTTGATGAAAAAAAGTTTTTATGAATGAATGCATGTATGATTTATGAGGGATAGTACGCCGTAGGGTAGGGACTATGGCTTCAATTGTACTTGTAACAAGGGTTCTACCAAGTTCCCAAATTCCAACTACCCTTATGAACATATCGGTGTATAGGAATGCTCCTAGTCCAATAAAACTCAAAAGGAAGTCTAGTTTGAGTGTAGTATCGCGTGACAACTAAAGTCAAGAATGCTCTTGGTTTAGCTACCGCACTACGTCCTATAAAGGCATAACTAAGGTCCACGGCTTTGCAGGACACTCACTTTGAAAGTACTAATGTTGACACGAATGCTCATGACAACAAGAGTACTACCTTCCGTGAGGCCTCCACCGAGTGGGGTTATATCACCTGTAAACACCACTCAAGAATGCTCTTGGTATGTCACTATGATCGTGCCCCGTCCTATCTTATGTTTCCCTCAAGTCCGGGTTAGGACTTATCTCACCACTCACGAAGAAAGGAGGAAGAAGAAGGAACGATACACGTATTTCCATCTTTTATTTTTGTTTTTGTTTAAGCAAGTTATAGCACGAGAATTTAAATAAAGTTGAGTTAGGCTTAACCCTCGAATTAGTCCCAAGTGAAGTCGCCATTTCTGTCGCGTCATTTTTCGGAGATCAAGGCTATTTGATTAGCTTTTGACTCACTATATTATTTCACGACTTTGATTTGAAAAAAATTGTTTAAAGGTGGGGTCCGGTGTAACACCCCGTTTCCCAAAACAACATAATAATAATAAATAACAATCAGAGTTCAACAAATACGGGCATGTCACACTACCTTTCAAAATTTATTAAATAGAAAATATAACTATTTAATTTCCAACAAAATTACTCATAAAATTCTGCAGCGGAACTAATATTTTTAAATCATCAACAACATGCTACAACCAAATCCTTGGCACAAGGCCTCAACATAATGAAAATTATTCAATGATAATAAATCTCCAACATCATGGTTCAACAAATGATACATAAGGAATGAAAGTATTAAACATCAATAATCCCATCCCGTTACGTATCAGAGCCCTAGACACTTGAGCCGACATCCTACTAGTCTTCGTTACCTGCATTTGCCCACAAGGCGGCAATTCCAACAGAAGGGGTGAGATTCTCAAACAATAAATAATAGAAGTATAACTTATCATTAAATCTAACACCCTAACATCAATAAAGTAATTCAAGATACATCATTTACGATAAATCAACAACATCAACATCACCTTCAACTCGACTAACAACAACGACAACGACTCACCAACAACGACTCCGACAATGCACCGACGACAACAACAAATGCAATATGCATGTGGTACCATTTTACGCGCGTTGAATGACAAGCATTCCAGGGCATGAGCCCTCAACAATTGGATGGTTAAAGCATCCCAGGGCATAAGCCCTCAACGGGTGAATGATAAAGCGTTCCAGGGCATAAGCCCCCAACGGGTGAATGATAAACATTCCAGGGCAATAAGCCCCCAACAAATGCATATGAGTATAAAATGAACTCAATGGTGTATATCAGCATACAACCAACAACAACAACAACAGCTACTATAACAACAACAACTGTGCCTAACTCATTTAAGACACACTCCCCAACTTGGACGACAACAACAACAACTCAACAAATGCATATACGAGGTATGACTTACATTTTCAACAACTCAATCAATGATATTCCAACCTTTGAAACTAAGTTCAATAGCATATAATAGATATATACAATTACACCAACAACCATGTTATTATTGCCAACCAAATTTAATCAACCAAGTAATCAAACATGGAAACTCACTTCAAATACAGGGCTACTCGCCTCGGCGAGTACATCTGCTCGCCATGGCGAGCTCAAAGAATGGGCATACTCGCCTTAGGCGAGCTAGGGGCGAGCTGGAAGCGAGTAGAACTGGGAGCTCTCGGCCTTTTTGACATTTTTCTCACCAAAACTTCATTTTTAAGCTACCTAATCATCTTTTTAATCTGAAAATTGTCCCAGTCATCTCTAAAAATATTAAGGTACACAAAACTATCCATCCCACACCTTATAACAACATTTCAAAAATCACATTTTTCTAAGGCCCTACTCGCCGTGGCGAGTGGTTTTGCTCGCGAGGCGAGCTATGAACATTGCTCACTCGCCTTGGTGAGTCATGCTGCTCGCCGCGGCGAGCGATGAATGTCAGCACGGGCAGAATGCAGTTTTCTCCCAAAAATCCCATTTTTCTCAATTTCCAACCCCAAAACAATCTACAGAAGTGTAAATAAGTTCTGCCTATAACCTGATTGCATTCTAACATCAATACAGTACAATCTACACCCTTATTCCCCCATAATCATACTCTAAACCTAATTCCCAATTTTCATAAATTTCCACAATTTCATGTTAAATTCAAAATCAAAGATGTACAATCTACTACTATTGAAAGATAATCTCACCCTTACCTGATTTCAGCGAGTTCTACAACAAAAATGGATGGATTCTCTCTTCCTAGCTCTTCCCTTGGCTTCTTCTCTCTTTTCCCAAAAGTCTGTTTCTCTGGTACGTGAAAATGTTCTTACTGACTTTCCTTTTTCCTATTTCCTTAACCCCCACTTATTTCACTTAACTCCCTCCTTAACTCTTATAATTAAAATGTAACCCCCTCCTCCTTAATTCTAATAATTCTCCACAATTCCTATTAATTATTATTATTACTCATTCTATTAAATAATTAAATAATTATATAATAAAATAGCAACCACCAATAAATCACATAAATCAACATTTTCATATAAAATACATAAAACATATTAAAATCAACCAAAAAAATAGTAAAATAACACTTAGGGCGTTACATCCGGGGGTTGGTTACATAAGGGGAAGGTATTAGCACCCTTTATGTTCGTAGTACTCTACGAGAACCTTTCAACTTTATTTTACTTTTTGTGCTATAAACTTGCTTGTTTTGAAAAAATGGAATTTTTAAATGTTTAAAGAAAAAAGACCTAATTATCTACATTTTAATGATTCGGAAGGACGAGTGTCCTTTGCCTACGTACCCGTGAGGGATCAGAACCTCGTAGTTTGGGGTAAAAATTACCGTTTGATTGGTTGAGTGTTTTTTAAGATTTTGAAAAAAGGTTTTAAAAAATAAAAAAGCCAAGTGGCAAAAGTAAGAATTTGTTTGTGTTTTTTAATATTAATGAAAATAGACTTATGATAGAATTAAGGTTGACTTGAAATTTGATTAAGAAATAAACTAAAAATGAACGATCGCTCGATTGAAAGTCGAGGTTTATTTTGAAAATATTTTTGTGGTTTTTGGTTATTCGGATGTTTTTTGTTATTTTTTGATTAATAATTAAATTAAAACTAAAGCTAACGGAGCGAGAAAATAAAACGCAAGTTACTCATGGTAGCATTGGGCCACCACGAGAAACTTTTACCTAAACTACGAAAAAAAATAAAAAGGCATGCACACACTCACACACACATATCCTATGCTATTACAAAAAGACCTATTAATACATTCTAAAGTCTGCAGGAAATTAAATAACAGAAAATTAATTTACATAAAGCTTAATTTACATTCTAAGTAATTTATTATGCGATAAAAATGGATAGTAAAACAAAAGTAAATTAATGAACTAAAGAAATGATAAATATGCAGCCTAATCTAATAGTGAGATAAAACGTATAAAGAAATGATAAAAACGCAAGAGAAATCGAAAAATGCATGAAGGAAAAAAGAAGATAAAAATGGTGTAATGCAGAAGGAGGGTGCAGACAGCAAGCAGGGGGGTGTGGTAATTAAAAAGGGGATTGGGCCTTAAAATAGGCCGAACCGGGTCGGATTCATGGGTAACTGGAGCGGGTTATGGGTTGGTATATATAGGGTATGAGACCCTTTTTCTCTCATTTTTTCATTTTCATCCGGCCTCTCTCATCTCTCTCTAAATCCGGCCAGAGGCCGGTCATCTTCTCCGATGGGTGGGAGGGTTCCGGCCGGTGGCCGTCCAGCCCAGGCGGCGGCGGCGCCGTGCCGGAACCCTAAAGTTCTTTTTTTTAAATTTTTTTAGCTCTTTCTCTTTTACCCTTTCCCCTTATTCTGATTCCACCCTCAGAATTTCCAAAAAGGTAACGTGTAATCCTAGATCTAAAAAGAAAGAAAAGGAAAGAAAGTACTACCTGTGGAATTCACGGATTCAATTGTGATGTTTGTATGCGTGTTTGTGTGGCTCGGTTCCGTTGTGTTGGCTGGTTGTGTTCGATTCCGTTGCCGTGGATCCGTGTGTGTTGTGTTTGGTTTTGGCGTGTGAGTTTGTCGCTGGGTTTTTGTTTGGCTGCGATTTGGGGTGTTGTTGGCAGTGACTATGTGTGTGTTGTGTTCGTGTGTTTGTGTTGTGTCGTACGTGTGCTGTCCAGGTTCTGTGTTGTTGATTGTTGCTGGATTTTTGAAACTATGTGATTGTGAGGGTTTGATGATGTTGGGGTACTGTGATGTGGATTTCAAATTGTACGTCCCCTTTGTGCATCCGTGAATCTTTGATTTTATAATACGATATTTGGATTAGGGTTTGTTGTGATTCACTTGAAATGTGCTTGGATTGAGATGAAGGAGAAAAACCCGCACTGGATTTGGAGAGAAAAACGTGTACTGGATTGGCTTTGAGTACTGTTCCCGGATCCGGTGTATTTGGAACGTATTTGGATTTTTGGACGATAAATAACTAAGAATAAAAATAAAAATAAAATGAATGTGATTTAAACTGAACTAAAAGAACGAAAATAAAAGAAATGACTAATAATAAAAAAAAGAATTAAAATTAGAAATTGAGAAATTAAATAAAAGATGGAAATTGAAAGATAAAATTAAAAATGAGCGCAGAGGGTCCGACTCGGAATAAAAAATGAGGTATTTTAAAATACCCCTCTCTCGAAATTTTCACTGAAAAATCGGAGATTATTCCAGACCGAATGACGCGTGTCAGTGATGTCTTAGGTCAAAAATTAGGGTATGACAATAATCCTATCATAGACTCTTCTTGTCTGAAATAAGATCTTGTTCTTTTAGGACTGTCTTTGTTTCCAATGATTTGATCCTCAGGATGTGAAGACTTGTACTTGAATGTATTCTTGGATTGATTTGCTTGCTGAGAGCCATCTTGAGCTTTATCAGAAGCTACTTCATCTTAAGCTTCTGAGGTTGGTTCAGCTTCCGGACTTTTTTCAGATTCTTCAGTCTGATCAGGTTCTGGCGTATCTTCAATAGCCTGTATATCTGCAAAACTTTCATCTTGCTCTGGAGTTCAACTGCCAAGCTCTTTGTCATCAAATTTAACGTGCATAGATTCTTCAACACAGAGTGTCTCTGAATTATACACTTTGTATGCCTTTCACCTTTCAGAGTAACCTAAAATGATTCCTCTATGGGCTTTGGCATCAAATTTCTTTAGGTAGAGCTTGTTATTTAGAATGAAACAGGTACATCCAAATTGATGAAAGTAAGATATATTGGGTCTTCTTCCTTTAAGGAGTTCATATGTAGTTTTCTCCAAGATAGGTCCGATATAGATCCTATTTTGAACATAACATGTTGTATTCACTGCTTTTGCGCAGAAATGTTTAGCCAAATTATTTTCATGAATCATGGTTCTTGCCATTTCTTGTAAAGTTCTATTATTTCTCTCTACAACCTCATTTTGTTGTGGAGTTCTAGGAGAAGAGAATTCATGGACAATTCCATGTTTTTCACAAAAGGTTTCAAATGGCTCATTTTCAAATTCTCCACCATGATCACTTCTGACTTTCAAAATTTTCATGTCTTTTTCAGACTGTATTTGAGTGCAGAAGTTATTGAATACATCATATGCATTTTCTTTGCTTCTCAGGAATTTTACCCAAGTCCATCTACTGTAATTATCAACAATGACTAGTCCATATTTACTTCCATATAAGGATACAGTATTAACTCGTCCAAATAAATCAATGTGAAGCAGTTCTAAAGGTCTGGAGGTTGAGACAATGTCTTTTGATTTGAAAGATGATTTCACAATCTTCCCTTTCTGGCATGCACCACAAAGTGCATCTGAATGATAGTTAATATTAGGTAGGCCTTTGACAAGTTGTAACTTACTAAGCTTATAGATTAACCTCCAGTTAGCATGTCCCAACCTTCTGTGCCATACCCACTTCTTATCATTCATTGATAGAAGACAGATTACCTTCTGATCAACTAGTTCAGAAAAATTGATTTTATAGACATTCTCTACTCTCTTTCCTTTGAACACTATGGACTTGTTATCTTTGTTGATTACTGTGCAGTTGGCCTTTCCAAACATCACATCATAACAATTGTCACAAAACTGACTGATACTCAAAAGGTTATGTTCAAGACCATCTACCAACCCCACAGCTACCTTTGCATCTTCATCAGCATCATTCTTATCAGATTCAGATTCACTGTCTAAATCTTCCCGGGTTGCCAACAAACTCTACTTGATCTGCTTCTTGATCTTGTTTGATTTGAAAGTTGACTTCTTAGACTTGTCCTTTGATTTCTTCTTCAGAAGATCAGGGCAATCAACAATGAAATGTCGAGGCTTCTTGCAGTTGAAGCAACCATTCTGATCTTCTTTCCTGGAGCCTTTGTAACCACTTCTTCTGCTCAAGAACTTCTTGTTCTTCTTGGCCAGATATTGCAGCCTGTTTGAAAGCATAACGATCATCTTAGCAAGATCTTCATCAGAATCTCCATCAGGTGATTCTTCTTTAGATTCTATGACTTTAAGAGCTTTTGATGACTTTCCTTTAGATGGTAGAGTAATAGATTTACTCTTTTTAGCAGGCTCATGTTCATTAAGAGTTATCTCATGAACTTTGAGAGAGCTGACAAGATCTTCAACACTCATAGTGTTTAGATCTTTAGCTTCCTTAATAGCAGTAACCTTTGGTCTCCATCTTGCAGGCAGGCTTCTTAGTATCTTGCTCACATGATTAGAAGCAACATAGCTTTTCTTCAGTATTTGTATTCCAGAGACTAGGGTCTGAAATCTTGAGTACATTTTCTTTTGAGCATGATTATGTTTCTTTCTTTCAACAGCAGCTCATTCTTCATCAAGGTCCATGTCACCAACTCCATCTTCCACAATATCCAATAATTCTTTCTTTCTCCTACTGAAGTCACTGGTCAAAAGCAGTTAGATTACAGTTTCTGAAGTGATGTTTAGATTCTAAATGCAGCAGATAAAAAATAGAGAGAGATAGAGATAAGAAAGACACAAAGCAATTATACAGGTTCCTTCCACAAACCAGAAGTAGTCCCGTCGCCCTTTCACTTCCAAGGAGAGTTCATTAAAATGTAATATCTGATTACAAATGCTCACTTCTAAAACTAGCAAGAGACTTCAAATTACTCAAGCACAAGTGCAAGAGATTTCCTATGTTCGTGAACACAATCAAGAGACTTATATGCTCACGCACAACTGCAAGAGACTTCTAATCAAACAGAATTACAAAGAAAAATGTTTGAAGTTTAACAATTGATATACAATCAGTGGTGTTCACAATACAAATCAGATACAGACTCTTAAGACTCTAGAATTTCTAAGATATGAACTTTGATAAGAAATTCTAAGTAAACTTTTGATGAAGAACAATTTTGACAGAGTTTTGGCGCTTTCAAATTGTTCTTGAGTCTCTCACAATTCTCTATGTCTTCACTCCTTTATATAGAGGTGTGAAATAGAGGTTGTGAATTGCCATCACATCAAAAAGAGTCGTTTGAAGCTTTGATCAATCACCAATGATCTTTTGCTTGATATGGTTATTGTCCTATGAAGGATCAATTTTAAATTCATTCAAAGTCTGAAGGAACATTGTTGCAGGCGTAGCTGTTTTTCTTGTCTTATAGCAGAGACACAAACTGAGTAGTGGAGGTAGTGGTTGTACACTTCGTACAACTGTACTTTGTCAACGCTCTTCAAAGAACAAGCATCCAATGCGTTCAAATCCATTTGAAATAGCCGTTGCTTTACTCTTCTGGTCTTCTGCAATGCTAGGCGTGATTAAATCCTTTGAACAACCATTGAAGCTTTAAATCTCTCATCTTCTGATGAACTTCAGCTTCTGGTGATCTTGCTTCTGATGAGGTGCTTCTGATGAAATTGCTTCTGATGACTCGTCATCACTTTTATTCAAATGCATAGAGCTTCCTTCTTGTTGATTCTATTGCTCTCATTTGTTCTTCCAATACCTAAGCTTTTAAATAGACACAAAATTTTGTCTATGGTCCTGTACACTTCAACAAATATTAGCATATCCAATTGACAATTTTTAATACCTTGTTATCATCAAAAATCTCAAGAAGTAATGTTAAACACATTTTGTTCCAACATTGCTAAGGTGCTTTAACATTATCTAAAGTAAAACTAGCATCATCTAAATATCATAGAACTAACATAATCAAAACAAACATTTTAAAAAAGCAAGATAAGCTTCAGTGTTGTCGCAAGGGACAACAGATATGTTGAATGTTATGGCAGTGCCTAATCACTACGGTAGCAACTCTACTACCAAATAGCCCGAACAACACCCTTTTGTAACCGTTATCCCGCATCGTTGTCCATTGGTTACTAGAGACTTGGAGGTCATACAACATGCCCTGGTAGTTAATAATGATGATAAGGATGAGGAATTTACTACATATGTATCAAAAGGCAATCGAAAGAAGTCGAACCGAGTGTTTACAACGATTTTTGGTAATGTCAACTTCATTATCCATCAATGGTTTAAGACCGGATAATGTATTTTTAAAGTGGTCCGTTCAAGTCTCGCGATTTATGATATCACTTCATGCATTCTTTAAGAAAAAAATTATTGTTCTTTTTGATATTAGAATTGCATCCAACATCTTTTAATAACAAATTGTCTCAAGACAACGTAATAGAAAAATGCTCAAGTGAGCATATTCAAAAGAAGAAAAAGAAAAGAAAGATGAAAATAAAGCAAGAACAATAATATTAAATTTCAGAGAGTGTAAAGCTGATTGGAATCTGTCAATCTGTCCACTCCTGAACCCGTTGGCTCCCATGGCGTGGGTGTTACATAGTTTTAAGAAATCAAAAAATCAACCCATTGTTATTATTACGAAACGATATATATAGACCATGTAGAGAAAACTACCACTAAATCCTACGGTCTATATTAAAAATAGAAATAACACCCTATAACTTCCTAAGACACTAGGAAATAACTTCCATGCACTAAAACACTAGGAAATATTCTTCAATGCACTTCAGCCTTGTTTGTCACCGCACGTTCCACTTTTCCTTGTTGCACTCCAACTTTAACTTCTTTGGTCGAAATTGCGGTGTGTCGAGGTCTGTATGCTATTGGTCGAAATCCCTTTGCACTTTGTACTATGTCGAAATAACTCATCTGCCTTGTCGAAAATATAATCATGACTTCGACCAAATATTTAATTTTTGGTACTAAAAGATGCCCCCCAAAATGTTGTTTCTAGAAAGACATGAGAGGAATAACATTTTGAAACACAATACCAAAAATGAACATTGTATGTTCTTCTTCGGCCATTTCATCAAAAGTTTTTTTTCATCTCTCTAAGCCAAATTCAAATTTAGTATATTGGCTTTAATGAACTTCAAATAAATCACTCAAAAAATCAACCGGTAATATATGTATATACCATTCATGGATACATGACTTTGATTGTATCTAAACCAATCATAAAACTTTCGAATATTTATCATCATAATCGGCACAAATGAAATCAGTCGAAAGTTTTGTTTTTATGTGCTCTAACAATTATTGGCAAATACCATTTTATGGAAAAATATCAGGTATCAAAGGACAATCTTACATATCCACTCAATTAAATTTGAAATGATGGCCAAGTAATGTATTTTTTATTCGAGCATATAACATTACATTGATAACAAAAGAAATCTTTCTTTTTTCTTCCGAAAAAATGACAACATTAAGTTTGAATTCAATAAGAAAAATTCTTCTGATTGGCTTTCAAATAACATTCTTTGTAAACCTTTCAAACCATTTAATATGATCACGGTTTCAAAAACCGTTTTAATCTACGGTTTCAAAAATCGTTTTTATGGTCATCATCTGACATATTTATCCACAAATTTTCCAAGACAATTTTAACCATAGAGATTAAATAACCATTTTTCAAAATTAGGGACTTCTCAAAAGCTAAAACTTTTCAGTTTCAATCTTTGTAAAACTTTTCAAAACCATTTTGATAAGATTATTCAATTCAATTGGTGTCCTCCTTTAATGGCTTCAAAAACAATTTTTTATTTTTAAATATGGCTTAAAAACCATTTTGTGTACGGTTTTTATTTCTCTAAAACCATTTTTTATGCATATAAAGTGTGGAGTCACGCTAAACTTGAAGATTCACGTCTGGTTCACCAATTTGTTTACACTGATTTTTGGTAATGTAAACTTCATTATCCATCAATGGTTTAAGACTGGATTATGTATTTTTAAAGTGGTTCGTTCAAGTCTCACGATTTATGATATCACTTCATGCATTCATTAAGAACAAAATTATTGTTCTTTTCGATGTTAGAATTGCATCCAACATCTTTTAATAACAAGTTGTCTCATGAATATGTAATAGAAAAATGCTCAAGTGAGCATATTCAAAAGAAGAAAAAGAAAATAAAGATGAAAAGAAATGTAAATTGCAAAAGAATGAAGAAAATAAAGCAAGAACAGCAATATTAAAATTTAAGCTAATTTAAAGATGATTGGAATTTGTCAATCTGTCCACTCCTGAACCCTTTGGCTCCCATTGTGTGGTTGTTACAGAGTTTTCAAAAATCAAAAAACCAACCCATTGTTATTATTACAAATTGATATATATAGACCTTATAGAGAAAACTACCACTAAATCCTACGTTCTATATTAAAATTATAAATAACTTCCTGTAACGTCCTAAGACACTAAGAAATAACTTCCATGCACTAAAACACTAGAAAATATTCTTCAACGCACTTCAGCCTTGTTTGTCACTGCATGTTCCACTTTGCCTTGTTGCACTCCAAGTTTGACTTCTTTGGTTGAAATTGCGGTGCGTCGAAGTCTGTATGTTATTGGTCGAAATCCCTTTGCACTTTGTAGTATGTCGAAATAACTCATCTGCCTTGTCGAAAATATATTCATGAGTTCGACCAAATATTTAATTTTTGGTACTAATAGAGGCCCCCAAAAATGTTGTTTCTCGAAAGACATGAGAGGAATACCATTTTGAAACACAATACCAAAAACGAACATTGTATGTTCTTCTTCGGCCATTTCATCAAAAGTTTTTTTCCATCTCTCTAGGCCAAATTCAAATTTAGTATTTTGGCTTTAATGAACTTCAAATAAATCAATAAAAAAATCAACCGGTAATATATGTATATACCATTCATGGATGCATGACATTGATTGTATCTAAACCAATCATAAAACTTTCGAATATTTATCATCATAATCGGCACAAATGAAATCAGTCGAAAGTTTTGTTTTTATGTGCTCTAACAATTATTGGCAAATACCATTTTATGGAACAATATCATGTAGCAAAGGACAATCTTACATATCCACTCAATTAAATTTGAAATGATGGCCAAGTACCGTATTTTTTATTGGAGCATATAACATTACATTGAAAACAAAAGAAATCTTTTTTTTTTTCCAAAAAAATGACAATATTAAGTTTGAATTCAATAAGAAAAATTCTTCTGATTGGCTTTAAAATAACAGTCTTTGTAAACCTTTCAAACCATTTAATATGATCACGGTTTCCAAAACCGTTTTAATCTACAGTTTCAAAAACCGTTTTTATGGTCATCATCTGACATATTTATCCAGAAATTTTCCAAGACACTTTTAATCATAGAGATTAAATCACCATTTTTCAAACATTAGAGGCCTCTCAAAGGCTAAAATTTTCAGTTTCAATCTTTGTAAAACTTTTCAAAACCATTTTGATAAGATCATTCAAATCAATTGGTGTCCTCCTTTAATGGCTTCAACAACAATTTTTTATTTTTAAATATGGCTTAAAAACCATTTTGTGTACGGTTGTTATTTCTCTAAAACCATTTTTTATGCATATAAAGTGTGGAGTCACGCTAAACTTGAAGATTCACGTCTGGTTCACCAATTTGTTTACACTGATTTTTGGTAATGTAAACTTCATTATCCATCAATGGTTTAAGACTGGATTATGTATTTTTAAAGTGGTTCGTTCAAGTCTCACGATTTATGATATCACTTCATGCATTCATTAAGAACAAAATTATTGTTCTTTTCGATGTTAGAATTGCATCCAACATCTTTTAATAACAAGTTGTCTCATGACAATGTAATAGAAAAATGCTCAAGTGAGCATATTCAAAAGAAGAAAAAGAAAAGAAAGATGAAAAGAAATGTAAATTGCAAAAGAAAGAAGAAAATAAAGCAAGAACAACAATATTAAAATTTAAGCTAATGTAAAGATGATTGGAATCTGTCAATCTGTCCACTCCTGAACCCTTTGGCTCCCATGGTGTGGGTGTTACAGAGTTTTCAGAAATCAAAAAACCAACCCATTGTTATTATTACAAACTGATATATATAGACCTTATAGAGAAAACTACCACTAAATCCTACGGTCTATATTAAAAATATAAATAACTTCCTATAACTTCCTAAGACACTAGGAAAAAACTTCCATGCACTAAAACACTAGAAAATATTCTTCAATGCACTTCAGCCTTGTTTGTCACCGCATGTTCCACTTTGCCTTGTTGCACTCCAAGTTCAACTTCTTTGGTTGAAATTGCGGTGCGTTGAAGTCTGTATGTTATTGTTCGAAATCCCTTTGCACTTTGTAGTATGTCGAAATAACTCATCTGCCTTGTCGAAAATATATTCATGAGTTCGACCAAATATTTAATTTTTGGTACTAATAGAGGCCCCCCAAAATGTTGTTTCTCGAAAGACATGAGAGGAATAACATTTTAAAACACAATACCAAAAATGAACATTGTATGTTCTTCTTCGGCCATTTCATCAAAAGTTTTTTTTCATCTCTCTAAGCCAAATTTAAATTTAGTATATTGGCTTTAATGAACTTCAAATAAATCAATAAAAAAATCAATCGGTAATATATGTATATACCATTCATGGATGCATGACTTTGATTGTATCTAAACCAATCATAAAACTTTTGAATATTTATCATCATAATCGGCACAAATGAAATCAGTCAAAAGTTTTGTTTTTATGTGCTCTAACAATTAATGGCAAATACCATTTTATGGAACAATATCATGTAGCAAAGGAAGATCTTACATATCCACTCAATTAAATTTGAAATGATGGCCAAGTACCGTATTTTTTATTGGAGCATATAACGTTACAATGATAACAAAAGAAATCTTTTTTTATTTTTCCAAAAAAATGACAATATTAAGTTTGAATTCAATAAGAAAAATTCTTCTGATTGGCTTTAAAATAACAATCTTTGTAAACCTTTCAAACCATTTAATATGATCACGGTTTCAAAAACCGTTTTAATCTACGGTTTCAAAAACCGTTTTTATGGCCATCATCTGACATATTTATCCAGAAATTTTCCAAGACACTTTTAATCATAGAGATTAAATCACCATTTTTCAAACATTAGAGGCCTCTCAAAGGCTAAAACTTTTCAGTTTCAATCTTTGTAAAACTTTTCAAAACCATTTTGATAAGATTATTCAATTCAATTGGTGTCCTCCTTTAATGGCTTCAACAACAATTTTTTATTTTTAAATATGGCTTAAAAACCATTTCATGTACGGTTTTTGTTTCTCTGAAACCACTTTTTATGCATATAAAGTGTGGAGTCACGCTAAAATTGAAGATTCACGTCGGGTTCTCCAATTTGTTTACACCGATTTTTGGTAATGTAAACTTCATTATCCATCAATGGTTTAAGACTGGATTATGTATTTTTAAAGTGGTTCGTTCAAGTCTAACGATTAATGATATCACTTCATGCAATCATTAAGAACAAAATTATTGTTCTTTTCGATGTTAGAATTGCATCCAACATCTTTTAATAACAAGTTGTCTCATGACAATGTAATAGAAAAATGCTCAAGTGAGCATAATCAAAAGAAGAAAAAGAAAAGAAAGATGAAAAGAAATGTAAATTGCAAAAGAAAGAAGAAAATAAATCAAGAACAACAATATTAAATTTAAGCTAATGTAAAGATGATTGGAATCTGTCGATCTGTCCACTCCTGAACCCTTTGGCTCCCATTGTGTGGTTGTTACAGAGTTTTCAAAAATCAAAAAACCAACCCATTGTTATTATTACAAACTGATATATATAGACCTTATAGAGAAAACTACCACTAAATCCTACGGTCTATATTAAAAATATAAATAACTTCCTATAACTTCCTAAGACACTAGGAAAAAACTTCAATACACTAAAACACTAGAAAATATTCTTCAATGCACTTCAGCCTTGTTTGTCACCGCATGTTCCACTTTGCCTTGTTGCACTCCAAGTTTAACTTCTTTGGTTGAAATTGCGGTGCGTCGAAGTCTGTATGTTATTGGTCGAAATCCCTTTGCACTTTGTAGTATGTCGAAATAACTCATCTGCCTTGTCGAAAATATATTCATGAGTTCGACCAAATATTTAATTTTTGGTACTAATAGAGGCCCCCAAAAATGTTGTTTCTCGAAAGACATGAGAGGAATACCATTTTGAAACACAATACCAAAAACGAACATTGTATGTTCTTCTTCGGCCATTTCATCAAAAGTTTTTTTCCATCTCTCTAGGCCAAATTCAAATTTAGTATATTAGCTTTAATGAACTTCAAATAAATCAATAAAAAAATCAACCGGTAATATATGTATATACCATTCATGGATGCATGACATTGATTGTATCTAAACCAATCATAAAACTTTCGAATATTTATCATCATAATCGGCACAAATGAAATCAGTCGAAAGTTTTGTTTTTATGTGCTCTAACAATTATTGGCAAATACCATTTTATGGAACAATATCATGTAGCAAAGGACAATCTTACATATCCACTCAATTAAATTTGAAATGATGGCCAAGTACCGTATTTTTTATTGGAGCATATAACATTACATTGAAAACAAAAGAAATCTTTTTTTTTTTTCCAAAAAAATGACAATATTAAGTTTGAATTCAATAAGAAAAATTCTTCTGATTGGCTTTAAAATAACAGTCTTTGTAAACCTTTCAAACCATTTAATATGATCACGGTTTCCAAAACCGTTTTAATCTACAGTTTCAAAAACCGTTTTTATGGTCATCATCTGACATATTTATCCAGAAATTTTCCAAGACACTTTTAATCATAGAGATTAAATCACCATTTTTCAAACATTAGAGGCCTCTCAAAGGCTAAAATATTCAGTTTCAATCTTTGTAAAACTTTTCAAAACCATTTTGATAAGATTATTCAATTCAATTGGTGTCCTCCTTTCATGGCTTCAACAACAATTTTTTATTTTAAATATGGCTTAAAAACCATTTCATGTACGGTTTTTGTTTCTCTGAAACCATTTTTTATGCATATAAAGTGTGGAGTCAAGCTAAACTAGAAGATTCACGTCGGGTTCACCAATTTGTTTACACCGATTTTTGGTAATGTAAACTTCATTATCCATCAATGGTTTAAGACTGGATTATGTATTTTTAAAGTGGTTCATTCAAGTCTCACGATTTATGATATCACTTCATGCATTCATTAAGAACAAAATTATTGTTCTTTTCGATGTTGGAATTGCATCCAACATCTTTTAACAACAAGTTGTCTCATGACAGCTGGACCGTCATAATATTCCTAAAGGCTTAAGAGCTTTTTAGAAGTGCTCAAACGCCCTCTAGAAGGATTTGGGCGTCCTCTAAAAGGGCTCCAAGGCCTAGGCGCGCCCCCTCTAGGGCGCCGCCTTTCTTAACTTCTAGAACTATCTTGAAACCGCCTAAAGTACTTAAATACCCCTGTTACTTGGAGACTAAGTAACCGAAACCCAAGTCCATAGAAGGCTATAAATATAGCATTCTCAAGGCTTCCAATAATCAGTCAAAACCCTAGAAAGCGATACAAACCCTAGTATCCATCACTCATACTTTTTTGCAAGTATTGTTGACGCCGTCTGTGGGAAAAGGTAAAACTAGCCTCCAACCACGTTTCCCAAACAAAAGTCCCCTCTGACGGTCTCCAAAAGGATGCCCAGAGAAACGGTTCGCAGGCCTTAAAGCTAATCTTCAACATCGTCGAAGGAGAGAAACAGGTGTATGCGTTCCTTTCTTTTTCTTTCACCGATTTAAAATTCACCTTCTCGCTGTTAGTATCCGGTACCAAATTATTTTAGTCACTAATCGTTATTGCTTTAACATGCTTTTCAAAAGATTGTTTTGAAAAAGAATCAATTGACATGGTTACCGATTATCGTTTATAGCCAAATACATATATGACTTAATTTGGCAATTTATTATGATCATATATGACGAAACCAAGTTGTTTAATCATACTACTCGATCGTTTTAATTGTGCGTATGATACTGTTCTATTCTAATATGTTTGTCTTATTATATTATTATATACCTTAGTTTCTTCTCTCTATGTTCAATCAATCTAATTTATACTTGTTTCCATTGTATTTTTTAATTCATACGGCATCGTGATTCTATGAACAGGAAAAAGTGATACGTTAAGTGCTGACTAACTATTAGTATATAGACCACCATTGTACATGACAATATCATATGTTTTAGGTTAATTGCTACATGAGATATAAAGTGTTTTTCATTATTAGGATTTAGGAGATGTACGCTATTCCTTTTTTAAATATAACCAAAGCGAGATTATTATTTTTTAGCGTGAGCACGTCTTTTTGGTTGGATCTCGCTTCCTGCAAGGCAGTCAGCGCTTGAAGTTGTGCTCCAGGGATTTATAAATGTGCTGCTTGAGTTTTTAGCGGTAGCGCTTGATATTCGGTTGATCAGCACCCATCTCTGGTGATGCTTCTGGAATCGGAGAAATTCTACAAAACAAGGTCGGACGAAGACTTCAACGAAAATGGCGAAGGTTGGGCGAGCAGTTGCCTGGCGAGTAGTACTCGCCCCATCAATTTCAGATAAGAATATTATTTTTGTGCTCAACAATTGTTTAATCAAATAGTATATTTTGAGTAAATATACTATTTGATTTGAAGAAGATTTATTTACCAATATATTTTAAGAAAATATATTATTTGATTTCAAGGAAATTTATTGCCCAACATATTTGAAGAAAATATATTGTTTGATTTGAAGAAAATAAATTTATCGCCGAATATATTTTGAGAAAATATATTTCCACTTGTTGATTTGAAGAAAATTTTGTGCTCCAATATTTTAAGAAAATATATTTACACTTTTAGATTTGAAGAAAATAAATTTATTGTCGTATATATTTTGAGAAAATATACTATTTGATTTGAAGAAAATATATTGTTTGATTTGAAGAAAATAAATTTATCGCCAAATATATTTACACTTTTAGATTTGAAGAAAATAAATTTATTGTCATATATATTTTGAAAAAATATACTATTTGATTTGAAGAAAATATATTGTTTGATTTGAAGAAAATTTATTGTCGTATATATTTTGGAAAAGATATTTTGTTGATTTAAGGAAAATAAAGAATGATAATAGGTAAAACATAAGAGATAGGACCAAGTTAATAGGACTACTCTAGGTACCCAACGGCAAAAGTGAAGTGTAGTATTGATAAAGGTCACATAGAAGAGATTCTGTCAAGGAAAACCCTGGTATTTAAGTGGTTCAGGTGACCCACATCTCTTTCCTGGGAACCCTTTTTATGCATCACTTTGCAAACTGAACTAACTGCTTAGTAAAAATATAGATAATGGAGAATAACATCAGGTTAGATAGATCAACCCATGAAGAAGAATAAAATTGAGCAGAAGACTTAGTCCTAACTTCATAAGAGGAATTAAAGACATAAAAGAATTCAAGTTAGTAGAAGAAAGAGAAGGAGTATAGAATAAAAGAACGAAGTGGGCGAGTTAGTTTAAATCTAATAAGGAAGTGGCAGGAAGACTTAGTTTTCAATCTAATAGAAAAAAGAAAAGGATGAGGAGTAGAAATGTGGGCGAGTTAATAAGAGAAGACAAAAAGTAGTTAATTTCCATTGAAAATGATTAAATATGATACTTCTTACTTTATGATACTGTTTACTTTGGAAGTGTAGAATAATTGTTATATTTCAGATAAATCAAGCTTGGGAGGCATACAAACCCGCCAATGGCGAGATTAAAAGGAAGAACTCACCACACAAATGTGCCATAATGAAATTCCACAGAGAAGCACCCGGAAAAGATCATGACCGCCTAAACTGGGTTAACCTTTTCAAGGCTCTGACTCGTCGGCAAGAAGAACATAGACCGCCCAAACTGGGTCAACCTTTTTAAGGCTCTGACTCGGCGGCAAGAAGAACATAGACCACCTAAACTGGGTTAACCTTACCAAAGGCTCTAACTCGGCGCGAACGCCTAAAACGGAGTAAACCTTAAAAATAAAGGCTCTAGCTCGGCGACTTTTAAAGGGTTAATCTTATCTAAAGGCTCTAAGTCGGCGCCCGAGAGTTAACCTTCTTAAAGGCAATAACTCGGCGCGAACGCCTAAACAGGGATTGAACCCGGCGTCGTTAAATAAACCTGACGCCAAAGCATGAATTAACCTTATCAAAGGCTCTAACTTGGCGTCTAATAAATGGGAACGCCTAAACATGGATGGATCCCAGCGTCGTTAAACTTTGAACGCCTAAACAGTGAGCGAACACGACGTCGTTAAATAAACAGAGCGCCTAAACAGGGCTGACCTCATTAAAGGCCCTAACCCGGCGTCATAGAATCGAACGCCTAAACTGGATTAACCTTCGTAGAGGCTCCAACTCGGCGTGGTAAAAATAAAATAGAGCGCCTAAACTAGGCTAACCTAATTCAAGGCTCTAGCTCGGCATCAAAAGAAGAACGGACTAGGTCGAAAACGAAGAGAAAAACACAAACACGAACAACAATTTCGACAAAGTAAAGCAAGTCAGAAATACATCAAAGTAAGGACAAAGCGTTAAAATAAAGTGCAGCAAGCAAAATAAATCACCAGTCAAAGTCATAATATTACAAAAAGTGCCTAGACAGGTCGCCCATAAAAAGAAGAGAGAGTAAATTCAAACTACAAAAGATCAAGGCTCATCAATGAACTCGCCCTTCTGGACAATCTTCAGAGAATCCAACGCAGATAAGTCTAGCTCTGGAAACAAGAAAGCACCCTAAAACTTGGCCCTATGAAAACCATCTTCGAAATGGCTAAACAGCGCCATCTTGCCATTCTCCACTTCATCTTTGGCTTTGGCCAGCTCTCCCTCCGAAAAAATGACGACATTAAGTTTGAATTCAATAAGAAAAATTCTTCTGATTGGCTTTAAAATAACAGTCTTTGTAAAACTTTCAAACCATTTAATATGATCACGGTTTCAAAATTTATTTTAATCTACGGTTTCAAAAACCGTTTTTATGGTCATCATCTGACATAATTATCCAGAAATTTTCCAAGACACTTTTAACCATAGAGATTAAATCACCATTTTTCAAACATTAGAGACCTCTCAAAGGCTAAAACTTTTCAGTTTCAATCTTTGTAAAACTTTTCAAAACCATTTTGATAAGATTATTCAATTCAATTGGTGTCCTCATTTAATGGCTTCAACAACAATTTTTTATTTTTAAATATGGCTTAAAAACCATTTCATGTACGGTTTTTGTTTCTCTGAAACCATTTTTTATGCATATAAAGTGTAGAGTCACGCTAAACTTGAAGATTCACGTCGGGTTCACCAATTTGTTTACACCGATTTTTGGCAATGTAAACTTCATTATCCATCAATGGTTTAAGACTGGATTATGTATTTTTAAAGTGGTTCGTTCAAGTCTCACGATTTATGATATCACTTCATGCATTCATTAAGAACAAATATATTGTTCTTTTCGATGTTAGAATTGCATCCAACATCTTTTAATAACAAGTTGTCTCATGACAACGTAATAGAAAAATGCTCAAGTGAGCAAGAACATAAAGAAGAAAATAAAGCAAGAACAATAATATTAAATTTCAGCTAATGTAAAGATGATTGGAATCTGTCAATCTGTCCACTCCTGAACCCTTTGGCTTCCATGGTGTGGGTGTTACAGAGTTTTCAGAAATCAAAAAATCAACCCATTGTTATTATTACGAACTGATATATATATATATATATATATATATATATATATATGGACCTTGTAGAGAAAACTACCACTAAATCCTACGGTCTATATTAAAAATAGAAATACAATCCTATACCTTCCTAAGACACTAGGAAATAACTTCCATGCACTAAAACAGTAGGAAATATTCTTCAATGCACTTCAGCCTTGTTTGTCACCGCACGTTCCACTTTGCCTTGTTGCACTCCAACTTTAACTTCTTTGGTCGAAATTGCGGTGTGTCGAAGTCTATATGTTATTGGTCGAAATCCATTTGCACTTTGTAGTATGTCGAAATAACTCATCTGCCTTGTCGAAAATATAATCATGAGTTCGACCAAATATTTAAATTTTGGTACTAACAGAGGCCCCCCAAAATGTTGTTTCTTGGAAGACATGAGAGGAATAACATTTTGAAACACAATACCAAAAATGAACATTGTATGTTCTTCTTCGGCCATTTCATCAAAATAAAAATTTCACCTCTCTAAGCCAAATTTAAATTTAGTTTATTGGCTTTAATGAACTTCAAATAAATCACTCAAAAAATCAACCGATAATATATGTATATACCATTCATGGATACATGACTTTGATTGTATCTAAACGAATCATAAAACTTTCGAATATTTATCATCATAATCGTCACAAATGAAATCAGTCGAAAGTTTTGTTTTTATGTGCTCTAACAATTAATGGAAAATACCATTTTATGGAATAATATCATGTATCAAAGGACAGTCTTACATATCCATTCAATTAAATTTGAAATGATGGCCAAGTACCGTATTTTTTATTTGAGCATATAACATTACATTGATAACAAAAGAAATCTTTCTTCTTTTTTTTTTCCAAAAAAATGACAACATTAAGTTTGAATTCAATAAGAAAAATTCTTCTAATATGCTTTGAAATAACATTCTTTGTAAAACTTTCAAACCATTTAATATGATCGCGGTTTCAAAAACCGTTTTAATCTACGGTTTCAAAATTCGTTTTTATGGTCATCATCTGACATATTTATCCACAAATTTTCCAAGACAATTTTAACCATAGAGATTAAATAACCATTTTTCAAACATTAGGGACTTCTCAAAAGCTAAAACTTTTCAGTTTCAATCTTTGTAAAACTTTTCAAAACAATTTTGATAAGATTATTCAATTCAATTGGTGTCCTCCTTTAATGGCTTCAACAAAAATTTTTTATTTTTAAATATGGCTTAATAACCATTTCATGTACGGTTTTTGTTTCTCTGAAACAATTTTTTATGCATATAAAGTGTGGAGTCACGCTGAACTTGAAGATTCACGCCGGGTTCACCAATTTGTTTACACCGATTTTTGGTAATTTAAACTTCATTATCCATCAATGGTTTAAGACTGGATTATGTATTTTTAAAGTGGTTCGTTCAAGTCTCACGTTCATGATATCACTTCATGCATTCATTAAGAACAAAATTATTGTTCTTTTCGATGTTAGAATTGCATCCAACATCTTTTAATAACAAGTTGTCTCATGACAACGTAATAGAAAAATGCTCAAGTGAGCATATTCAAAAGATTAAAAAGAAAAGAAAGACGAAAAGAAATGAAAATTGCAAAAGAAAGAAGAAAATAAAGCATGAACAATAATATTAAATTTAAGCTAATGTAAAGATGATTGGAATTTGTCAATCTGTCCACTCCTGAACCCTTTGGCTCCCATTGTGTGGGTGTTACAGAGTTTTCAGAAATCAAAAAACCAACCCATTGTTATTATTACAAACTAATATATATAGACCTTATAGAGAAAACTACCACTAAATCCTACGGTCTATATTAAAAATAGAAATAACATCCTATGACTTCCTAAGACACTAGGAAATAACTTCCATGCACTAAAACACTAGGAAATATTCTTGAATGCACTTCAGCCTTGTTTGTCACCGCCCGTTCCACTTTTCCTTGTTGCACTCCAACTTTAACTTCTTTGGTTGAAATTGCGATGTGTCGAAGTCTGTATGTTATTGGTCGAAATCCCTTTGCACTTTGTAGTATGTCGAAATAACTCATCTGCCTTGTCGAAAATATAATCATGAGTTCGACCAAATATTTAAATTTTGGTACTAACAGAGGACCCCCAAAATGTTGTTTCTTGAAAGACATGAGAGGAATAACATTTTGAAACACAATACCAAAAACGAACATTGTATGTTCTTCTTCGGCCATTTCATCGAAATTTTTTTTTCATCTCTCTAAGCCAAATTCAAATTTAGTATATTGGCGTTAATGAACTTCAAATAAATCACTCAAAAAATCAACCGGTAATATATGTATATACCATTCATGGATACATGACTTTGATTGTATCTAAACCAATCAAAAAACTTTCGAATATTTATCATCATAATCGGCACAAATGAAATCAGTCGAAAGTTTTGTTTTTACATGCTCTAACAATTAATGGCAAATACCATTTTATGGGACAATATCATGTATCAAAGGACATTCTTACATATCCACTCAATTAAATTTGAAATGATGGCCAAGTACCGTATTTTTTATTCGAGCATATAACATTACATTGATAACAAAAGAAATCTTTCTTTTTTTTTTTTCCAAAAAAATGACAACAATAAGTTTGAATTCAATAAGAAAAATTCTTCTGATTGGCTTTGAAATAACATTCTTTGTAAAACTTTCAAACCATTTAATATGATCGCGGTTTCAAAAACCGTTTTAATATACGGTTTCAAAATTCGTTTTTATGGTCATCATCTGACATATTTATCCACAAATTTTCCAAGACAATTTTAACCATAGAGATTAAATAACCATTTTTCAAACATTAGGGACTTCTCAAAAGCTAAAACTTTTCAGTTTCAATCTTTGTAAAACTTTTCAAAACCATTTTGATAAGATTATTCAATTCAATTGGTGTCCTCCTTTAATGGCTTCAACAACAATTTTTTATTTTTAAATATGGCTTAAAAACCATTTCATGTACGGTTTTGGTTTTTGTTTCTCTGAAATCATTTTTTATGCATATAAATTGTGGAGTCACGCTAAACTTGAAGATTCACGTCGGGTTCACCAATTTGTTTACACCGATTTTTGGTAATGTAAACTTCATTATCCATCAATGGTTTAAGACTGGATTATGTATTTTTAAAGTGGTTCGTTCAAGTCTCACGATTTATGATATCACTTCATGCATTCATTAAGAACAAAATTATTGTTCTTTTCGATGTTAGAATTGCATCCAACATCTTTTAATAACAAGTTGTGTCATGACAACGTAATAGAAAAATGCTCAAGTGAGCATATTCAAAAGAATAAAAAGAAAAGAAAGACGAAAAGAAATGAAAATTGCAAAAGAAAGAAGAAAACAAAGCAAGAACAATAATATTAAATTTCAGCTAATGTAAAGATGATTGGAATCTGTCAATCTGTCCACTCCTGAACCCTTTGGCTCCCATGGTGTGGGTGTTACAGTGTTTTCAGAAATCAAAAAATCAACCCATTGTTATTATTACAAAATGATATATATAGACCTTGTAGAGAAAACTACCACTAAATCCTACGGTCTATATTAAAAATAGAAATAACATCCTATAACTTCCTAAGACACTAGGAAATAACTTCCATGCACTAAAACACTAGGAAACATTCTTCACTGCACTTCAACCTTGTTTGTCACCGCACGTTCCACTTTGCCTTGTTGCACTGCAACTTTAACTCCTTTGGTCGAAATTGCGGTGTGTCGAAGTCTGTATGTTATTGGTCGAAATCGCTTTGCACTTTGTAGTATGTCGAAATAAATCATCTGCCTTGTCGAAAATTTAATCTTGAGAACGACCAAATATTTAATTTTTGGTACTAACAGAGGCCCCCCAAAATGTTGTTTCTCAGAAGAAATGAGAGTAATAACATTTTGAAACACAATACCAAAAATGAACATTGTATGTTCTTCTTTGGCCATTTCATCAAAAGTTTTTTTTCATCTCTCTAAGCCAAATTTAAATTTAGTATATTGGCTTTAATGAACTTCAAATAAATGAATAAAAAATAAATCGGTAATATATGTATATACCATTCATGGATGCATGACTTTGATTGTATCTAAACCAATCATAAAACTTTCGAATATTTATCATCATAATCGGCACAAATGAAATCAGTCAAAAGTTTTGTTTTTATGTGCTCTAACAATTAATGGCAAATACCATTTTATGGAACAATATCATGTAGCAAAGGAAAATCTTACATATCCACTCAATTAAATTTGAAATGATGGCCAAGTACCGTATTTTTTATTGGAGCATATAACATTACATTGATAACAAAAGAAATCTTTTTTTTTTCCAAAAAAATGACAATATTAAGTTTGAATTCAATAAGAAAAATTCTTCTGATTGGCTATAAAATAACAATCTTTGTAAACCTTTCAAACCATTTAATATGATCACGGTTTCAAAAACCGTTTTAATCTACGGTTTCAAAAACCGTTTTTATGGTCATCATCTGACATATTTATCCAGAAATTTTCCAAGACACTTTTAATCATAGAGATTAAATCACCATTTTTCAAACATTAGAGGCCTCTCAAAGGCTAAAATTTTCAGTTTCAATCTTTGTAAAACTTTTCAAAACCATTTTGATAAGATTATTCAATTCAATTGGTGTCCTCCTTTAATGGCTTCAACAACAATTTTTTATTTTTAAATATGGCTTAAAAACCATTTCATGTACGGTTTTGGTTTTTGTTTCTCTGAAATCATTTTTTATGCATATAAAGTGTGGAGTCACGCTAAACTTGAAGATTCACGTCGGGTTCACCAATTTGTTTACACCGATTTTTGGTAATGTAAATTTTATTATCCATCAATGATTTAAGACTGGATTATGTATTTTTAAAGTGGTTCGTTCAAGTCTCACGATTTATGATATCACTTCATGAATTCATTAAGAACAAAATTATTGTTCTTTTCGATGTTAGAATTGCATCCAACATCTTTTAATAACAAGTTGTGTCATGACAACGTAATAGAAAAATGCTCAAGTGAGCATATTCAAAAGAATAAAATGAAAAGAAAGACGAAAAGAAATGAAAATTGCAAAAGAAAGAAGAAAACAAAGCAAGAACAATAATATTAAATTTCAGCTAATGTAAAGATGATTGAAATCTGTCAATCTGTCCACTCCTGAACCCTTTGGCTCCCATGGTGTGGGTGTTACAGAGTTTTCAGAAATCAAAAAATCAACCCATTGTTATTATTACAAACTGATATATATATAGACCTTCTAGAGAAAACTACCACTAAATCCTACGGTCTATATTAAAAATAGAAATAACATCCTACAACTTCCTAAGACACTAGGAAATAACTTCCATGCACTAAAACACTAGGAAACATTCTTCACTGCACTTCAACCTTGTTTGTCACCGCACGTTCCACTTTGCCTTGTTGCACTGCAACTTTAACTCCTTTGGTCGAAATTGCGGTGTGTCGAAGTCTGTATGTTATTGGTCGAAATCGCTTTGCATTTTGTAGTATGTCGAAATAAATCATCTGCCTTGTCGAAAATTTAATCATGAGAACGACCAAATATTTAATTTTTGGTACTAACAGAGGCCCCCCAAAATGTTGTTTCTCAGAAGACATGAGAGTAATAACATTTTGAAACACAATACCAAAAATGAACATTGTATGTTCTTCTTTGGCCATTTCATCAAAAGTTTTTTTTCATCTCTCTAAGCCAAATTCTAATTTATTATATTGGCTTTAATAAACTTCAAATAAATCACTTAAAAAATCCACTGGTAATATATGTATATACCATTCATGGATACATGACTTTTATTGTATCTAAACCAATCATAAAACTTTCGAATATTTATCATCATAATCGGCACAAATGAAATCCGTCGAAAGTTTTGTTTTTACGTGTTCTAACTATTAATGGCAAATACCATTTTATGGGATAATATCATGTATCAAAGGACATTCTTACATATCCACTCAATTAAATTTGAAATGATGGCCAGGTACCGTATTTTTTATTCGAGCATATAACATTACATTGATAAAAAAAGAAATCTTTCTTTTTTCTTCCGAAAAATTGACAACATTAAGTTTGAATTCAATAAAAAATATTCTTCTGATTGGCTTTAAAATAGCAGTCTTTGTAAAACTTTCAAACCATTTAATATGATCAAGGTTTCAAAAACCGTTTTAATCTACGGTTTCAAAAATCGTTTTAATGGTCATCATCTGACATATTTATCCAGAAATTTTCCAAGACAATTTTAACCATAGAGATTAAATAACCATTTTTCAAACATTAGGGACTGCTCAAAAGCTAAAACTTTTTAGTTTCAATCTTTGTAAAACTTTTCTAAACCATTTTGATAAGATTATTCAATTCAATTGGTGTCCTCCTTAAATGGCTTCAACACCAATTTTTTATTTTTAAATATGGCTTAAAAACCATTTCATGTACGGTTTTTGGTTCTCTGAAACCATTTTTTATGCATATAAAGTGTGGAGTCATGCTAAACTTGAAGATTCACGTCGGGTTCACCAATTTCTTTACACCGATTTTTGGTAATGTAAACTTCATTATCCATCAATGGTTTAAGACTGGATTATGCATTTTTAAAGTGGTTCGTTCAAGTCTCACGATTTATGATATCACTTCATGCATTCATTAAGAACAAAATTATTGTTCTTTTCGATGTTAGAATTGCATCCAACATCTTTTTATAATAAGTTGTCTCATGACAATGTAATAGAAAAATGCTGTGAGCATCTATATCTATCTATCTATATATCTTTGTAAATGAAACTTGAGTTAACCATGTACAAGTATTATGTCTATGTGGCACTTCTAAAAGAGCATATTCTCACTCTCTTATTCTAAAATTCATTATTTATCTCCACTATATCAAAATTTAATGTGTGATGTTAATGATACATAATTAAAACTTGAACCTTGGTTTTAAAAATTCTACATTTCATAATTTTGTAACCGCATATTTTGTGCTAATTGATTAGCCACTTTACTAATTCATTTTCCTTTGGTTAAATATTTTTCATTGTCTTAAATCATAGTCTACTGATGTCCATATTTTTCTTCAACTTCGTAACAGCTCCTCCATTTTAATTATTGTTCTAAATTTCTACACCTATAAATTTGGATTTATAGTCTATCACTGTCACTATAGCCTACCATCTATCTATCTTATATCTATCTAGATTGTAATCTTTCTTTACTATATTCTAAAGTAAGCTTGGGTTATTCTTGAGCAAGCATTGTGATGATACGTGCGACCTCTAAAAAAAATTAATTTCTTTACTAAGCTTGAATCATTCTTAAGTTATAATTGTGATATTGTGGCATCTCTTAAGAGGCTTAATCCATACTCTATTAGTTTATATCTAATTTAATAAAGTTGTAGGCAAGTTTAAGTACAAAAACTTTCCAACCTTTCCCGTTCAATTGTTTCATTTTTCAGCATCCATATATTTGTGAGAAAATAATAAATGTCAACATTATCATGTAACACTTGCTTCACATTTGCTGAAATAAAATCCGTTCATACCAAATATTGATATTTACACTACTTATTTATCATAAATGTATTTGCTTCCATTTTTTCTTTGTAGCCGAAAATATGTATATGGTGCATCAATCGCTTCCATCAATTTAACTCCCTATTGTCTCACAACAAATATAAGTCTCATTTGCTTTGCATTGCTTTGCAACTTGATGTTGTACTATTTTAGTTTATATTTCTTTTAGGATTCTACTACTATGAAGAAAAATTCCATCAATTTAACTCCCTACCATTTTGAAGGAATGAGTAAGTTTGGTACAAGTTTTTTTGTTGCTGTTCAAAATAAGAAAAACACGAGACTTATTTCTAATTCAAGTAGTATGCACCTTTGTTCTACGGATAACTTTAATTACAAGATATAACTCATTATATAATTTTGTTTGAATGTGATATATAGACTGAGTTTAGTGACTGAATTTTTTTTAAATTTGACATTTGATAATCATACTTCATGTGTCGTTAAATGATTATAGGCTTCAAATCATTTCCACAAAATGTCTTTTTTTTCCTATGTCGTTCATTTACTACTTTGTTTTGGTGTTTACACTATGTAAAGGTAGAAAATAAAGGAGAGATAAATTGTCTCACAGAAACCATTTTAGCATGTTATCTGTTGCATGAAATTTAATCTCTAACTTGATTAAATTAAAGGTTTTAGCCGTATTTATACCCAAAAAAAAGGGGTTTAGCCGATTTTAGAAGTAAGTGGGTTATAAGCTTATCTTTTACATTTTTTTTAACACTTATTAATCTCACATGCTATGTTGATAAAGCTTATGAGTGTTTGAAAGCAATCTTACATATCGTTAAGCTATGTTTACGCAATATTTTATAAGGGTAGTGAAAACTAAGCAATTACTCATGACATTTTTTTTTGGAAAAAAGCAGTTATTCATGACATGTAAATCGATATTCTGGCCAATGAAATTATAAGAGTCAAGCAAATTAGTCCTTCATATTTACACTAATAATAATAGTTTATATTTAAAGGTATAGTTGAAAATTTGTCAAAAAAAAAAAGGTATAGTTAAAAATGTGTGGTTATTTGATTATATGATACACACGGTATTTCTTTTTTTGGACAAATGTCTCTTTATCTTCTATCTATATATCTATTTATCTATCTATCTTCTATTTATCTATCTATATATCTTCTATAAATTAATTGCTTTTACCGTGACTGTTTTGAAGGCCAGCAGACACTATATTCTAGCATGCTTTAAATTTTAATATTAGCGTTATTAATATAATATATATATATATATATATATATATATATATATATATATAATAAAGCTTTTTTTATTTATTCTTTGTTAGTTGTAACTTTGTAAGATCATTCTATATTTATTTGCATTCATATATACATAAGCTATATATATCATTCATCTTCTATATATCAACTACCATTTTATACCTTGAATGCATTTAAAGTTATTGTGTGCTTATATATATATATATATATATATATATATATATATATATATATATATATATATATATATTGATTCATTCCAAGTAGTTTTTTGTGGTGGTGGGTGATATATAGTCAATCTTTTACTATAACTGGTATGTGACTCAACAGTTAACTCAATGATTAAGAAATTTAAATATGAGATAATCGTATTTTATTTTGTTTTGTTTGGAGAGGAATATTTACTGTTGTTGTGGATTTCATGATATACAATTGTACTTTGTGCAAGACTTAAAGAGAAACTATGTTTCATCTTAATTATATGTTTTCATCCGTGTGTTTAGCAAACTAGCAATATATTGCTTCGGTTTACTTTCTTCATTCTAGAATTGGAACAATAAAAAGCTATGTAACTTTGGAAGTTTTTCTTTTGAATCTTTCATTTTAGTGTCCCTATGATGTCAATTTCCTTCTTAGAATAGCGGGGTACCCGTACATACGCGCGTTTTTTTTTTTTTGTGTTCGTAATATACAATAAGTTATATTATTAGTTAAAATTGTTTATAATATTGATAAAACTTAATTAAAATCGTTTATTAAGTATAATTTTTTCTATAGATATTTATACCATAAAATATATAGTCCCTTGAAGACAAAAAAAAAACTTAAAAAGTATAGTTATGTGGAAAAATGGCATGAGTTTTTGCATAACTTTTTTGTTTGAGTCTTTTATGGATGTGTCTTTCTTAGGTTCTGTTTTATTTTTAATGGCTGAAAAATATGATTTATTTGTCTATGTTATATATCATTTGGATTGAAGGAAAAATTAATGACATTGAAGTTGAAGTCAATGGTACTGAATTAGAGAATGTTCAAAATGTCGATGTTCATTATTGAAAGTATGTTGTTAATGCTTCTATTTTGGATGAAACAATGTTTTGGTTAGTGACGTTTACAAATAATTTTTTGTTGTTTTCATGTTGTTAAGTTGTTGTTGATTAATTATAATTTTTATGATTCCTTGACAAATCTATTTTAGCATTTTCCTCAACGTGTTGCTGAGAATGGTTTGTATATCAATCAATCTAAAATTCTCCTTTTGATGAAGAAACTGGTAAATCTTATGACTGTGATGTTCACACTGCGTCAAGAACCATGCATCAAAAATACATAGGGAGAGGATGGTACCACTTTATTCTTGAAAAGGGCCTAAAAGACGTTATTGTGTTCATGATCAGTAATCCTCCTAATAGGATGTATGCTACCGTCGTTAACTGGACTGATTCTATGATCGAATGTGGTGGCTCAAGGTTTTGTGTATGATTTTCTATAATATTTAAGTCGTGGAAGGTTTGGCCAAAAAATGATTGTCCTATTTTTTGAAAATAAATTTTAATTATTTTTATGTTAAATTCGGTTAATCGTTGAAGTAATGAATTGAAGTTTATGTTAAACTATCTACGTTGATGGTATGATTTACATTTTCTAATATAATTCAGCAATGATTATTCTATATCGCAATCTTAAATCTAATATTTTGAAGGTAACAATTCTATATCGCGGACATAAATCCAATAATCTGATGGTAAGACCAAATTGAATGATTTTATAACTAAAGGACTAAAACTAAGTACAAATAAGGGACTAAAAGTACAATTAAATGTAAATATATTAATTGAAATTTTGTTGAGTACCTTATGTAAAGTCACTATTCAAATTCTAAAACTAACTTTATAGTATATTACAACTAAATGTCACGATAATTCATCAAGAAAAAGATTTAACCATTAATAAAATAGCTTCAACTATTTAGGGACATAATTATGGAACATAAAAGAAAATTTATCTCCACTAAAATTAAATTTTCAATGAATATGAGAGAACATAAATAAGATATAAGAGATTAAAAGTGAGAAGTTGATGCAGGTAAAGGTTAATTTTCTTCAATTTCATAAAGAAATAATATTGGGATTTATCATATTATCTATGACAAAATCAAACAATAAAAATAGTGTAATAAAAATTAATAATATTTAACATAATTTTAATGAAACCCGTGCAACGCACGGGTTGAATACCTAGTATTCAAAAGAAGAAAAAGAAAAGAAAGATGAAAAGAAATGCAAATTGCAAAAAAAGAAAAAAATAAAGCAAGAACAATAATATTAAATTTAAGCTAATGTAAAGATGATTGGAATCTGTCAATCTGTCCACTCCTGAACCCTTTGGCTCCCATGGTGTGGGTGTTACAGAGTTTTCAGAAATTAAAAAATCAACCCATTGTTATTATTACGAACTGATATATATAGACCTTGTAGAGAAAACTACCACTAAATCTGACGGTCTATATTAAAAATAGAAATAACATCCTATAACTTCCTAAGACACTAGGAAATAACTTCCATGCACTAAAACACTAGGAAATATTCTTCAATGCACTTCAACCTTGTTTGTCACCGCACGTTCCACTTTGCCTTGTTGCACTCCAACTTTAACTTCTTTGGTCGAAATTGCGGTGTGTCGAAGTCTGTATGTTATTGGTCGAAATCCCTTTGTACTTTGTAGTATGTCAAAATAACTCATCTGCCTTGTCGAAAATATAATCATGAATTCGACCAAATATTTAATTTTTCGTACTAACAGAGGCCCCCCAAAATGTTGTTTCTCGAAAGACATGAGAGGAATAACATTTTGAAACACAATACCAAAAATGAACATTGTATGTTCTTCTTCGGCCATTTCATCAAAAGTATTTTTTCATCTCTCTAAGCCAAATTCAAATTTAGTATATTGGCTTTAATGAACTTCAAATAAATCACTCAAAAAATCAACCGATAATATATGTATATACCATTCATGGATACATGACTTTGATTGTATCTAAACCAATCATAAAACTTTCGAATATTTATCATCATAATCGGCACAAATGAAATCAGTCGAAAGTTTTGTTTTTATGTGCTCTAACAATTAATGGCAAATACCATTTTATGGAACAATATCATGTATCAAAGGACAATCTAATATATCTACTCAATTAAATTTGAAATGATGGCCAAGTACTGTAGTTTTTATTCGAGCATATAACATTACATTGATAACAAAAGAAATATTTCTTTTTTCTTCCGAAAAAATGACAACATTAAGTTTGAATTCAATCAGAAAAATTATTCTGATTGACTTTAAAATAACAGTCTTTGTAAAACTTTCAAACAATTTAATATAATCACGGTTTCAAAAACCGTTTTAATCTACGTTTTCAAAAACCGTTTTTACGTTCATCATCTGACATATTTATCCAGAAATTTTCCAAGACAATTTTAGCCATAGAGATTAAATCACCATTTTTCAAACATTAGGGGCCTCTCAAAAACTAAAACTTATCAATTTCAATCTTTGTAAAACTTTTCAAAACCATTTTGATAAGATTATTCAATTCAATTGGTGTCCTCCTTTAATTGCTTCAACAACAATTATTTTTAAATATGGCTTAAAAACCATTTCATGTACGGTTTTTGTTTCTCTAAAACCATTTTTTATGCATATAAACTGTAGAGTCACGCTAAACTTGAAGATTCACGTCGGGTTCACCAATTTGTTTACACCGATTTTTGGTAATGCAAACTTCATTATCCATCATTCGTTTAAGACTGGATAATGTATTTTTAAAGTGGTTCGTTCAAGTCTCACGATTTATGATATCACTTCATGCATTCTTTAAGAGCAAAGTTATTGTTCTTTTCGATGTTAGAATTGCATCTAACATCTTTTAATAACAAGTTGTGTCATGACAACGTAATAGAAAAATGCTCAAGTGAGCATATTCAAAAGAAGAATAAGAAAAGAAAGATGAAAAGAAATGCAAATTGCAAAAGAAAGAAGAAAATAAAGAAAGAACAATAATATTAAATTTAAGCTAATGTAAAGATGATTGGAATCTGTCAATCTGTCCACTCCTGAACCCTTTGGCTCCCATGGTGTGGGTGTTACAGAGTTTTCAGAAATTAAAAAATCAACCCATTGTTATTATTACGAACTGATATATATAGACCTTGTAGAGAAAACTACCACTAAATCTGACGGTCTATATTAAAAATAGAAATAACATCCTATAACTTCCTAAGACACTAGGAAATAACTTCCATGCACTAAAACACTAGGAAATATTCTTCAATGCACTTCAACCTTGTTTGTCACCGCACGTTCCACTTTGCCTTGTTGCACTCCAACTTTAACTTCTTTGGTCGAAATTGCGGTGTGTCGAAGTCTGTATGTTATTGGTCGAAATCCCTTTGTACTTTGTAGTATGTCAAAATAACTCATCTGCCTTGTCGAAAATATAATCATGAATTCGACCAAATATTTAATTTTTCGTACTAACAGAGGCCCCCCAAAATGTTGTTTCTCGAAAGACATGAGAGGAATAACATTTTGAAACACAATACCAAAAATGAACATTGTATGTTCTTCTTCGGCCATTTCATCAAAAGTATTTTTTCATCTCTCTAAGCCAAATTCAAATTTAGTATATTGGCTTTAATGAACTTCAAATAAATCACTCAAAAAATCAACCGATAATATATGTATATACCATTCATGGATACATGACTTTGATTGTATCTAAACCAATCATAAAACTTTCGAATATTTATCATCATAATCGGCACAAATGAAATCAGTCGAAAGTTTTGTTTTTATGTGCTCTAACAATTAATGGCAAATACCATTTTATGGAACAATATCATGTATCAAAGGACAATCTAATATATCTACTCAATTAAATTTGAAATGATGGCCAAGTACTGTAGTTTTTATTCGAGCATATAACATTACATTGATAACAAAAGAAATATTTCTTTTTTCTTTCGAAAAAATGACAACATTAAGTTTGAATTCAATCAGAAAAATTATTCTGATTGACTTTAAAATAACAGTCTTTGTAAAACTTTCAAACAATTTAATATAATCACGGTTTCAAAAACCGTTTTAATCTACGTTTTCAAAAACCGTTTTTACGTTCATCATCTGACATATTTATCCAGAAATTTTCCAAGACAATTTTAGCCATAGAGATTAAATCACCATTTTTCAAACATTAGGGGCCTCTCAAAAACTAAAACTTATCAATTTCAATCTTTGTAAAACTTTTCAAAACCATTTTGATAAGATTATTCAATTCAATTGGTGTCCTCCTTTAATTGCTTCAACAACAATTATTTTTAAATATGGCTTAAAAACCATTTCATGTACGGTTTTTGTTTCTCTAAAACCATTTTTTATGCATATAAACTGTAGAGTCACGCTAAACTTGAAGATTCACGTCGGGTTCACCAATTTGTTTACACCGATTTTTGGTAATGCAAACTTCATTATCCATCATTCGTTTAAGACTGGATAATGTATTTTTAAAGTGGTTCGTTCAAGTCTCACGATTTATGATATCACTTCATGCATTCTTTAAGAGCAAAGTTATTGTTCTTTTCGATGTTAGAATTGCATCTAACATCTTTTAATAACAAGTTGTGTCATGACAACGTAATAGAAAAATGCTCAAGTGAGCATATTCAAAAGAAGAATAAGAAAAGAAAGATGAAAAGAAATGCAAATTGCAAAAGAAAGAAGAAAATAAAGAAAGAACAATAATATTAAATTTCAGCTAATGTAAAGATGATTGGAATCTGTCAATCTGTCCACTCCTGAACCCTTTGGCTCCCATGGTGTCGGTGTTACAGAATTTTCAGATATCAAAAAACAAACCCATTGTTATTATTACAAACTGATATATATAGACCTTGTAGAGAAAACTACCACGAAATCCTACGGTCTATATTAAAAATATAAATAACATCCTATAACTTCCTAAGACACTAGGAAATAACTTCCATGCACTAAAACACTAGGAAATATTCTTCAATGCACTTCAACCTTGTTTGTCACCGCACGTTCCACTTTGCCTTGTTGCACTCCAACTTTAACTTCTTTGGTCGAAATTGCGGTGCGTCGAAGTTTGTATGTTATTGGCCGAAATCCCTTTGCACTTTGTAGTATGTCGAAATAACTCATCTGCCTTGTCGAAAATATAATCATGAGTTCGACCAAATATTTCATTTTTGGTACTAACAGAGGCCCCCCAAAATGTTGTTTCTCGAAAGACATGAGAGGAATACCATTTTGAAACACAATACCAAAAATGAACATTGTATGTTCTTCTTCGGCCAGTTCATCAAAAGTTTTTTTTTCATCTCTCTAAGCCAAATTCAAATTTATTTTATTGGCTTTAATGAACCTTAAATAAATCAATAAAAAAATCAACCAGTAATATATGTATATACCATTCATGGATACATGACTTTGATTGTATTTAAACCAATCATAAAACTTTCGAATATTTATCATCATAATCAGCACAAATGAAATCAGTCTAAAGTTTTTTTTTTAGGTGCTCTAACAATTAATGGTAAATACCATTTTTGGAAAATTATCATGTATCAAAGGACAATCTTACATATCCACTCAATTAAATTTGAATTGATGGCCAAGTACCGTATTTTTTATTTGAGCATATAACATTACATTGATAACAAAAGAAATCTTTTTTTTTTTCGAAAAAATGACAACATTAAGTTTGATTTCAAGAAGAAAAGTTCTTCTGATTCGCTTTAAAATAACAATCTTTGTAAAACTTTCAAACCATTTAATATGATCACTGTCTCAAAAACCGTTTTAATCTACGGTTTCAAAAACAGTTTTTATGGTCATCAACTGACATACTTATCCAGAAATTTTCCAAGACAATTTTAACCAAAGAGATTGAATCACCAATTTTCAAACATTAGGGGCCTCTGAAAAGCTAAAATTTTTCAGTTTCAATCTTTGTAAAACTTTTCAAAACCATTTTGATAAGATTATTTAATTCAATTGGTGTCCTCCTTTAATGGCTTCAACAACAATTTTTTATTTTTAAATATGGCTTAAAAACCATTTCATGTACGGTTTTTGTTTCTCTGAAACCATTTTTTATGCATATAAAGTGTGTAGTCACGCTAAACTTGAAGATTCACGTCGGGTTCACCAATTTGTTTACACCGATTTTTGGTAATGTAAACTTCATTATCCATCAATGGTTTAAGATTGGATTATGTATGTTTAAAGTGGTTCGTTCAAGTCTCACGATTTATGATATCACTTCATGCATTCATTAAGAACAAAAGTAATGTTCTTTTCGATGTTAGAATTGCATCCAACATCTTTTAATAACAAATTGTCTCATGACAACGTAATAGTAAAATGCTCAAGTGAGCATATTCAAAAGAAGAAAAAGAAAAGAAAGATGAAAAGAAATGCAAATTGCAAAAGAAAGAAGAAAATAAAGCAAGAACAATAATATTAAATTTCAGCTAATGTAAAGATGATTGGAATCTGTCAATCTATCCATTCCTGAACCCTTTGGCTACCATGGTGTGGGTGTTACAGAGTTTTCAGAAATCAAAAAACCAACCCATTGTTATTATTACGAACATATATATATATATATATATATATATATATATATATATATATATATATATATATATATATATATATATATATACCTTGTAGAGAAAACTACCACTAAATCCTACGGTCTATATTAAAAATAGAAATAACATCCTATAACTTCCTAAGACACTAGGAAATAACTTCCATGCACTAAAACACTAGGAAATATTCTTCAATGCACTTTAGCCTTGTTTGTCACCGCATGTTCCACTTTGCCTTGTTGCACTCCAACTTTAACTTCTTTGGTCGAAATTGTGGTGTGTCGAAGTCTGTATGTTATTGGTCGAAATCCCTTTGCACTTTGTAGTATGTCGAAATAACTCATCTGCCTTGTCGAAAATATAATCTTGAGTTTGACCAAATATTTCAGTTCTGGTACTAACAGAGGCCCCATAAAATGTTGTTTCTCGAAAGACATGAGAGGAATAACATTTTGAAACACAATACCAAAAATGAACATTCACTACAAAAAAGCGCGCCTAATTGCGGCAGTTTTAAGCAAAGTTTGCGGCGGTTTTTAACCTCCGCGAGTCATTTTGTGGGATTTTTCAAAACCCCCGCTTATACTAATCCCACAAATTATCTGCGGGGGTTTTTCCAAACCGCTGGTATTCGTATCAAAAACCTCCGCAATATAAGTGTTTAATTTGCGGGAGTTTTTAACCTCCTTAGATATATTGTTAGGAATTTTTTTTTTTATTTCCTTATTGTTTGTTTTGTGGGGGTTTTAAACCTCCTCTAATAAAGTGATGATATAAATTTAATTTATTTTATCATTTTTTCCTGTATCTAATCTAAGTTGTTTTTAATTGCAATTTAAAGGTATTGTAAGATTTAATTTTTTGATTTTATCAATACACTCAACTCAAAAATAAATATCATCAATAACTTAAATATTGTAGTCTAAAATACCCATATATAATCTAATATCAATTGTGGCAATACAAAACATAATTAATAATAGCATAAAATATGTCTTCCTCTAAAAGGGATATATATCATCATAACAAAAGAGAGAGTCATTATCTCTTGTTTTACCATTATATATTAAAATATGTCTTCCTCTAAAAGGAATATATATCATCATAACAAAACATAGAGTTAGTTTCTCTTCTTCTACCATTAGATATAATCTAAAAAACATCAGATGTTGCTTCCACCACATGATCCTCTTGTGTTCAAAGCCGAATGAGGCTCACTTGGAAGATCTGTCGACTAAAATGTTAAAAAAAAACACTACGTTAGTTAAAATATTTGACGAAGTTTCCACATAATCACGGAAAAAAAAATTAAAACAAATTAAACACCACACTAAACTGATTGTGCTTTAAACCAAACTAAGAAAAACACTAAGCTAGCATAACAATGGTTATTGGCCTACAATTGCATCAGAAGTTCATAACAAGCAAAACTTTAATGATTTATTTAAACTTAAAATGCTATTTTCATCTATCATTTTCGACAGGAACTTATTAACTCTCTTCTCTAGAATTATCATAAATTAAAAAATAAAATAACAAGAGTTTCTTCAAAACATCATTGTACAATACAACAATCAGCTCCATTTATACCATTACAATTAAACAATCATCTAAAAGAAGCTAGCTACTTCATCAGGAATCCTTCAATCAGTTCACATGATGTATTATTTAGTCAAAGAAAGGAAAAAAAAATCCTTCAATCAGTTCACATGATGTATTATTTAGTGAAAGAAACGAAAAAAGAAGGATCATAACAGAACTTACATTTGGACCAAAGAAGCTAGCTACTTCATCAGGAATCCTTCCTTCTTTCATTATAATGTAAGCTTTAAATGCTGATTCCAAGCTTGTAAACTTTGCTTTCCAATCGGTATCAGACGATGTAGAAGTAGCAGCTGAAATATTAGTCAATTTTGAAAGTCGAACTCCTTTATTTCTAAATGTATTAGAAGGAACTGCTCCCATACCCATGGAGCGCACTCTTCCAGAGTGCTCAGGCCCAAACACTCTTCCGATAACATCATCCGGAGAAATTTCAGATTCATCAACACTACTTTCAGTCAAACCCGTTTGAATTTGTTCCTGTTAGTATGCAAACGATCACCAACTCAAAAACATGCATAAACCCGATATACAACCATGCATAAACCAATAGTTTATTCCAATTTAACTTACAATAGTAGCCATTGCTGCATCATTTGCAGATGACTCTTTATCTGGTGGATGGATTTCAAGGTACACTTCTCCACGATTTGGTTGTCGTCCCATTTCCAAAAACTATAATAGAAAGATGTCAGAATAAATAGTAAATTGTAATAAATAGCAAAACATATGAAGTTAATTACTAAAACTACCATCTCATGTCTTTTTCTCGAAAGAGCTTTAGAACCACCCCTATGAGGAATCACTTGCTTGCGTCGATTTTCTTCATTTTTTTTACAACGTGCCTATTAAAAAACAAATAGAAATACATTTATTAATCATATAATCCACAACAATTAATGTGTCAAAGTGATCCAATTTTACCTGTGTTTCTGGTTTCAAACGATAGTTCACAAAATGAGCCCATTGAATTCGGTCTACACCATCAGGAACGCTGCTTATAAGTTCAGCCCTGGTTTTGGATCGATCATATATTTCTTTCCACATAGATTGTCTATCCGCAGCCCACTTCTTTGAAATGTTAAGATTGCAATATCTCTTTGCTAGGTCATCAGTGGTCATAAATTGGAATCGAGGCTTCAAAAAAGATATAACAATCACATTTTAAGCATTTGAATGATTATTTTAAATTAATATATAAATGAAAATCTATAAATGTATAATAATACCTTTAAGTCTGTTGCAAAGCAATTATCCTTGTATGCTTTTGGTATGCCCGTTTCTCCATTCCACCTTTCAAAATTAATCGGAAATAATTGGTGATTTGTTGCTAAAATTCCACAATATCCTGCAAGCAAGGCTTGTGCTTCACCATATGGAGCATTTTGTTCATCAAATGGGACAATCACACGTTCTCCAATAGGTAAGTTAACGATGTCATCGCGATTTTCGGGTGTCAAATCATTAATTGGATTTGAACCTTTCAACCATTGATGTCTCTATTTTTTTTGGGGAAGGTAAAATCGAGAAAAAACCTTAGAAATTCTAAGTTCGGGGCTGATTTCATTACGGGAAGGTGTTAGGCACCCGCAATGACTATAGTATCCTATAGGAACCGTTTTACTATGCTTTACGTATACGCTTTGCTTTTATTGCTATTTGTAAAAGAGATTGATTTTAAGAATGAGAGGGAGAAGATTGGATTTTATTTTATTGGACTTGGAGAGATTTTGAGTCTCTTGCCTACATACCCTTTTAAGGGATCAAAATTCCATGTAGTTCTCTTCCAAAATGTTTTTTGTGGGTTGGTTCAATTTTTAGTTTTGAAAATGGTTTTGAAGAAAGAGATGAGAGGCCTCAAGAGCATATGATTTGAAAAAATAGTGAGGTGATTCCAATTTATTTGCAAAAGGGATGTTAAAGTTGAGAATTAGCACTGGTTTTGATTTTGTCTTAAGAAAATGAAAGAAAAAAGTGAGGTTTTGACCTCATTTGGTTGCAAAATAGTTTGAGTTATGTGTTGATTTTTTTGATGAAGAAATTATAAGTTTCCCTAGGTTTTACGCTTCCTACACATACATCTAGCGGAAAGTCATACAACGTGTGTGCATGTGTCGGTGTACATCCTTATAGTCCATAGTCCTTTACATCGGGTCCTAATTTATATTCTATAGTCTTGCATGAAATTAAAGAAAGGTAAACTAAACCTAAAATATTACATGAGTCAACATAGAAAATTGCATAAAATGGCTAAAGGAAAGGAAAAAGGAAAGGAAAATGGTGAAAATAATGCAATGCTAATGATATGCTTAAGACATGAAATAAGATGGCCAATGAAGAGTAGGGAAGTGATAGGATGAGTAGCAATGCATGAAAGATGAAATGCACAAGCGAGTACTAAACAAATGACAAAAAGGTGAAATGAACATAACCAAAAATATTGAGCAAATTGCAAAAGAACTAATATCAAAAATAATGCAAATGACACCAAACTAAGACCTAAAGTCTAAACTAAATTCTATAACCTATGATCTTTACCAAAACAGCACCCTTTTTCTCTTTTTGTAAGAAAACATTTCAAGAATCAAGGAGAAGTTATGAATCACACTTAACCCTAAAATCAACACATTTTACCAACAAATTGCATTTCAAAACCAACAACTAAACTTGTCAAATGGGAAGCTATCAATTAAACTTGCAAAGGGAAATTAACAAACAAAATTGTAGCATTGTGGATTGTAAGCAACTTGTAAAATAAGGGGTCATTATTGAGCATATGAACTAGAGGACTAGGAGTTAATTTGTAAAGAAAGAAATGATCCATTAGGTTTGAAAACCAAAGAATTAACAATTAGGCATGCAAGAGTGTAGAAGTAGCATGAATTCAGAGATGAACACATCACAAAAATCAAATATCAAGTATCAACACCATAGAGCAAAAATTGGATCCAAAATAGCACAAGAAAATTCACAAAAAATCATTAAAACATGTAAATCCAATAAAAAATTAACGCACATGCTTTTTATTCACCTTAAAGTGTGAAAACACCACAAAACAATGAAAAATATATCAAGAAACATATGGTAATTTTTTAGGAATTTTTGCAAGAAAATTGGCATGCATATGGGTTTAGATAGCAAGATCAGAGGTGTGCATAGCATGAAAATTCAAGAAAACCTACAGAAGCTTAAGGCCCACGGATCTATGGCTCAACCCACGGATCTGATGGATCCGGATCAAACTAACGCTCCAGGAGCGTTGGATTGATCCAGATCCATCAGGATCTGAATCAAACGGCTGAGAGTGAGAAGAGAGTGGGTCGGGTTTGGGTCAACCCGACCCAGACGCGTATATAAAAGGGGTTTTAACCCGGATTCCATCATTTTTTCTTCTTTCTCTTTCTTTCTCTCTTCTCCGCCGTTTGGTTTCTTGGAAACCCTAACCCTAGTTTCTCCCAAATCCAACCAGAAACAGTTCAATCATGCACTAAATCATTCTTGTTACTGATCTAAGCATGAATCCTACACGAAAACACAAACTTAACCGTTTGAATGATGTTAATCTGAGATTTTCATCTCAAAGTGTTCGAACCGTTCGCTTTCTCTGTTTTTTCGATTGAAACTGTTATGGATGCATGAGAAACCGCTTCGATTCACACTCGTTGTGAATTTCAAAGCGTTCCTCTAATTTTCAAAATGATTTTTGTGTTAGGGTTTGTGTATTGGATCGAACGGTTCGAAAGGGCTTCGGATTCACATCATTTTGGATTTCTATGGTACTAAAGGAAAAGGTGAGATGGAATTAGGGTTTCACCTGGATTTTTGATCGGAGATTCGAACCGTTTCCTTGATTCTTGGCTTCGATCTTTACCGGTAAGCTTGTTTCGATCTTTTCCTCTTCTCTCTTGATCCGGATCCTGTGAAATCCTTCACTGCTTCTTCCCTCTTCTTCTCTGATCCACAACCTGTGATTACGCTTGTAGCGCGCTACTCTGGTGGCGTGCTCGCGTTGGATTGCAGGCTCAGCAATTCAGTGATGATGATTCACGTGAATCTCTGAGAATTGCTCGAATTTGCGCCATAACTGTGCGAATTTGGCTTCTGTTTGATGCTGTGAATCGGATTCAATCGTGAATGTGTAGTTCTGGCATGGAATTGAACTGAATTGAAGTGGAATTGTGGCTTAGGGTTCGCGAATGTTCTTGAGTTCTTGGTGAGTTTTCTGGGCTTTGATCTGTAACTACCATGAGAGAGAATGTTGATTCTGTTTGTGTTGATGTGGCGCGTGATCTGTGAAAGTTCTGACACCCAGAGCCTTATATAGGCTGACATGTGGACTGTGGACCAATTGGAACATGCCATCTGGACCTTGAACACCTGCGTAGCAATTCTGAAATATTTCTGACTCAAGGACCAAAATGCAATTATGTAAAAATTTGGGACTGAACTGCAATTTATTTAAAATGGACTGTTTTTAAAAGAAATGAAAGAATTGGACTGTTTTCAAAAGAATTGGGACAAATTTGCAAAAAAACAAAATATTTGGACTGAATTGCAATTTCTAAAAATGTTTGGATTAAAATGTAAAAATAATAAAATTGGCTAAAAAATGTAATTTGAAATGCAACGTAAAGTGAAACAATTAAAAACGACAAAACGGACTAAAACGAACAAACTACCAAAAATGAGGTATTTTAAAATACCTCTCTGCCCAAGATTCAAATAATGTGAAAAGACTAAAATGCCCCTGGGGCAAAAACGACTCAGACTGACTCAGACGCAGACTAAGATGATTTTTGTACAAAACTTGATTAATGGTTTACACAGACAAATTGAAAAGACTCAGGGACAAATTGTAGGGACTGAAAATGGATTCCTTTGTAGGAAATGACCAAAATACCCTTTGGTATGATTTTATGCAAAAATTTAAAAAACTGAAGCAGTAATGTATGCAGCTGAAACACAGTAGAAAACACGGTGAATTTGAAAGCATTAGAAAATAGCAGAGGAATTTGAATGAGTATTTTTAGGTCCAAAATGAGGGTATGACAAACGACATCCCAAATCTTGAGTTTTATCCTTTTAGTAGCTCCTTGTGGGTCTTTTGCAATAAATACAAACACAAAAAGCTTCAGCAAAGTTACAACAGACACACACACAACAACAACACCAATAACAACACAACATCATTCAACAATTTACATTTTTAAATTTGCATTCCAGAGGCCAGACAATTAATTAGATAAAAAGGCCCATAATTTTGAAAATAATGTACTAAAAGACATCATAACTTAAAACAAAAATTTGATTACTTGAGAAGATGTTAATTAATCTATGTATAAAAGCCTTATATATCTATCTGACTCTTTTCTTGGCACCTTCTTCACTATCCTCATATTTGCTTTACTAGAACTTTCTGTAAGTAGTAGTACTCATCTCATCATCACATTCACATATGTATTAATTAATTCCAGTGAATAATTAATTTAATATATGTACTATGCATGCGTTTGCATAAATGCACAGGGTTTCATTTTGCTGTCAGCACAAGCTCATTTTCCTGAATTGAAGCCACCACCATGCAGTAAATTAGGAGGAGAATGCATAGAAGCAAAGGGGTTGAAGGCGTTGATATTCTATATAGCAATATACATGGTGGCATTAGGAAGTGGTTGTGTTAAGCCCAACATGATTTTTCATGGAGCTCACCAATTCAATCAAGACCAGCAATCAAAGAAGCTCTCAACTTACTTCAATGCAGCATATTTTGCATTCTCATTGGGTGAACTTATTGCTCTAACAATTCTTATTTGGGTTCAAACTCATTCTGGGATGGATGCAGGCTTTGCTGTATCAGCTGCTGCCATGGCAATGGGGTTCATAAGCTTCATATATGGATAGTAAAGAGAGGAGAAGCTACGCTTCTAAGGAAAAAATCAGATATTACTTTAAGCCTGAAATATGTACTTCTAGACAATGTATAAAATCAGTAGCTTCATCCTTTAAATTAAATTTAAAAAAATGTAAGTGCATTGAAACCCCTTTAACTACCGGCGACAAAACCACTGCAGCCAGGTGAAAAAATGTATTTGCATGACCTTGTATTATTAATAAAATACAATGCATATACCTATTGCATCAACAGTCCAATGTGACAGAGACTCGCGCCCAACATGTTGCCTAGGTCTTTGAGATTGTTGTGGAATTTCATCGTTTGAGGACGAATCTACCGGTGATGAAACATTCGTTCTAGAATATGATGAGCCTTCAATTGGTGAAGAGTTAATTGGAGCTTGAGGTAAAGAATTGGATGAACTTGGAGCTTGAGTTAAAGAGTTGGCTGGAGTTGTATTTTGAGGTAATGAATGGGCTACAGTTGGATCTTGAGTTAAAGAATTTGCTAAAGTTGGATCTTGAGGTAAAGAATTTGCTGAAGATGGAGCTTGAGATGTTGATTCTGTTGGAATTGTGAAACGCTTTCTCTTTGCCATGTCTGCATATTCATAAAAATGAGAAAACATATAGGTGAAATACAAAATGACCTATATTATGGCAAAGTAATACACTATATTTAAAAACTATTTACCTCAAAATAAAAAACAAAAAATTATGAAAAAATTATCTACTATTATATGTGGGTATATTATTCTAAATCATCTACCACATCATCCATGGCCAATTCTACATACTCATCATCAATGTTATTGAAATGCTCAAGTACTTGCGCTTGATTTGGGACATTTTCATAAACTTCCTTGTCTATTTCTTCCCCCATTTCATACAAATCCCTTGGCTTTAAATGCACAGCAACACTCCATCCTTCATTAACCACATCTTGTACATAATATACCATTTGTGCTTGAGATGCCTCAATGTAGGGATCATGTTCTTCACGATCTCCAATACGAATCAATCTATCAAAATTTACACAGTTAAAATTCCAATTATCCTTTTTATAGCCTCTATCTCGTGTCGTATCTGCCCATTTGCATTTGAAAAGAGTAACCTTGAAATGACCATAGAAGTTAATCTCAATGATGTCTTCCAACTTTCCATAATAAGGCAAATCTGCTTGTCTTAAGTTCCCATCAACACTACTTGAAACACAAGATGTGTTGGATGTCAAAAAAACTCCACTGTTCTGTGTTTTCAATCCCTCTTCTCGAGCTAAAGTTCAAAATTTGAACCCATTAATGTTGTAACCAGTAAATCTCCTTGCTTTGTCCATGGGGCCACGTGCTAAAAATTGTAGATCAGAAGACATTGTAGCGAGTGTTTCTGGATTCAAAAGCTAGATTAAACCAATTGTATCAGTCAACAAAATAATTTGAAGTCCATGATATGATCACAGTCAAACATGAAATATAGTATTATAAATATCCATTCATCACTTACCAATCTTTGAAACCAATGAACAAACTCTTTGGATACTCTTTTTTCTATCTCTGTAGCTGATGGCCTTCTTGACCTTGAACTTCGCTTGATAAATTGTCTAAATTCACTACATCAGTTAAGGACATTGTAATCAATACATGTGACTTCTATATTTAAAATAGTCCAACATAAACTTCATTTAAGTTACTCACTCAACATACGGTGTCACTATTGCACAATTTAGAAGAACATATCGATGGACTTGTTGTTTTTGCATTTGAGTTAATGTGAACATTGAGGAAGCTCCTACTGGTTTACCAAGTTGAGGGAAGATGGAGGATGCAAATGAAGGATCATTCTCATTTGACTCATCACAAACACGTCTCGGTCTATTGAATCGTGTCTCTATATCATCGTCCATGTATCTCGAACAAAACGTGAGAGCCTCTTCTGCAAAGTAGCCTTCAGCAATAGAACCTTCTGGTTGGGCCTTGTTACGTACAAAGTGTTTAAAATGACCTAATTCCCTATAAATATTGTAAAGAATTAGCTTTTGCAAGATTGATACATAAAACTTGATACTTGAAATTGAAAATGTAATATGTTTACCTCTCTACAGGATACATGTATCGATAATGCACTGGACCACCAAGTTTTGCCTCTGCTATTAAATGAACTGTTAGATGAACCATAACTGTGAAGAATGATGGAGGGAACAACATTTCCAAGTGACAGAGTGTAATGACAACACGATCTTGGAGATTTTGAAGGTCAGAAAGATTCAAAGTTTTCCCGCAAAGTTCTCTAAAAAACGAACAAAACTCCACCAAGACTGTTGTAACATGGTTTGGTAATAAATTGCGAATGGCTATAGGAAGAAATTGTTCCATAATAACATGATTATCATGACTTTTCAAACCAAATATCTTCTGTTGGTTCTCATCAACACATCTAGAAATGTTACTTGAGTAGCCATCTGGAACTTTCACATTTTTCAAAGTGTTGAGAAACAACCGTTTGGTATGACGTGTTAGTGAAAACACAGCAAGGCGGTATTTCCCCTTCTCGTCAGGCCAAAGATCGCGTCTTATACCCATTTTTTGCAAATCTTTTCGAGCATTGAGATTGTCTTTTGATTTAGACTTGTCATGGAGCAAAGTATACAAGACATTGTCACATACATTCTTTTCAATATGCATAAAATCTAGACTATGACGCAACAAATTAGTCTCCCAATACGGAAGTTCAAAGAATATACTTCTTTTATTCCATTGCCTTGGAGGCTCTTTTTTAGATCTCTTTCTTTTACGATTCACCATTTCTGCACTCCCAGATGCTTCAAATTGCTTTGCTATTTGAATTAAAATTTCAGATCTAGATTTTGTTGATGGTGGATCACGTTCCTCTGTCTTCCCATCAAAGCGAGCACGATTCAGTCTAAATCTATGATTCCTTGGCAGAAAACGACGATGACCCATAAAACAAAACTTGCTACTATCATGGAGACGACAAGATTTCGCATCCAAGTTACAAGTTGGGCAAGCCAAGCCTGTATGTGTGTTCCAACCAGACAAATTACCTAGACCAGGAAAGTCACTAATTGTCCACATAAGAGCTGCCCGCATTCTAAAACTTTCATTTGCTGATGCATCAAATGTTACCACACCATCAGTCCATAATTCCTTTAATTCATTCACAAGGGGTTGTAAGTAAACATCATTTTTATTTCCGGTCACCGTCGGACCAGGAATGATCATAGATAAGATAAAGGAAGTGTGTTTCATACACATCCAAGGAGGAAGATTATATGGAACCAAAAACACTGGCCAAACGGTATATTTACTACTCATGGTCCCAAAAGGGTTAAAACCATCACTAGAGAGGCCCAACCGAACATTTCGATGATCAGAGGCAAATTCAGGATGCATCAAATCGAATGTCTTCCATGCCTCACCATCCCTCGGATGCCTCAATAGCCCATCCTTGTTAGTGTCTGAAGCATGCCATCTCATATGCTCTGCAGTTTTACAACCCATGAACAATCTCTGCAGCCTTGGCTTTAGTGGAAAGTAACGTAGCACCTTTGCAGCTTGCTTCTTCCTCTTCTTCTCGGGATTCCAACGAGATGTTCCACAATACTTGCATTCTTGCAAATTCTTTTCATCGTCTCCTAAATATAACATACAGTCGTTTGGGCATGCATTTATCTTGGTATAAGTAAGACCGAGTTTTTTGATGGTTTTCTTTGCCTCGTAAAATGAATGAGGTAACTTCGCTTTTTGAAATGCGTCTCTCAACAACTCTAATATCATAGTCATTGCTTTGTTACTTAATCGACACAAGACCTTTATATGATATAATTTGACTATGAATTCAAGTTTTGTGAAATTGCTTCCTTCTTGCAATATCTGATTTCCATCATTGAGAAACTCACGAAAATCACTACAATGACCCCTCGTCCCTTCATTTAATATTTCATCTGTGGCTACCGGGTCTGGTTCATCTAAACTAGCAGCATCTTGCCTATAGTTACCAAATGCATCATTGAGCATTGTTTCCATCGGATTTTCCGGATGAAATGTCTCTCGCACAGAGTTTTCATTTCTCGATGACTCTGGAACTTTTCTCTCCCCATGAAGGGTCCATATGAGATATAGTTTTTAGGGAATGGTTTGCATAGTAAATGATCCCTGTAACGCCCGTTTTGAACTATTTTATTTATTTAATTATTTGATTGAGCTTAGAGTCTTTTTAAATAATTTTATTTGATTTATGGTGATGTGTGTTATTTTTTTGTTATATGTTGGTGTTTTAGTAGCATATTATAAAAATATATATGTTATTTGGTGTAGAAATATTATGTTATTTGGTGTGAAAATATATTTGTCATGTGGTGTAGAAATACTATGTTATTTGTTATAAAAATATATGTGTTATTTGGTGTAGAAATATATGTTATTTTGTGTAAAAATATATTGTGTTATTTGTTATAGAAATATGTTTGTTATGTAGAGATATATTTGTTATAGAAATATGTTTGTTATGTAGAGATATATTTGTTATAGAAATATATTCGTTATTTGGTTTGAAAATATATTTGTTATTTGTGTAGAAATATATATATATTATCTAGTGTAGAAATATATTTGTTTTAGAAATAATAAGATATGATGATATAATATAATATATATTTTGATGATGTGTGCTTTTATGTATTTTTAGTATTATCTTATTTGATTTATAATATAATATATTTAATTAAATATGGGTTGTTACATAATTTTAGAGAATTTGAGGGAAGGAGTAGAAATAAGATAAGATGAGTAAGAGAATATAAATAAGAGAGTTAGGGTTAGAATTATTTAGTACGTGATATAACTTTTGGAGAAACCTAGAGAAAAAGAGAGGAGGCGCGAAAGAGAGAAGAAAAACCTAAGAAGAACGCAGCTTGATTCAGAAGACCAAATTAAGGTAAGGGTGAGCCTAGCTTTCATTATATTAAACTGTAATTCAATTCAATTATGATTAACAAGAGATGGATGAGTTTTTGAGAGAATTAAGAACTAGGTTAAGGTGAATGAATTAAAAGATGAAGTTGAAAGGTGAGAATTAAGGAAAACTAGTTTAGGTTTCGAATTGAGTTTCTAGTCTTAAAAAGAGTGGATAATCTAGTAGGTTAATGAATAATTAATGTTCTAATGATAGGATAATCATAGGGTGATGTTTAAGGTCATGTTTTGAGGGTATTGGATCGAAAACGGAGTAGAAAAGGTTTCCCCAAGGCGAAACCGCAACTGAACTGCGATTTTGCTGTCGCTGTGCAAAACACGTTACTTGTTGTCTCAGTTGGACAAGTTTAAGTTCCGAACTGGGTTTAGATGTCTTCATGAAAGTTGTAGATATAGATGTTAGCTTTCACTAGCCTTTGGAGTGACTCAATTTAAGCTTTTAGAACTCTAGATATGATTAAAATACTACAAAGGGGTCAACAGGCTCGTTCTCTTTTCGATTTTCTGTAACCGAAAAACTAAAATAAAACCTGGGACTTTTCTGTTCATAATTAGCTTTTGATGTCTTCACAAAAGTTGTAGATAATTGAGTTAGCTTTTAAATGGCTTCAGAGTGACTCAAAAATGTTTTGTGAATCTTGAGTTATGATAAAAACACTCCAAGTAGGTCTTGGAAAAAACAGCATTTTCTGTTTCACGTTCTTGTGTCTTTTTCATACATTTCTGTTCCGAAATGGGTCTTGGTGTAAACACGAAAGTTGTAGGTAATTGAGTTAGCTTTCTAATGGATCTGGAGTGACTAGAAAATTATTTGTAGATTTTGAGTTATGATGAAAATAGTCCAAGTAGGTCTTGAGAAAACTTTAAGAAAACTTAGAATAACTAATCCCAAGTTAGTCCAAAGACTTAGAGTTGGTTTCCAAACTTCAAAATTAGGTATTAGGGATTTAGTTGAGGTGTTTTATGAGTATTTGGCTTATGTCTTATTTAATCATACTTGATTACTTTTGAAGAATGTTATTGCTTATGAATTATGAATGATGAGTGCATAAAGTGCTATACTTATAAAGTTAATGTGATGATTTGATGTTGTTGATAATGATTGTGAATTGCTTGTGCTGTTTTTGTTGCTGTTATGAACTGCTAAGTTGTTTGTAATGTGAGTTAATGATTAAATGCATTACTCGAAATATTATTGAATGATCAAGATGTTGTTGAAATGAATTGTTATTAAGCTTGATGTGATTTGATTATGCTGCAATTGTTATTTAACTAAGTTGCATGAGTATGAATAAGTTGATGATGAACTCCAAATTATTGGATGTATAAGTGATAAGTTGATTAAGGTGTCTTGTTGATAGAGTCCATGCATTAGCATTCATTGAGCTTTGTCCTCACCATGATAGGAGCTTTGTCCTCCGCACGATTATTAGGAGCTTTGTCCTCCGCACGATTAAAGTATATTAATACTTATGATGACGATTGGTACCACATGCATATAAGTGTCTAAGTTGCATTGTCGCATTTGTCGAGTCAAAGTCGTTGTTGATGAATTATCATCCATGAGTTGTTAAGTTGTTGATGAATTATCCTCTATGAGTCGTCGAGTTGCTTTCTACCCATGTGTTGTTAAAAAAGTACCTATGAAGATTATACGATGTTTATGATGTGAATTATATGACGTTGACTAAGATGTTGCTATATTGATTATGATATTGTTATGTTGCTATGTTGTTTAAGATATTGATTATGATATTGTTATGTTGTTATGATGTTGTATATGATACTAATTATAATGTTATAATGTTGTTTACGATGTTGATTATTATAGTGAGATGATGATTACATTGAGTTGTTTTAAATTTATTAGTGATGATGATTACATGATGATATCTACGAGTTGTTAAGTGTATTTGATGATGTTTAAGATGTTTTGTGATGATGTTCTTTGATGATGTCTAAGATGCTTTGTGATGATGTTTTTTGATGATGATTAAGATGTTTTGTGATGACGATTCTTTGATGATGTTTAAGATGTTTAGTGATGATATTCTTGATGTTGCTTAAGATGTTATGAAATAAATATTTGAGACGTGCTTATATGTTAATTGTTGTTAAACTTAATTGTTGAATTATCTGTTTATTATATTGTTTGTGAATCTCACCCCTTCTGTTGGAATTGCCGCCTTGTGGGCAAGTGCAGGTAACCAAGATTAGGTGCAGTCGTGTGAGGCATTCCTCACTGTGTCTTAGGTGCTCTGATATGTAACGGGATGGGGAATCTTGTCAAATGCTTTTCTGTTCCTTGCATGTCAATTATAATTTTATAAAGACTAATTTTAGATGAACTTTTGAAATGTTATGAAGAGGCCTGCGTGCCAAGACTTTTAAGATTCTGCTGCAATGTTTTGAGAAGTTTAATAACTATTTTTATGATGAATGAATTGTTATTCAATTCCTTTGAGATGTTTTAAGAAAGTGATACTCCGTTTATGTGAAAACTCTGATTTAATTTACGAAATTTTTACGTTGGGAAAACGGGGTGTTACAATCCCTAACTACATCTCTAATCTGCAGTTTCGTAAACCTGCAGTTGGGGCATGGACATTGTATTCTATTTCCAACAGCCACATTCGTAAAAGCGAAATCTAGGAATTTTTCTAATCCAACTCTGTATTCAAGTGTATTATGTAGCTTAGCAATCCAAGATTTATCCACAGTCATAATGCCTAAACATGTTTGCAATGATAATTCATAAAATCAAACTTCATACATTCAAATACAAGTAACGTGGGTAAAACAAATATTTATTTACTGTAGCAGATAATGTATTGAACTGATACTGTATTGGGATTTGAACTGATTTTTGTAAGTTTAAAAAATGACCAAACCACATGTTCCTTTTATTATCACTACTCATTTATCTCTCTAAGAAAATCTGAGTTTTCTCTCCTCCCTCTATCTAACACACGGCTCTCACTCTCACTCACCCAAACTCCATTAAACCTCACTCAAATTACCATGAATTTAACATGCAAGCTCATTTTTAGATTACCCATGAAATTTTAGCCTAGAACCAAGTTCCAAATCCTTCTTTCCTTTCCATTTATGTCTAGGCTGAACCACTTCCATCCTTTTGTACTTGTACGTGTGGCTTTTTGGATGCTAGGAACAAGGAATTGAAGCGAGAAATCTAGGGGAGGATCGAAAGTTATGTTGGATGCAGAAGTTAGTGTTAGAAGCATGAGGTAGCAAGAAAGTTTGAAGTTAGAAGCTTGGGTGTGAAAAAGTGGGGGTTTAAGCTTGTGATTTTGGGTTTCTATTCATGAGTTTTGGCTGAGATTGATATGGAAGAAGCTGTTTGGTACATAAGCTGCTTTGCAGAAGTGCTTAACTGGAGAATAATCTGGTTTATAAAGCTGACAGAAACGTGTTTGTTGGATTTTTAGATTCTACATTCAATTCCCTTCAGTTTAGGCACAAACTTTGCACGATTCGGGTTAGAAACGGATTCGGAAAACGCATTTGAAGTTTGGTATTTTCTGCTGGATTTTGGTTACGGGTTTGGGACAGAGCTTCGCTAAAACGGTAAGAACTTTCTCTCTGAAGCTTGGAATCAAGTGATTTTAAATGCTAGGCTTAATTACACTTTTGGTCCTCGCATTTTGACCAACTCACGAAAATGGTCCTGCCTCTTTTAAATTGAACAAAATCGTCCCTAAACTATCATGTTTTTGCAGTTTTAGTCCTACCTCCTATTTTCAAACTCCAGAAACGTAGAGAAATGACAGTTTTAGGCAAGTTTAGACCTACCTCTATGCTCAACCATGAAATCAACAAGGAATAAAGCATGTGGGTACAAGGAATCAACTCTATTCAGCACATTAACAAAAGAAAACCTAATTTGAAACATATCTTAAAAATTTGGGTTTTTTTGGTTAGTGTGTTGAATAAAGTTGATTCTTTGTACTCAGATGCTTTATTCCTTGTTTATTTCATGGTTGAGCATAGAGGGTAGGTCTAAAACTGTTTTTTCTCTACGTTTTTTGAGAATAAAATGGGGGGTAGGACGAAAAATGCAACAAAAATAATAATTGAAGGACAATTTTGTTCTGTTTTAAAAGGGCAGGACCAGTTTCGTGAGTAGGCCAAAACACGAGGACCAAAAGTGTAATTAAGCCTAAATGCTATGGTTAGCTAACGAAATTCCGGACGTTTTGGTACCAGTTCCACTGTTTATGGTTCAATATTGAATTCTGTTGACGATTTTGAAGTTGGAGACTGATGTAGCATTTTGTGTTGAACCATGAATACGAGTTGTTTTGTCGTGCCGAAGTTTGATTGCTCGGGAGTTCAAATGGAATTGTGTATAAGCTGCTCAGAGTGTTTGAGGTGAGTTCTTAGATAGAAAACCTACCCCTAATTGCTTAGTTTATAGCATGAAATTATGGTTTTGGTTTATTTATGAGTTAGGTGTTAAGCTTCCCCTTTTTGATTAAATCTGCCTATTTGTGTTGTTTAGTGCCATGAATCGAACTTACTATGTTTCCTATAATCTCTAATTAATATGCATGTGCTAAACTTGCTAGATACGTTTAGTATGGGTGTCACACTTATTATGGGAATTATAGGAAAAATGAAAACTTTGTTGATGGTTTGTAGAGTGGCGTTGTTTTCAGGTTCAATTTGACTAGCTAGAAACTGTGTCTGTCATTGATTTCCAGTTTAAAGTTCAATTTGATGCTAATACGTTTGTTTGCTTGGTTATCCAAATTGAAGTGCCGGCAAAAAACAAGGGACTTTTCTGCTGCTTGTAAGAAACCAAGAACTGGGAAGCCTTGCCAAATTAGGTTCTGCCACAAGTGCCTCTTGAACATGTTTGGTTCACTTTTCTTATTTTTAATTTGTTTTTACTTTTAGAGCTAATGTATTTTATTTCAAGTACAAAGGTAGACTAATTTATTGTGTGTTCTTTATATGTCACCTTGATAATCATAATTTCGATTAAAAACATTAAAAGGAACGGCATGAGGGGGTGGGAATGCAATCCAGAATTTGAGGCAGTCAAACTCAAACTTTAAAAAAAACAAACATCTTAATACAATCATAGTTCTGGCTATTTAATCCTGACATTGAAATTTTCATGAAAACCTAATTTTTGTCAATCATAATTCAATACCCATCAATACTGAACTTCAAATTTAATTTCTATCTAAAAGGATTCAAGCCTAGAAGATAGAACTCACCTCTAGATTCCACTTGACAGCAAAGTTCCAGAATCTTCAAGATTAGTTTCAAGCTTCTAGTCTTCCTTCAATCCTGCAAATGCAGCAAAATAGGGAAAATTAGAAAGACCTCCCCTAAGATTTGGTTAAAAGACACACACCTCCCCTCTTGTTTTAAAAATACAGTAACCTCCCCTCAATTTAACCCTGTTAATCATATGTTAATTTATTAACACTAGCTAGCCTCAGTGCTATGACTTACCTCTCCCTATATGATTGAAGAGAAATGGTAGGGTCACGCATTTTAACACACTCCTATAACACACTCCAATAATAACTAGCCACCTAATCACTTCTTTATCCCTTCACCTTTTAACCGGTTTCATCATTTAATTATTATTTTATATGTTTGGATTAACTTTTCATCTTCTTTTCTCAAAACCAGTAACCAGGAGGATATTTTCCAACCTCTAACAATTTCAATTTGATTGCTGCAATTTCAAATAGAACTACGAATGAATCAACAGATCTAAAACAAATCTTTATCTAATTGCAATTCCCAAATTAAATACTTTTGTTCCGATCAACCAAGACATTGAGGCAATTCCCAAATTTTAATTGATCCCAATACCAGGAGCTTTATCTTTAATCTAAATTATCTAACTATAACACCAAAAATGCTTAGTATCATTATATTAATGTTTCTATACACAAACATAACCCAGTTTCTACACATTAGATAAGAATCCAACTCAAATATTCTTAATATAAAAATTAGATGTTTTCATTCAATTTTAGATTAATCAAAACAGGTTAGATCGCTAACGACGGAGACGACATCGGCGACCGCATGAGCTTGCGACAAATACGATATCCACAGAAAATGGCAGAGTTTCATGACGGGTATGGAGCGGGCTTATAGAGAACGAGATGTGACAAATCAAAATCTGGCGAGAAAGATAACATACATCGTGAAAAAATGAAAATTGATTCAACAGCTTGCATTACAGATTGGAAGGAGAAATGAAAAAATTGGAAGGAGACTAGAGCTTGTGTGAGAAGACGATGTTGCATTTAAACTCAAAAAAGAAAATAAAAAAATTGATGTTAAAGCAACTTGAACAACCGATAGCAGGTAAATGAACAAAGAAAATGGGTGACATGGCTTATTTATGTTGGAGAGTGTTATAGGAGTGTGTTCAAATGAGTGACCCTAGCATTTCTCATGATTGAATGCATCAACAAACTAATTCAACCCACCAATATTAGTCCAAAACTTAAGACATGACAACATAAAATGATGCGATGACACTATATTCCTCTTCTACTTATTTTCATTTATACTAATCAGTCATAAAACTAGAAAACTAATTATCCTTTGTATGTTTAAATTAACGTGTATGCTTCTACCGCATGGTGAAGGTGTGAAGCTTTGTTTCATACCCATGAAAATTTAGAGCATATCTGCCATGAAGGAGAGGGTTCTCGGTTCAATACCGTGGCAGTTATTGAAGGGAGTTAAGTAATTCAAAGGTTCAGTGGAAGGAGGCTATCTTCAAGTCTATTTGCATTTTAACATAAAGATACCAGTGTTTAGAGAGAAGGGAGGAATCAATCTATTTAATGAAAACTTAAAGGACGTTAATGTCTATTTTAAAACTAGAGGGGGTGTCTACGTCATTTAAAGAAAACTTAAGGGAGGTGAATGTTATTTTACCAACAAAATATATAGAAAAATAAATGAACAAACAACTAGCAGTACACACTATAAATGAGACTAATTACTATCTGAATTTTTTTTGAAACCTAGTAGAAATAAGTTTGTTTAAAGTACACAACACTACACCTTACAAGACTTACAATTTTAAGGTGCAGTACACACTTTAAACAATTGTAGTGTTGTGTACTTTACACCTACTGCAATTGATGCACTACAAACTTATTGATGCACTACACCTGATAGATATAAGTCAGAAACAATTGACGCACAACACTACAAACTTATCAGAACTACAATTGATGCGCACAACACTACAAACTTATTGATGCACTACACCTGATAGAAATTAGTCAGAAACAATTGTTTAAAGTCAAAAAAACCTTATCAGAAGTAGAAATAAGTTTGTTTAAAGTACACAGCACTACGTCTTACAATTGATGCACTAGATATAACAAAGTCAGAAACAATTTTCCTATGTATTCATGAAAAAAACAAACATCTTAATACAAAAGAACTTATGCCTAATTAGTTCTGACTTAAAAAGATTGTAATATATTGATACTGGTGATTATTTACAATTCAGTTCTATTGTGTTTGGTGTCTTGTTTGTGATTAACAATCATCTAAATGCTACTTTTTCAGAATGAGGAGACTAATAAAATTTAAATTGTTTTACAGGAATGCATTTTCAGAATTTAATGCAGCAACTTTGGCCAACTTAACTGATAAACAAATGTTGTCCATAAGTTTGGAATATGGCATTGACATAAGCAGAGTTCGAGGAGTTGTTGATAATGCTAATCAAATTTTAGAGGTAAAAAACATCAAAACATGTGCCTTTGATCTTTCTTTTTTAGCATATTATGATATTGTAGCTTGTTCTAATTAAATTGCAGTTGTGGCTACGCTGTGAACAATAACATTGAAACCTATAAGATATTTATATTAGGGTCACAACTGTAGTTGCAGACCACAATTTTGAACTATATGCTATAACGCTAAATTACCTGTTTTTAGTGAACATTTTACAGAAGTCAGAAACAATTGTTTAAAGTCAAAAAAAACTTATCAGAAGTTGAAATAAGTTTGTTTAAAGTACACAACACTACGTCTTACAATTGATGCACTAGATATAACAAAGTCAGAAACAATTTTCCTATGTATTCATGAAAAAAGCAAACATCTTAATACAAAAGAACTTATGCCTAATTAGTTCTGACTTAAAAAGATTGTAATATATGCTACGCACAATCATAATTCAATACCCATCAATTCTGAACTAAAAAAAACAAATATCTTAATCCAATCATAGTTCTGACTTAAAAAAAACAAACATCTTAATACAATCATAGTTCTGGCTATTTAATCCTGACTTTGAAATTTTCATGAAAACCTAATTTTTCTCAATCATAATTCAATACCCATCAATTCTGAACTTCAAATTTAATTTCTATCTAAAAGGATTCAAGCCTAGAAGATAGAACTCACCTCTAGATTCCACTTGACAGCAAAGTTCCAAAATCTTCAAGATTAGTTTCAAGCTTCTAGTTTTCCTTCAATCCTTCAAATGTAGCAAATGGCTCAAAATCAACTTTTACTCTCAAAATCAGAACTTAACAGTAAATAAATGGTGAAAATTACAATCCAAATCCCCAAAACTACAATCAGCAAATGGCTCAAAATCAGAACCAACAATCAAACCCTAATCCCCAAAATTACAAGGCATGACAACTGAAAAAGGAGAAAATACCTTTGAATAGAGAGAAGCAGAAGGCGACCTTGAAGGGGGAGCGAAAATTTCTTCAGCAAGTGAGAGAGAGAGGGTCGCATGAACCGCCGGTGAGAGAAGTTCTTCGTAAGAGAGAGAAGGGGCCGGTGAGAGTTCTTCGTGAGAGAGAGAATGGACGGTGAGAGTTCTTCGTGAGAGAGGGAAGGGGTCGGTGAGAAAAGTCTGCCTGAGAGTGAGAAGGGCTTGTGAGCCTGAGAGTGAGAAGGGCTTGTGAAAGTTTGTTTTTATTTTCTGCTTGAGAAAAGGAAAAAAGAGATAAGTTATTTGTTTTATGGAGAAGTAATATTTAGATGAAAAAAAAAGAGGGAAAAGGAAATAAATAATGAAATATTTAAAATCAGGAGCGGGCATGTGAAAACAAAGGTCGCGGGAGAGTGAAATTGGAAAAAGGGGCTTTGATTTGTGGGGGTTATTAAACTTAATTTGTAGGGGTTATTAAACTGCCATAGAATAAAAGCCACATGTTGTCGCATATTCCCTTTTTTATTAATTTGCGGGGTTTTTTTATAACCTCCCTTAAATAACCGCCGCAATTGAGCGCGTTTTTTGTAGTGATTGTATAGTCTTCTTCGACCATTTCATCAAAAGTTTTTTTTCATCTCTCTAGGCCAAATTCAAATTTAGTATATTGGCTTTAATGAAATTCAAATAAATCACTAAAAGAAAGCAACCGGTAATATATGCATCTACCATTCATGGATACATGATTTTGATTGTATCTAAACGATGCATAAAACTTTCGAATATTTATCATCATAATCGGCACAAACGAAATCAGTCAAAAGTTTTGTTTTTATGTGGTCTTACAATTAACGGTAAATACCATTTTATGGAACAATATCATGTATCAAAGGACAATCTTACATATCCACTCAATTAAATTTGAAATGATGGCCAAGTACCGTATTTTTTATTTGAGCATATAACATTACATTGATAACAAAAGAAACCTTTTTTTTCCGAAAAAATGACGACATTAAGTTTCATTTCAATAAGAAAAATTCTTCTGATTGGCTTTAAAATAACAGTCTTTAAAAACTTTCAAACCATTTAATATGATCACGGTTTCAAAAACCGTTTTAATATACGGTTTCAAAAACCGTTTTTATGGTCATCATCTGACATATTTATTCAGAAATTTTCCAAGACAATTTTAACCATAGAGATTAAATCACCATTTTTCAAACATTAGGGGCCTCTCAAAAGCTAAAACTTTTCAGTTTCAATCTTTGTAAAACTTTTCAAAACCATTTTGATAAGATTATTCAATTCAATTGGTGTCCTCCTTTAATGGCTTCAACAACAATTTTTTATTTTTAAATATGGCTTAAAAACCATTTCATGTACGGTTTTTGTTTCTCTGAAACCATTTTCCATGCATATAAAGTGTGGAGTCACGCTAAACTTGAAGATTCACGTCGGGTTCACCAATTTGTTTACACCGATTGTTGGTAATGTAAACTTCATTATCCATCAATGGTTTAAGATTGGATTATGTATTTTTGAAGTGGTTTGTTCAAGTCTCACGATTTATGATATCACTTCATGCATTCATTAAGAACAAAATTATTGTTCTTTTCGATGTTAGAATTGTATCCAACATCTTTTAATAACAAGTTGTCTCATGACATAGTAATAGAAAAATGCTCAAGTGAACATATTCAAAAGAAGAAAAAGAAAAGAAAAGATGAAAAGAAATGCAAATTGCAAAAGAAAGAAGAAAATAAAGCAAGAACAATAATATTAAATTTCAGCTAATGTAAAGATGATTGGAATCTATCAATCTGTCCACTCCTTGAACCCTTTGGCTCCCATGGTGTGGGTGTTACAGAGTTTTCAGAAATCAAAAAACCCTCCCATTGTTATTATTAGGAACTGATATATATAGACCTTGTAGAGAAAACTACCACTAAATCCCACGGTCTATATTAAAAATAGAAATAACATCTTATAACTTCCTAAGACACTAGGAAATAACTTCCATGCACTAAAACACTAGGAAATATTCATTAATGCACTTCAACCTTGTTAGTCACCGCACGTTCCACTTTGCCTTGTTGGACTCCAACTTTAACTTCTTTGGTCGAAATTGCGGTGTGTCGAAGTCTGTATGTTATTGGTCGAAATCCCTTTGCACTTTATAGTATATCGAAATAACTCATCTGCCTTGTCGAAAATATAATCATGAGTTCGACCAAATATTTCATTTTTGGTACTAACAGAGGCCCCATAAAATGTTGTTTCTCGAAAGACATGAGAGGAATAACATTTTGAAACACAATACCAAAAATGAACATTGTATAGTCTTCAACGACCATTTCATCAAAAGTTTTTTTTTCATCTCTCTAAACCAAATTCAAATTTAGTATATTGACTTTAATGAACTTCAAATAAATCACTCAAAAAATCAACCGGCAACACATGTATATACCATTCATGAATACATGACTTTGATTGTATCTAAACCAATCATAAAACTTTCGAATATTTATCATCATAATCGGCACAAATGAAATCAGTCGAAAGTTTTGTTTTTACGTGCTCTAACAATTAATGGCAAATACCATTTTATGGAACAATATCATGTATCAAAGGACAATCTTACATATCCACTCAAATAAATTTGAAATGATGGCCAAGTACCGTATTTTTTATTTTAGCATATAACATTACATTGATAACAAAAGAAATCTTTCTTTTTTTTTTTGTCCGAAAAAATGACAACATTAAGTTTGAATTCAATAAGAAAAATTCTTCTGATTGGCTTTAAAATAACAGTCTTTAAAAAACTTTCAAACCATTTAATATGATCACGGTTTCAAAAACCGTTTTAATCTACGGTTTCAAAAACCGTTTTTTTGCTCATCATCTGATATATTTATCTAGAAATCTTCCACGACACTCTTAACCATAGAGATTAAATCACCATTTTTCAAACATTAGAGGCCTCTCAAAGGCTAAAACTTTTCAGTTTCAATCTTTGTAAAACTTTTCAAAACCATTTTGATAAGATTATTCAATTCAATTGGTGTCCTCCTTTAATGGCTTCAACAACAATTTTTTATTTTTAAATATGGCTTAAAAACCATTTCATGTACGGTTTTTGTTTCTCTGAAACCATTTTTTATGCATATATAGTGTGGAGTCACGCTAAACTTGAAGATTCACGTCGGGTTCACCAATTTGTTTACACCGATTTTTGGTAATGTAAACTTCATTATCTATCAATGGTTTAAGACGGGATTATGTATTTTTAAAGTGGTTCGTTCAAGTCTCACGATTTATGATATCACTTCATGCATTCATTAAGAACAAAATTATTGTTCTTTTCGATGTTAGAATTGCATCCAACATCTTTTAATAACAAGTTGTCTCATGACAACGTAATAGAAAAATTCTCACGTGAGCATATTCAAAAGAAGAAAAAGAAAAGAAAGATGAAAGGAAATGCAAATTGCAAAAGAAAGAAGAAAATAAAGCAAGAACAATAATATCAAATTTCAGCTAATATAAAGATGATTGGAATCTGTCAATCTGTCCACTCCTGAACCTTTTGACTCCCATAGTGTGGGTGTTAGAGTCCCTCATTTATTTTGGAGGATTATTAATGTCACCGAATATTATTTGAATGATTACTCTATTTTTTAGAGACCGTTTTGGGTTACCTAATTTTTGCTTTCTACAATTTTATTTTTCTTGTCGCTGTTTTCATTGGAGGGTTTGGTTTGACTCCCCCTCTCTCTCGTACATACGTTTTCCCTTTTTCTATATATTTAATATATATTTAATATATGAGTCAGCGGACCAGGATTGGAGTAAACTTTTTCTTGATAAGGAATTAAGGATACTTCAATGTTTAGCAACATGTATTATAACAATATTAGCATCATATATTTTCGAATGTTTATGAACATTATTTTATACCATTTGATTTTTAACTTCCTAGTATTAAAAGGTTGTTGATCTTTTTTATAGAGTTCAAAAGGTCATGACATCAATGTCATATCTCTTAGGTCTATGAATGTTTTATTTACGAAAATTAATTTTGTTATCTAAAAGATCTAGAGATGCAGCTTGTTTTCTGCTTACCTTCTATTCATGTGTAATTAATCCTTGAAAGATAACTGATCCGCATAATAAATAATAGGCTAAATTGCATTTTTGGTCCTTTAACTATTTTGCTAGTATCGCTTTGGTCCCTTAATTAAAATTTGATTTATTTTGGTATCTTAACTTTCTATCGTTACACATTTTGGTCCTTTCCGTTAGTTTTAATTAAAAAACGTTAGGTTTTCTTCATTTTCTTCTGGAATTTTTCAAGGATTTTTGTTGTTGAAGGTTGATGGAGATGATATGAAGATGAAGAAGAGGAGAAGAAAATGAAGAAACCCTAACTTTTTTGAATTAAAACTAACGGAAAGGACCAAAATGTGTAACGATAGAAAGTTAAGATACCAAAATAAATCAAATTTTAATTAAGGAATCAAAGCGATACTAGGAAAATAGTTAAAGGACCAAAAATGCAATTTAGCCTATATAATATACACTTCAAACAATACATAATTAGCAACAAAGAAGAAATTATACACTATTAACAAATCTATTGCTGCTTTTCTTGCTGAATATGCAGACTAAAAACAAGGATTGTCATGATTGTATAGTCAACAATCCATTTATTTAGCGAAAACTTCTGCGGTCTCATGATTTATCAAATTGAGTAATAGCTCGGTTGACAGGGACATACATTATTATATGTAGAAGCTGGGGTTCGAATCCCAAACACCACATGTAGTTGCAAAAATACAATAATTGATATTAGGGTTAATCTGTATGAGTCATGGCTTGAGAATGCTCTCATGGGTTTATGTATAGCCTGCTATGGGTCTGATATGTAGTTACTTAGGCAATAAGTAACAAAGGTATTTAAGCATTTATGGCGCATTATAGAGGCTTTTAGAAGTAGGTTGAGGTGGCGCCCTAGGGAGGACGCGCCTTGGGCCTTAGGGACCTTTTGGAGGGAGTTGAGGCCTCTGAGAGGGACTAAAAGCCCTTCTGAAGGTCTTTCAGGTCCTTAGGAATATATTGATGGTCCACCCCACTTATTCACCTTAAAAAAGGTGAATTCTAACCACTAAACTACTTGACAAAAAAAATAAAAAATAACCCACACACCAAGATCCACTCAATTAATCCTAAAAATTAATTAAGTAACCCACACACCACATCCACTCAATTGTAGTCTAATTTTACTCTGTTTGACTCTATAGAATATGATACAATCCAATGGTTGAATTTAGAGTGTGTTTGGTTTATAAGAGAAGTTGTGAAGAGAGAAATAGGTAAGTGAGAAAGTGAGAAGAGAGAAAAAGGTGAGAAATATAGTAGATTTGATGTATGGTTTGGTAGAAGAGAAAGATAAGAGAAATAGAAAAGAGAGAGTTATGTAATTTTTTCAAAAGACAAAAATACCCTTATATCAAATAAAAAGAAAACTAATTAATTTGGTTAATATAAATATTTTTTAACAAATTAATTGAAGTTATTAGTTAAATATTGATTAACTTAAAATGAATATGTAGAAGAAAATGGTTCATATTTTTCTCGGCTGTAGTTCGTAAGATTTTTCCCTTTTAACTTAATTAAAACACAATAACTTTTAGGTTTCATCCCCTATTGTACAAAAAAAAAAAAACAATAACAAGTATTTATTCTCACATATCAATGAAGAAGAAATATATATATACCCAGCAATAACATTATGCATGGCGAATTAACCTAGGCCAGGAGGAGTAGTAGTACTACTATTCACGTTTTTGTCATTTGTGAAGCAATAGAAGGATAGGATTGGAAAACCAATTAAAAATGCAGCTCTCTCCCCTATTTCTCTTCAGTTGTGTGAAGACTCAAAAATTGGTGGGACCCACAGCTTTTAACTCTCTCTTCCCTCTTTCTCTCCACAACCAAACAAGAGAAGTCTTGGACTTCTCTCCTATCTCTCTCTCTTGAATCTCTCTCTCTTCTTTTTCACCTCTACCAAACAAAGGCTTAAAGTTTAAATAAAAAGATAAAATACGCTGCTAAAAAACATTTACGCAAAAGTTTGATAAATTATTTAAATATTATAAATCTTTATTATAAAACCAAATTTATTGTATAACCTACTTTTTAGAATACACGCATATATCAATTTAAGATTGTATAAACAAGAATGTTTAATTATTTTTTTGGTAGATAATGTTTAATTTATTTAAAGCTCGACATATGTAACTATCATGTTAAAATATCGTGATTAAACAATGAAATTAATTAAATTTATATTATGCAAAAGGTTTTAAATGGAGCAAGAGTTATAAAAAAAATAGTATTAAAAATCTTCACATATAGTTTTTGTTTTCCTTTTTAGTTAGAAAAATTGGTATATCCTGTAAGATCTTTTCCGTTTCATATGTTTTCCGTTTTATTAAAAACCGTCGGATGGACACATCCACAAACATTGAAGCAAATCCACTAATCAACAACTCATTGCAGCAAAAATGACAACAACACCAACCATGAACAACCATTAAACAAACCAAAACACTAAAAACAACCAGAGCGAGATCCCCAAATCCTTTCAAGCAAAGAGTTTGAAGCCAATCTGAACGAAGGAACCCTACAATTGCAGCAACGAACTTAATAACAAAACCACAACAACAACACGACCTAATACATCAAGATCGTGAAGCCTACATCCTAGCAAACAAAGCCCATTGAAGATGTGGAGATGAAACTGCTTCACTCTAAACTCTTAACAGGTTATGAAGCAATCTAAATCGGCCAAAACCCATTTTCACAAAACAAACAAAAGGTGTAGGTTAAATCAGACACAAGAAACACCGTACTTAGAAACGTCACAGCAAACCTAGAAGTGAAATACACACTAGAAATGTGAACAAATAAAACAATGTTGATGTAATATATGCTTACACAAAAACATAGTGTGAACCAACCGACGAACACATACTTGCTTAGTGAGCTACCAGAGCGAGAAATGATGTTGTCGGCGATGATGAAATGTTATAGCATTAGTTGGGGTTTAATGGTGATGGTGACACAACCTTGAGGGTTGATCACACCACCACGAAGTCATGGTTATATCAATAACTGCTGATTTGAATTTTGGGTGGTAGTAGACAGCGATGAAGCGTGGGTGAGTCAATTGACTTTCAATTGAGTTCTTTTTATAAATAACAATAATTTTTATTAAAATTTAATTCCCCGTGCTTGGTAGGGGCATCATACTAGTAAAATAAAATACACCTAGTCATTTGCTAAAAAAATAAAAAACACACCTAGTCAAATATAGGCTAATTGGATCCAAATCTAAGAATTTTGCTCTTTACCCAAATGGTTTCGCTCATTCCCAAGTGAAATTTCGATTTTACCATTACACATGTTAACTTATGTAGCGTGAGTTAACTCACGCCAATTATAAGAGTAACGTGACTTAAGTCACGCAGCGTGAGTTAAGTCACGCTACGTTACTTAATTCAGTTATCAGCAACACAGAACCCCTCATTTCTAAACTTCCTAAAACACGAAAATTTCACCCTCAAATCCGAATTTCACCGTTTTTGCGCCATTCAAACCAAATTTCGTCCACAACATCAAGTAAGTGATTACTATCCTAATTCTTTGCATTATTTTGTTTTAAATTTTCGAATTTTTGTAGAAAAATTTACATTTTTAGGTTTTTAAAAAATTGTCTTGCATGTTAAAGATTATGATTTTTAGTGATGGATTAACTTAGGAATTGTTGTTTAGATGTTGTTGATGGTACAATGTGGTGGTTTAGGGTTTAAAAATTGTTAGGTTACATAGTTGTTTGAAAATTGCACACTACGTGTTCGGTGAAATGTCTCTATGTAACGCCCTAGTTGCTATTTTGTTATTTTTAGTTGTTTGGCATATTTTATTTGAATTTATAAATGATTATGTGAATATGTGGTGTGTTTATTTGTTTATAATTATTTATGTGATTTTATGTTATTTAAGAAAATAGGAGAAATATTATTATTTTGGAGAATTATGAAAATAGGTAAAATAATTATTAATTATTAGAATTATGGGGTTAATGTGAATTAAAGGAGATTAAGGAAGGAGTTAATAGAAAAAGGGGAGTTATACTTTGGTTAGTAAAGGAAATAGAAAAGTCAGTAAACAATTATACGTATCAGAGAAAACAAAAAAACATAAGCTTTTTGGGTAGAAGGGAGAAGAACCAAGAACAAGGGGATTAGCCTAGAAGATTGATTGCTGTAGCTTGCTTTTGTTCATCTAATCAGGTAAGGGTGGGTTTACTTTTCAATTGCCAATGTATATGTATATGATTTCATGAAATTTGAATTGAAATTGGTGGTTTTTGGTTTAGGGTTAAGAACATGATAAATTGCTCATTTTTGTTGAATTATGTTGTTGATGATGTTGTTGTGATATGTTTCTGAAGCTTTGTTGCGTATTGAACCCATAACCAATGTAGCAAATCATTTTGGGTGTTTGGGGGATCAAAAAGGGGTTTTTGGATGAGTTAGAGGTTGTGAAATTGTAGGTTTTTATTCTGCCCAGATGAGTTCTCGCTCAAGCGAGCCAGCCGTCGCTCAAGCGAGCGACACCTTTTTGTGCCCAGTTCAGAATTTTGCCCGTTCGCTCAAGCGTGAGCCAAGCAAACGCTAAGCGAGTGACATCCCAACTTTCGTCATTTGCGTCGCTTAAGCGAAATTCCCGTCGCTTAAGCGAGAGATGCCAAACTTTGCCCAGATTTTTGAAAATAGCCTGTTCGCTTAAGCGAACCAGAAGCGAGCTGTAAGCGAGCGAAACTCTAACTTACGTCTTTTTGTTCGCTCAAGCGAGCAGCTGCTCGCTTAAGCGAGCTGGGTCCTGCGCGACCATTTTGTGTAATTTTTCTAAGTGCTCCTAACCCAAACCTAAGCTTCCTAACTTGTTCATTGGATTTATTTAGAATTGTTTTGATGGTAAAACTGGTATATGAAGATGATTAAGATGGAATTATGTATGCTTATGTGCAAATAATTATACTTTGCTAAGTTGAGTTGCCTTGTTGATGTTGAGTGGTATTGTCCAGTTGGGGAGGGTATCCTAAGTTGTTGTTGTTGTTGGTTGCATGCTGATATGCTCCATTAAGATGTTGGGTTGTATGCAGATATACACCATAGAGTCATTCATACTCATATGCATTTGTTGGGGGCTTATTGCCCTGGAATGTTTATCATTCACCGGTTGGGGGCTTATTGCCCTGGAACGCTTTATCGTTCACCTGTTGGGGGCTTATTGCCCTGGGATGCTTTAACCATCCAAATTGTTGGGGGCTTATTGCCCTGGAATGTTTAGCATTCAACGCGCGTAGTATGGTACCACATGCATATTGCATTAGTAGTTGAGGTCTTTGCATAGTTGTTGTAGGTGTGAGTTGTCTTGTTGGAGTTATTGTTGGTGAGATGTCGCCACAAGGGATGTTGTTGTTGATGTTAATCAAAGATGAATCAAGATTTTAATGTTGAGATGTTAATGTTGCTGTTGGTTGTTATTATTTGTTGTTGTTTTCAATTTACTTTGATGATTCATATATCTATATATTACATTTGATTTGTGAACTCACCCCTTCTGCTGGAATTGCCGCCTTGTGGGCAAGTGCAGGTAACGAAGACTAGTGTTGTTGGCTCTTGCGTCTAGGGCTCTGATACATAGTAGGGATGGGGAAACGTTATCTTTCTTGTATTCCTTTATGTATCATTTCTTTTGAAGAACACGTTGTTGGATATTTAATTATTGGATGATGTTTAAATTATTGAGGCCTTTGAGCCGAGGATTTTGTTGTAGATGATTAATGATGTTGATTTAAATTAAAGATTTTCCGCTGCAGAATTTTAATATGATGATATTTGTTGATGTTTTGAATAGTTTTATATTCTATTTAAATAAATTTGAAAAAAGTAGTGTAATGCTCCGTTGTTTGATGGATAACTCTGATTATGATTTATTGTTAATATTATTATTACGTCATTTTGGGAAACGGGGTGTTACAATTGGTATCAGAGCAGGTCGGTCCGTCCGGCCAATTAGTAGAGTCGTGTCGAGCCATGTAGTGTTGTGTGACAGCTTTAAATTGTCCTTGTTGTTCTAATTGTTGTTGTCGTGTAGAATTATTGAGATGGCTGGAAGGAATGATACTGCTGCTTTGCAAGCAATGGCTCAGGTTGTGGGACAACAACAGCAAGGTGCTGGTGGTGGTGAAGGTGTACGGATGCTGGAAACTTTCTTGAGGAATCATCCACCAACCTTCAAGGGAAGGTACGACCCCGATGGAGCGCAGACTTGGCTGAAGGAGGTTGAAAGAATCTTCCGTGTGATGCAATGCAGTGATGCGCAAATGGTGCAGTTTGGCACACATATGTTAGCAGAAGAGGCTGACGACTGGTGGGTAAGCACTCAACCAATTCTTCAGGCTGAAGGTGCTGTGATTACGTGGGCTGTATTTAGAAGGGAGTTCTTGAGAAGGTACTTTCTGGAGGATGTCCGTGGTAGAAAAGAGATTGAATTCCTTGAGCTGAAGCAAGGAGATATGTCTATCACAGAGTATGCTGCTAAGTTTATGGAGCTTGCCAAGTTTTATCCACATTATGCTGCGGAGACTGCTGAGTTCTCCAAATGCATCAAGTTTGAGAATGGTCTGCGAGCTGACATCAAGCGGGCCATTGGTTATCAGAAGATCAGAGACTTTTCTGAGTTGGTAAGCAGCTGTAGGATCTATGAAGAGGATACGAAGGCCCATTATAAGGTGATGAATGACCGTAGAGGTAAGGGGCAGCAGAGTCGCCCGAAGCCTTATAGTGCCCTAGCTGATAAGGGCAAACAGAGAGTGCATGATGAGAGGAGGTCTACGCGTAGAGATGCTCCGGCTGATGTTGTTTGTTATAAGTGTGGTGTTAAGGGCCACAAGAGTAATGCCTGCAACCGTGATGAAAAGAAGTGTTTCCGATGCGGAAAGAAGGGCCATACTGTCACTGAATGCAAGCGTGGGGATATTGTTTGCTTCAACTGTAATGAAGAAGGTCACATTGGTTCTTAGTGTACTAAGCCTAAGAAGGCGCAGACCAGTGTAAGAGTATTCGCTTTAACTGGTACCCAGACCGATAATGAGGATCGACTTATCAGAGGTACTTGTTTCTTTAATGGTACTCCTTTAATTGCTATCATAGATACTGGTGCTACGCATTGTTTCATTGCTATTAATTGTGCAAAAAGATTGGGTCTGATTATGTCTGATATGAATGGGGAGATGGTTGTTGAAACTCCAGCTAAGGGTTCAGTGACTACTTCCCTTGTTTGCTTAAGTTGTCCGTTGTCTGTTTTTGGTAGAGATTTTGAGGTTGATCTCGTTTGTTTGCCGTTGGTGGGAATGGATGTAATATTGGGAATGAATTGGTTAGAATACAATCATGTCCTGATTAACTGTTTTACCAAGACGGTGCGGTTTTCTTCTGCTGAAGAAGAGAGTGGAGCAGAATTTTTATCCACTAAGGAGATGAAGCGGTTAGAACAAGACGGCGTGTTGATGTTTTCTTTGTTGGCATACTTGTCGGTGGAGAATCAAGCTGTGATTGATGGACTGCCTGTTGTGAAGGAATTTCCTGAAGTTTTCCCTGATGAGATTCCAGATGTGCCACCAGAGAGGGAGGTTGAATTTTCGATTGACCTTGTGCCGGGTACGAAGCCTGTGTCGATGGCTCCTTACCGTTTGTCAGCTTCTGAGTTAGCTGAGTTGAAGAAGCAGTTGGAAGACTTACTTGACAAGAAGTTTGTAAGACCGAGCGTTTCACCTTGGGGAGCGCCGGTGTTGTTAGTCAAGAAGAAGGATGGTAGCATGCGGTTGTGTATTGATTACCGTCAGTTGAACAAGGTGACGATCAAGAACAGGTATCCACTTCCGAGGATTGATGACTTGATGGATCAGTTAGTGGGTGCAAAAGTATTTAGTAAGATTGACTTGAGGTCAGGTTACCATCAGATTAAGGTGAAAGATGAAGATATGCAGATGACGACCTTTAGGACGCGATACGGTCATTATGAATATAAGGTGATGTCTTTCGGTGTTACTAATGCGCCTGGTGTGTTTATGGAGTACATGAACAGAATTTTTCACGAGTATCTGGATCAATTTGTTGTTGTATTTATTGATGATATCTTGATTTATTCTAAGACTGAAGCAGAGCATGCAGAGCATTTGAAGATTGTATTGCAAGTGCTGAAGGAAAAGAAGTTATATGCCAAGTTATCCAAGTGCGAATTCTGGTTGCATGAAGTAAGTTTTCTTGGCCACATCATTTCTGGTAATGGTATTGCTGTAGATCCTTCGAAGGTTGATGCTGTGTCGCAGTGGGAGACACCGAAGTCAGTTACCGAGGTTAGAAGTTTTCTTGGTTTGGCTGGTTATTATCGTAGGTTCATTGAAGGATTCTCGAAGTTGGCACTTCCTTTGACGCAGTTGACTTGTAAAGGAAAAGCATTTGTGTGGGATACTCAATGTGAGAGTAGTTTCAATGAGTTGAAGCGAAGACTGACGACTGCTCCTATTTTGATTTTGCCGAAGCCAGAAGAACCTTTTGTTGTTTATTGTGATGCATCTAAGTTGGGCTTAGGTGGTGTGCTTATGCAAGATGGGAAGGTAGTAGCTTGTGCTTCTAGGCAGTTGAGGATCCATGAGAAGAATTATCCTACACATGATTTAGAGTTAGCAGCTGTGGTGTTTGTGTTGAAAATTTGGAGGCACTATTTGTACGGTTCCAGATTTGAAGTATTTAGTGATCATAAGAGTTTAAAATATTTGTTTGATCAGAAGGAGTTGAACATGAGGCAGAGGAGATTGTTGGAACAAAATGTGTTTAACAATAAACCCTAGAGAGTTTTGATGATAACAAAGTATTAAAAATTGACAATTGGTATTGCTAACATTTGTTCAAGTGTACAGGACCATAAACAAAGTGATATATCTCATCAAGGTTCTGAACGAACAAATAAAGAGCAAAGGAAGTATCCATTTGAAGCTTGACAAGCGCTCCTGAAGACTAGCGCTCCTGAAGACTAGCGCTCCTGAAGAGTAGAGCTCCTGAAGAGTAGAGCTCCTGAAGACTAGTGCTCCTGAAGACAAGAGCTCCTGAAGAGTATGACGTCATCAGAAGCTGAAGATCCTCAGAAGCTGATTCTTCGAAGCAACAGTATTTCACCAAATATCTTAAGATTCAAGTGTTGTATTTTGGAGCGAAAATTATAGAGCATTGACAGAAGATTAGTGGATTAAAGCAACGGTCGTTTCAAAAGGATTTGAAGTCATTTTGTTGCAAATAGACAAGAAGCGTTGACATTGTACTTTGTACGAACTGTACAACCACCTTCTCCACTACTCTGTTCTTTGTCTCTACTAACAGACAAGAATAACAGCTCTTATGTACAACCAAGCCTGCATCCTTGTTCCCTCTCAACTGGAATGGATTTGAAATTGATTCTTTATAGGACAATAACTAAATCAGGCAAAGAATCACTGGTGAAAGATCAAGCTTCAGTAACGACTCTTTTTGAATGTGTTGGCACTTACAACGTTCACTTCACACCTCTATATAAAGGAGTGAAGACTTGAAGAACAACAAGACTCTACAATTTTTCAAAAGCGCCAAAACTCTGTCAAATTGTCTAAGCATTCAAAGTTCACTTAGAATTTCAGTTCTCAAGTTTATATCTTTGAAATTCTTAAGTCTAAAGAGTCTGTATCTGATTTGTATTATGAACACCACTGATTGTATATCAAGTGTTCAATCTCAAACATTTTTCTGTGTAATTTTGTTTGATAGAAGTCTCTTGCTTGTGTGCTTGAGCATTAGAAGTCTCTTGATTGTGTTCTTGAGCATTTGAAGTCTCTTGCTTGTGTGCTTGAGCATTTGTAATCAGATATTCCATTTAGTGAACTCTCCTTGGAAGTGCAAGGGGGACAGGACTACTTCCGAATTGTGGAAGGAACCTGTATAAATCTTTTGTGTCCTGCTTCTTCTCTTTTCTCTCTGTTTTTCATTCCGCTGCATACGCTCCTGAACAGTATCTTCAGAAGCTGTCTAACTAGCTTTTGATCATTCTGGTTCTGAGTTTTGAAAAGAGAAAACGATTATTTTAAAACACAATTCAACCCCCCCCCCCTTCTTGTGTTTTTCTCCCCTTCAGAGATGGCTTGAGTTGCTTAAGGATTATGATTTTGGCTTGAATTACCATCCCGGTAAGGCCAATGTGGTTGCGGATGCATTGAGTAGAAAGACGTTGCACATGTCGGCTATGATGGTGAAAGAGTTCGAGTTGCTTGAATAGTTTAGAGACTTGAGTCTTGTTTGTGAAAGGTCGCCTCAGAGTGTGCGGTCGGGCATGTTGAGAATTAATAGTGATTTCTTGAATAGTATCAAGGAGGCGCAAAAGACTGATGTTAAGTTTGTGGATTTGATGACTGCTGGTGATCAGAATGCATATGGTGACTTTAAGGTTGATGACCAAGGGGTATTGAGATTCAGAGGAAGGATTTGTATTCCTGATGATGAGGGTTTGAAGAAATTGATTTTAGAAGAAAGTCACAAGAGTAGCTTGAGTATTCATCCGGGAGCTACAAAGATGTACCATGATTTGAAGAAGTTGTTTTGGTGGTTCGGTTTGAAGAGAGATGTTGCTCAGTTTGTGTATGCATGTTTGACTTGCCAGAAGTCCAAGGTAGAACATCAGAAGCCTGCAGGGTTGTTGACTCCATTAGATGTGCCTGAATGGAAGTGGGACGACATTTCCATGGATTTTGTGACGAGTTTACCGAATACTCCAAGAGGGCATGATGCCATATGGGTTGTTGTTGATAGGTTGACTAAGTCGGCACACTTTATTCCTATTAATATTAGTTATCCGGTAGCTCAGTTGGCAGAGATCTATATTCGTGACATTGTGAAGCTGCATGGTGTTCCGTCAAGTATTGTGTCGGATAGAGATCCGAGGTTCACTTCGAGATTTTGGAAGAATTTGCAAGATGCTTTGGGTTCGAAGTTGAGATTGAGTTCGGCTTATCATTCGCAGACAGATGGTCAGTCGGAGAGGACTATCCAATCTTTAGAGGATTTGTTGAGGGTGTGTGTACTCGAGCAAGGTGGAGCTTGGGACAGCCACTTACCGTTGATAGAGTTCACATATAACAATAGTTACCATTTGAGTATTGGTATGGCACCGTTCGAAGCTTTGTATGGTCGGAGGTGCAGAACTCCTTTGTGCTGGTTTGAGTCGGGTGAAAGTGTTGTGTTAGGACCAGAGTTGGTTCAGCAGACTACGGAGAAGGTCAAGATGATCAGAGAGCAGATGAAAGCATCGCAAGATCGTCAGAAGAGTTACCATGACAAGCGTAGAAAGGCCCTTGAGTTTCAGGAGGGTGATCATGTGTTCTTGAGGGTTACTCCTTTGACGGGTGTAGGACGTGCATTGAAGTCTAAGAAGTTGACTCCAAAGTTCATTGGTCCTTACCAGATTTCAGAGAGAGTTGGAACCGTGGCATATTGAATTGGATTGCCACCACATCTATCGAACTTGCATGACGTGTTTCATGTGTCGCAGCTGAGGAAGTATGTAGCAGACCCTTCGCATGTTATTCCTAGAGATGATGTGCAAGTTAGGGATAACCTTACCGTTGAGACTTTACCTTTTAGGATTGATGATCGTAAGGTGAAGCAGCTGAGAGGCAAGGAAATACCTTTGGTGTGGGTTGTTTGGGGTGGTGTGACTGGTGAAAGTTTGACTTGGGAGTTGGAGAGTAAGATGCAAGAATCCTATCCTGAGTTGTTTGTTGCTTGAGGTAAGATTTCGAGGACGAAATTCTCTAAGTTGGGGAGAGTTGTAACGCCCTAGTTGCTATTTTGTTATTTTTAGTTGTTTGGCATATTTTATTTGAATTTATAAATGATTATGTAAATATGTGGTGTGTTTATTTGTTTATAATTATTTATGTGATTTTATGTTATTTAAGAAAATAGGAGAAATATTATTATTTTGGAGAATTATGAAAATAGGTAGAATAATTATTAATTATTAGAATTATGGGGTTAATGTGAATTAAAGGAGATTAAGGAAGGAGTTAATAGAAAAAGGGGAGTTATACTTTGGTTGGTAAAGGAAATAGAAAAGTCAATAAACAATTATACGTATCAGAGAAAACAAAAAACATAAGCTTTTTGGGTAGAAGGGAGAAGAACCAAGAACAAGGGGATTAGCCTAGAAGATTGATTGCTGTAGCTTGCTTTTGTTCATCTAATCAGGTAAGGGTGGGTTTACTTTTCAATTGCCAATGTATATGTATATGATTTCATGAAATTTGAATTGAAATTGGTGGTTTTTGGTTTAGGGTTAAGAACATGATAAATTGCTCATTTTTGTTGAATTATGTTGTTGATGATGTTGTTGTGATATGTTTCTGAAGCTTTGTTGCGTATTGAACCCATAACCAATGTAGCAAATCATTTTGGGTGTTTGGGGGATCAAAAAGGGGTTTTTGGATGAGTTAGAGGTTGTGAAATCGTAGGTTTTTATTCTGCCCAGATGAGTTCTCGCTCAAGCGAGCCAGCCGTCGCTCAAGCGAGCGACACCTTTTTGTGCCCAGTTCAGAATTTTACCCGTTCGCTCAAGCGTGAGCCAAGCGAACGCTAAGCGAGCGAAATCCCAACTTTCGTCATTTGCGTCGCTTAAGCGAAATTCCCGTCGCTTAAGCGAGAGACGCCAAACTTTGCCCAGATTTTTGAAAATAGCCTGTTCGCTTAAGCGAACCAGAAGCGAGCTGTAAGCGAGCGAAACTCTAACTTACGTCTTTTTGTTCGCTCAAGCGAGCAGCTGCTCGCTTAAGCGAGCTGGGTCCTGCGCGACCATTTTGTGTAATTTTTCTAAGTGCTCCTAACCCAAACCTAAGCTTCCTAACTTGTTCATTGGATTTAATTAGAATTGTTTTGATGGTAAAACTGGTATATGAAGATGATTAAGATGGAATTATGTATGCTTATGTGCAAATAATTATACTTTGCTAAGTTGAGTTGCCTTGTTGATGTTGAGTGGTATTGTCTAGTTGGGGAGGGTATCCTAAGTTGTTGTTGTTGTTGGTTGCATGCTGATATGCTCCATTAAGATGTTGGGTTGTATGCAGATATACACCATAGAGTCATTCATACTCTTATGCATTTGTTGGGGGCTTATTGCCCTGGAATGTTTATCATTCACCGGTTGGGGGCTTATTGCCCTGGAACGCTTTATTGTTCACCTGTTGGGGGCTTATTGCCCTGGGATGCTTTAACCATCCAAATTGTTGGGGGCTTATTGCCCTAGAATGTTTAGCATTCAACGCGCGTAGTATGGTACCACATGCATATTGCATTAGTAGTTGAGGTCTTTGCATAGTTGTTGTAGGTGTGAGTTGTCTTGTTGGAGTTATTGTTGGTGAGATGTCGCCACAAGGGATGTTGTTGTTGATGTTAATCAAAGATGAATCAAGATTTTAATGTTGAGATGTTAATGTTGCTGTTGGTTGTTATTATTTGTTGTTGTTTTCAATTTACTTTGATGATTCATATATCTATATATTACATTTGATTTGTGAACTCACCCCTTCTGCTGGAATTGCCGCCTTGTGGGCAAGTGCAGGTAACGAAGACTAGTGTTGTTGGCTCTTGCGTCTAGGGCTCTGATACATAGTAGGGATGGGGAAACGTTATCTTTCTTGTATTCCTTTATGTATCATTTCTTTTGAAGAACACGTTGTTGGATATTTAATTATTGGATGATGTTTAAATTATTGAGGCCTTTGAGCCGAGGATTTTGTTGTAGATGATTAATGATGTTGATTTAAATTAAAGATTTTCCACTGCAGAATTTTAATATGATGATATTTGTTGATGTTTTGAATAGTTTTATATTCTATTTTTGAAAAAAGTAGTGTAATGCTCCGTTGTTTGATGGATAACTCTGATTATGATTTATTGTTAATATTATTATTACGTCATTTTGGGAAACGGGGTGTTACACTCTATGTTTTTGTTTTTTTGGATTGTTAATGATGTAATTAGTAAGAATTATGTTTGTTAATGTTGATTATAATTAATTTGACTGCAATGTGGTAGTTTATGGATTCAAATGATATTGTCGACATTATAGTGTTGTTGTTGTATTGTTAAAGATGACATGTGTGTTGTTGTCGAAATGATGTGCAAATGTGTTAAAGATTTTTTGATTTTTGTGCAGATATGTCTGAGCCAGAGAGGACTGACAGACTTAGGTTCGGGAGGCCTGCCCCTACTAGTAGTGCACGGAGGGAAAAGCAAACACTACAGCCTCCGGACGGTCGAGGTCGAGGGAGAGTGGGGGGCACGAGACTTGGTACTGTTGATACTACGGGGGGATCGACGTCACAGACAGGTCCATCCCAGACGATGGACCCGACACAGTACCAGTATGAGCAACATTATTAGGAGCAGGTGTATCAAGCGCAGGTGTATCAGGAGCAACCTGGATTTCAGACGGGTTATCAGTATCAAGAGGGGTATGAGTATCACCAGGGGTATCATGCTCAGTTTCACGAGGTGTATCAGCCTAAGCAGCCTCCTCAACCACAGTATGTCGCGGCTCCTCAGCAGCATCATGTCGAGCCTCCTCAGCAGCAGCATCCTGAGCAACATCCTGAGCAGCAGCATGCAAAGCCTTTTATGCAGGACGAGGATGGGGGATTTTCAAGGGGGCCTTACGAGTTGTCACTTTTACCAGACTTCAGTAAACACGTGGCATGCAGGCTTTGGAACGATAAAAGAGTAGGTATAATTTGCTTTATTTAATTTAATGATATTTTACTATTATGTCAAGTTTACTTTACGTAGAATATGTTATGTTTATTTAATTTAAGTATAATTACGTAAAATATGTTATGTTTATTTAAGTATAATTGATTAATTTTTTTTTTTTTGGATTTCAATTGCAAACGGATCGTAAGATGACAGGCGTCTCGCAAGGGAGAAAACTTAAGCTTTCTTCCTTGTCACTTCCGTTGCCGGTAGAAGCTAACCCTTGGTTCTGGGTACCGATGGATAGATCCGGTTTAAGGCTCCCTCCTTCTGACTGAGACGTGACGCCTTTTTCGGACGTGTGCTGGTACTCCGGATGGATCATGGCCGGCAAACAAAAGATAGTGCGTCACCGGCCAGAGCGGGTTCTGAGGCAGTACGAATATGTTCTGACAGTTCCCCGACCTCCTACTATGATTATACCTCTTGCCCCAGCAGATGTCGTCGCTGCCTTCTTGGAGTTTGTTCTTTATGTCGTTGCCCAGCAACATAGCGTTGCCCAGGTCCCAGACAAGGAGCCTTGGAAGCATTCAGATAGGTACATCAGGTGGTTCTACCGTGTATCCCATCCTCTCATCGTCAACCCTGCTCCAGAGCCTGACATTACAATGCCGAGACCTGTCTACCAGGATATTCTTGTTAACCAGGACTGGGCATTACATCCTCCCGATCCATTGCAGGTCATTAGCAGCATGCGATGCAGATTCCAGAGGTGGATTCAAATCCACTATTCTTCGGCATTTTGGAGGGCCTCCGTACCGATTATAGCGTGTTTGAGCAGCAGCCGATTTTGATGAGGAGGTCTAGGAGTCCACAGGAGCAGTAGTAGTGTCTTATTTTAGGATTTGTTTTTATATTCGTAGTATTTTTATGACATTTTGTTGGATTTGGATATAATACATTTACATTTGCGCGGTTGCGCCTCTTTCTGACATTTCCGTTAATTTTCGTTAAAATTGTGTTTCTAAATTATGAATGAATGAATGCATGTTCTGTAAATTATGAGTTTTGGTTGAATGAATGAATGAGTTTTGCTAAACAGGGAACAAGGTAGAGGCAGCAGCTATTGCCTGTCTGTTCTGGTGCGCAAAGAACCAACGTGAGTTAACTTGGCTATTGTTAACACTAGCGTGACTTAAGTCACGCAACGTTAGTTAATTCACGTTGTTATTGTAATGCCCTACTTCTATTAAAGCGATAAATCATGCAAATATAATAAATATTCAAGAAATAGACGTCACGTCTTCAAATAATTCACAATTGACATGCATAAAAATTTCAACAATAAAACATCACAGCGGAAATATAGCATACACCTCAAGTAGCCATGTCACCAACTCATAAATATATCCATATAAAATAATATCCAAATCCCGACACATGGGTAAAGTCTCAACAACGTAAAAGAAAAATCCTAGATCAGAGCCTATCTAAGGCTCTATCAACTGAAAGAAAACAGAGGAAGCTCCCGCTATCCTCAAGAAACTCACCAAGCAAGCAAATCAACTAATTCTGCATGCCGTCTACCCATTTATACAAATAGGTAGGCGGTCCACCACAGACCACTGGGGGTTAGCTTCACATCAATCATAATCAAAATGCATAAACAAGAATAATCAATCATCATAATATTTCATGGTTCATAAACACCAACATATGTACACCTTCAAATATTCACCAAATTGTCACCAACAATTTTCAACAAGTATAGAATTCATCGACCACAAATAATCACCAAGCACACTATCATACCCTCATTTTGGACCTAAAAATACTCATTCAAATTCCTCTTCTATTTTCTAATACTTTCAAATTCACCGTGTTTTCTACTGTGTTTCAGCTACATACATTACTGCTTCAGTTTTTTAAATTTTTGCATAAAATCATACAAAAGGGTATTTTGGTCATTTCCTACAAGGGAACCCATTTTCAGTCCCTACAATTTGTCCCTGAGTCTTTTCAATTTGTTTGCACGAATCATTAATCAAGTTTTGTACAAAAATCATTTTAGTCTGCGTCTGAGTCAGTCTGAGTCGTTTTTGCCCCAGGGGGCGTTTTGGTCTTTTCACATCAAACAAAATTTGGGCAGAGAGGTATTTTAAAATACCTCATTTTTGGTAGTTTGTTCGTTTTAGTCTGTTTTGTCAGTTTTAATTGTTTCGCTTTACGTTGCATTTCAAATTACATTTTTTAACCAATTTTATTATTTTTACATTTTAGTCCTAATATTTTCAAAAATTGCAATTTAGTCCAAATTTTATACTTTATTACAAATACGCCCCAATTTCTTTTTAATTCTCAAAAATAGTTCAATTTCCTTTTTAAATTCCAAAAAAGTCCAATTTTTCTTTTTTTTTATTTTGCAGTTTAGTCCCAAATTCTTTAAAATTTGCAGTTTAGTCCTTTTTTCAGATTCAGTCCACAGGTGCCACGCAAGCAAGGTCAATTCCACGTGTCACGTTCCTACTGGGTCAGATGCACACATGGCAGGCTATAAATAGTACACAGTGTCAGGAGGATACACATTCACGCGCCACATCACAAACAGATTCCATTTTCTCTCTCTTGGCAGTTAGGATCAAAATCATAACAAACTCAGAAAAGCTCAAGAACAAACACATAAACCCTAAATTCCAGAACCAAAATTCAAGCAAATTCCATGGAGTTTTGTGGATTCTCAGAGATTCAAAGCTGAATCATCATCATTGAATCCCTTTTTCTGCAATTCAAGCATCGGATTCGTTGCTGGAAGCAATAAATCCCGAATACGATCACAGAATTGGAATTGAGAAGAAGAAGGAAAGAATTCCAAGGATTCCGAACCGGTTCAGAGAAGAAAAGAAGAAGGAAAACGAAGAATTCACGGATTCCGAACCATTCAAGAAGGAGAAGAAGCAATTACCAGTTTATTTCCGGATTTCAAAGAGAATCAACACAAAACAGAATCAATTCAAGGATTTCCGAAGAATCAAATCAAAATTCCGGATAAAGCCAGGTAAAATCGCAGAACTTATCCCTTTGTTTCGTTCAAAGCCCACAACAAGCTCTGAAACAACGTAGAACAGTGCGAATCCGTGAAGTTTTGGTTCGGAACCGTAAACCCTAACTTTTTCCGGAAAAATTTTCAAGATTCCAAGGTTTAAAACGTTGATTCATCGTTGTAAACCAACGAATCAACAGATAAAAACACATAGAAAGAAGATTCGAACCAAGAAAACGAACCAAAACCGTACGGATTCCGCGAGAGGAAATTCCAGATCTACGTTGTTTCAGTCAATGCATGTAGATTCCAGTAACAGATTCATGTTTAGGATGATAAGACGAAACTTTTAAGCCATAGATCATGTGTTTCCGGGTAGGATTGAACAAGGTTAGGGTTAGGGTTTCAGACATGGAAACGGCGGAGAAGAGAGAAAGAAAGAGAAAGAAAGAAAAAAATGAGGAAAACCGGTTCAGGAGCCTTTTATGTAAGGTAGTAAACCGGGTCGGTTCAGACCCGACCCACTCACCCATGCGCGTGGCCGTTGGATGTTGATCCTGTTGGATCCGGATCAATCCAACGCCCCAGAGGCGTCCTGGAGATCCGGATCCATCTATGCTTGGGTTTGGGCCTTTTACCCGCAGGCCTTTGGTTCTTTTTTTCAGTTTCTTGAGTTTTTCCTGTTGTGTGCACCTCTGTGTTTGCTATTTGGACCTCTTGCGTGTCTTGACTCCTTTACGAAATTCCAAAAAATTTGTTATGCGTTCTTGGTATATTTGTGACTGTTTTGTGATGTTTTACATGTGAAAATTGATAGAAACTTGGCAAGTGCTAATTTTTCATTTGATTGGGGTATTTTGTGTTTTCTTTACGAATTTTCTCGCATGTTTGCCTATCCAAATTTTTGTCCTATGATTTTGGTGAATTAGCACTTGATTCCATGATGATTTACCCCTGTTCTCATAATAGCTCATTGGATTGTGTTAAGTTTGATACTTTTGTAACATTCTCAATGTTATTAAACTTAGATTTTTTTGATATTTTGCAACTTTGTTAATTTGATTCTTGATTACCATTTTGTGATGTTTCCATTTTCTTGTTAAATTTGATTCTTGATTACCATTTTGTGATATTTCCATTTTCTTGTTAAATTTGATTCTCGATTACTATTTTGTGATATTTCCACTTTCTTGTTAAATTTGATTCTTGATTACCATTTTGTGATGTTTTGCGATTATGTTTAGTTGGATCTTTGATGCCAATTTTGTGATATTTTGCAATGTTGTTTAGTGCGATTTCGTGCCAATCTTTGTGATAGTTACCATTTGGTTTAGGATTAGTATTGCATTATTATTTTATCTTGTTTCACTAACCACTTTACTCTATGTTCCATGCATACTAAGCATCTCATCTCATTCCCATTTCTTCCTTAACTCCTTCATGCAATTTCTATTAATTCATGTAATATTTTAGGTTAGTTTTTACTTTTCTTTAATTTCATGCAAGACCGTAGCATGTAAATTAAGACCCGATGTAAAGGACTATGGACTATAAGGATGTACACCGACACATGCACCGACACATGCACACACGTTGTATGACTTTCCGCTAGATGTATGTGTAGGAAGCGTAAAACCTAGGAAAACTTATAATTTCTTCATCAAAAAAAAAATCAACACATAACTCAAACTATTTTGCAATAAAATGAGGTCAAAACCTCACTTTTTTTTCTTTCATTTTCTTAAGACAAAATCAAAACTAGTGCTAATTCTCAACTTTAACATCCCTTTTGCAAATAAATTGGAATCACCTCACTTTTTTCTTTTTCTTTCAAATCATATGCTCTTGAGGCCTCTTATCTCTTTCTTCAAAACCATTTTCAAAACTAAAATAGAACAAAACTCACAAAAACATTTTGAAAGAGAACTACATGGAATTTTGATCCCTTAAAAGGGTATGTAGGCAAGAGACTCAAAATCTCTCCAAGTCCAATAAAATTAAATCCAATCTTCTCCCTCTCATTCTTAAAACCAATCTTTTTACAAATAGCAATAAAAGCAAAGCGTATACGTAATGCATAGTAAAACGGTTCCTATAGGATACTATAGTCATTGCGGGTGCCTAACACCTTCCCGTAGTGAAATCAGCCCCGAACTTAGAATTTCTAAGGTTTTTTCTCGATTTTACCTTCCCCAAAAAAAATAGAGACATCAATGATTGAAAGGTTCAAATCCAATTAATGATTTGACACCCGAAAATCGCGATGACAGAAATGGCGACTTCACTGGGGAGTTTTTTAGGGCTACACCTAGTTTTACATGCTTTATGTTTATGATTTGCTTTATTGTTACATGTAAAAAATTTCTTGTGTACGTGTGGGGTGAGAATATCAAAAGCCCTATACCCGGGCTGAGTGAACCTAAGAGTAGGAAGAGATATAATCGACAATCCATTCCGGGGGTTGCCTCGTGCATTGGATTACGCGATCAATCTCACATAGCTGAGGCATTTTGGAGGTGATGTTGTCGGCGTGTGTTGTCATGCTTAGGCACTTTACTTCCAATTGACCGATGAAGGCTATGGACCGTAGTTACCAAACCCATCTTTGGCCTTTCTTAGGACGTAGTGCGGTGGCTAAACCGAGCGTTGTCTCGAAATTTAGTCGTCACGCGATACTACACCCAAACTAGACCTTCTTACGGATAATCATAGACAAGCGTTGCTTTGTACTACTATGATATTTGAAAGAGAGGTTGTGGTTTGGGAACTTTATAGAACCTTGGTTACTACTATCAAAGCCTTAGTTTCACCGGACACCGTGTCCACTTGTTACTTTAGCCCACCGTGCTTTCCTTACATGCATTCATGCATAAATTTTCTACATGCATTTATCAAAGGGTAAAAACAAACTAAAATTCTTTGCAAATATAACACAGGCATGAAGAGAACTAAGTCTTACAAGTTCAAAGAAGTTGATTTGGCTAGCCTAAGGGAGTTGGCACTCAAAGTTAAGAATCCGACTGGGTTTCGTCTCCGATACGGTGGTTTGCTTGGTATTCTCCGGACTAATGTAGAAGAGAAGCTAGTGCACACTCTGGTGCAATTCTATGACCCGGTTTTCCGTTGCTTTACCTTCCCAGATTTTCAGTTGGTTCCTACACTTGAGGCTTATTCTAGTTTATTGGGTTTACCTATAGCCGAGAAGATACCTTTCACGGGCCCAGGATCTCCTCTTACTCCTCTGGTTATTGCCAAGGACCTATATCTCAGAACTTCCGATGTGTCTAAGAATCTTATCACCAAGTCTCACATCCAGGGTTTCACTTCAAAGTACTTACTTGAGCGGGCTAATCTCGAATCTACTTGCCAGGACACTCTTGAGGCTATTCTTGCACTACTCATCTATGGGCTCGTTCTCTTTCCGAATCTCGACAACTTCGTGGACATGAATGCTATTGAGATCTTCCATTCCAAGAACCCGGTTCCTACTTTGTTAGCTGACACATACCATGCCATCCATGATCGGACTCTCAAGGGCCGTGGGTTTATTCTTTGCTGCGTACCTCTTCTATATAGGTGGTTTATTTCTCACCTCCCGAGTTCTTTCCATGCCAACACGGAGAATTGGTCTTATTCGCAGCGGATTATGACTCTTACTCCCGATGAGGTGGTTTGGATCACTCCAGCAGCTCGAGTCAAGGAGATTATTACTGGTTGTGGGGATTTCCTCAATGTACCCCTTCTCGGTACCCGGGGAGGAATCAACTACAACCCCGAGTTAGCCATGAGACAGTTTGGTTTTCCTATGAGAGCGAAGCCCATCAACCTTGCTACATCACAGGAGTTCTTTTACTATTCCAATGCCCCCACCGGGCAAAGGAAAGCTTTTACAGATGCTTGGTCTAAGATTCGTAAGAAAGATGTGAAACACTTGGGTGTGAGATCCGGTATTGCTCATGAGGTCTATACCCAGTGGGTGATAGACCGAGCTGTGGAGATTGGCATGCCTTACCCTGTTATGAGGCATGTATCTGCATCTACTCCGTCTAGACCATTACCGTTGCTTCCCGCGACTCAGGAGATGTATCAGGAGCATCTAGCTATGGAGAGTGAGGAGAAGCGAGCATGGAAAGCCCGCTACAGTGAGGCTGAGAACTTGATCATGACTTTGGATGGCAGAGACGAACAGAAGGATCATGAGAACCGAATGCTGAAGAAAGAACTAGCCAGAGTTAGGAAGGAGCTTGAGGAGAAGGATGATCTATTGAGGAGAGACTCCAGGAGAGTCAGAGGTCGTCGAGATTTCTTCGCCAGTTATTGTGGTTCAGCTTCAGACTCGGATTCCGAATACTACCCAGTCACTCCTTAGTTCTGGATGATAGGATTGCTTTTGGTTATGTTGTTTGCTCAGCTTATGTTTCAGAAGCCTACTCCCTTGGCTCAGTGTATCAAAACAATTTGCTTTGAATAATTTGTTAGTCCAAAAAATGTTTGCAAAGAATTCTAATTTGTCTAAAAAACCCTTTGGTAACAAAAAGAGTCATTTTTGCATTTACATTTGCACATATCATGCATCATGTGCATCATCCATCAGCCACAAAACAAAAAAAAATAACACTTCCAAGTGCTCATTTGCCTCCTGGTTCTTCTGCCGCAGTGTGAAAAGTGGCTCGTGCTCGAAGGACTGATCAACCTACCAGAGTACATCAGACTAGACAATACAGAAGGAGGAATCAAGTAGCTATGGAAGAAGAAAATGCACAGCTCCGCACTGAACTAGCCTCTGTGAGAGAAGAGTTAGCCAAAGCTCTCGACGCCATGACTGCTCTGGTAGCCGCTCAAGAGCAACCAACCTCGTCTGCTCCAGAGACCACCGAGGCAATTCCAACATCATCTCTCGATAGCCGCTTCGCCATGCCAAAGGGATACCCGTACGGGCTCCCACTTTTCTTTGCTCAAGATCCCACAACAGTTGCTTCCAGTGCTGCCAACAGCAACCAGATCCCCGTCTCAGGGCAGGCATCTCTTCATACTACCTTGCCTCAGTCAACCGTCTTCACAGATCCGATTGTGCACTCTACGCCTCAGGGCGCCAATGCTAACGATTACCGTGGAAAAACTCCTGTATTGGGAACTATGGAAGAAAAAATGGAAGAGCTTGCCAGAGAACTCCGTCGCGAGATCAAGGCCAACCGTGGGAGCAGTGACCTCGTCAGAACCCACGATCTTTGTTTGGGGCCGAGGGTAGATGTTCCCAAGAAATTCAAGGTCCCGGAATTTGACCGCTACAACGGGCTAACTTGCCCCCAGAACCATATCATCAAATACGTCCGGAAGATGGCTAACCATGCAGACAATGACTCACTCATGATCCATTGCTTCCAGGACAGTCTAATGGAAGATGCCGCGGAGTGGTATACCGGTTTGAGCAAGGATGATATCCGCACTTTTGATGATCTAGCTACTGCTTTCAAGAGCCACTATGGATTCAACACCAGGCTCAAGCCGAATAGAGAATTCCTCCGATCTCTGTCTCAGAAAAAGGACGAAAGCTTTCGCGAATATGCGCAGAGGTGGAGGGGGGCAGCTGCCCGTATCACTCCCGCTTTGGACGAGGAAGAAATGACTCAAACATTCTTGAAGACCCTGAAGAAAGATTATGTTGAGAGAATGATTATTGCTGCCCCAAGCAACTTCTCTGAGATGGTCACTATGGGGACCCGCTTGGAGGAAGCCGTCCGAGAGGGGATCATCGTGTTTGAGAAAGGTGAATCTTCGAATGCACCGAAGAAATACGGCAATGGTCACCATAAGAAAAAGGAATCAGAAGTTGGAATGGTGTCCGCCGGAACCAATCAACCTGCCACTGCCGCTCCCGTCAATGCTACACAACTGCCTCAACCGTATCAGTACCTACAGTATGCCCAGCATCCGTTCTATCCGCCGTTCTACCATCAATACCCTCCACTACCAGGCCAGCCTCAGGTCCCTGTTAATGCCATCGCCCAACAACTGCAACAACAACCACTAGCTCAACAACAACAACAACAACAGGGCCCTCAATCTAGACCATCTTTCCCGCCGATACCAATGGCATACGCTGAACTACTCCCAACTCTGTTACATAAGGGGTATTGCACCACTAGACCTGGCAAGCCTCCGCCAAACCCATTGCCTCCCAGGTTCCGCTCCGATCTCAGATGTGATTTCCACCAAGGCGCCCTAGGTCATGACGTAGAAGGTTGCTACGCTCTGAAATACATTGTGAAGAAGTTGATCGACCAGGGTAAGCTATCTTTTGAAAACAATGTCCCACATGTGCTCGACAATCCACTCCCCAACCATGCCGCTGTGAATATGATCGAAGTATGTGAAGAAACCCCTCATCTCAGTGTCCGTAATGTTGCTACACCCCTAGTGCCACTGCATATCAAACTGTGCCAAGCTGCTCTGTTCAGCCACGACCACGCAGCTTGCTGTGAATGTCTTCAGAACCCTATGAGTTGCAGCGTAGTCCAGACTGATATCCAAAGATTGATGAATGACAACTACTTGACTACCAGTGATGTTTGTATGATAGTGCCGATCTTCCACGATACTCCCGTCAAGAGCACGCCCGTCAGGAAGGATGTTGAACCATTGGTCATACGGTTGCCTGGTCCAGTGCCATATACCTCTGCGAAAGCCATCCCGTACAAGTACAGTGCGACTATGTTGGAAAACGGGAAAGAAGTACCTTTGGTGTCCTCAAGCATAGTAGGCAGTATCGCTGAAGTGACGGCCTTGAGGAGTGGCAAGGTCCGACCACTTTTGTTTCAGAAGAAAGATGATGTGCAAGTTACAGTCCCTGCTGACAAGACTGCTCCATTGACAATCCCTCCTGCTGTTGAAAGCACCAGCCGCCCAGGCCATTCCATTGAAGATTCCAATCTGGATGAGATTTTGAGGATAATCAAGAAAAGCGATTATAAGATCGTTGATCAGCTGTTACAAACTCCTTCGAAGATATCCATCTTGGCCCTACTCCTCAGTTCGGAGGCTCACAGGAATGTATTATTGAAAGTGTTGGAACAAGCCTATGTTGACCACGAAGTCACAGAGGATCAATTTGGTGGAATAGTGGCTAACATCACTGCTTGCAGTAACCTTTGGTTTGGTGAAGATGAACTTCCAGAGGCAGGAAAGCACCACAACCTGGCCCTGCACATTTCCATGAACTGCAAAACAGATATGCTGTCCAACGTGTTGGTAGACACTGGGTCGTCGTTGAATGTGATGCCTAAGTCGACTTTGGATCAGTTGAGTTGTCAAGGAGTTCCTTTGAGAAGGAGTACTTTTCTAGTCAAGGCTTTCGATGGTTCCCGTAAAACTGTGCTCGGAGAGATAGATCTCCCCATGACTATTGGTCCTGAAACATTCATGATTACATTCCAGGTTATGGACATAGATGCCTCTTACAGTTGCCTTCTCGGGAGACCGTGGATACACGAGGCCGGGGCAGTCACTTCTACCCTCCATCAGAAGCTGAAGTTCGTAAGGAATGGTAAACTTGTGACAGTGCATGGGGAAGAAGCTTATCTGGTCAGTCAGTTATCATCCTTCTCTTGCATCGAAGCTAAAACTGCCGAAGGAACTGCCTTCCAGGGTTTGACTATCGAGGGTACGGAGCCCAAGAGAGCTAGTGCTGCCATGGCTTCGTTGAAAGATGCGCAGAAAGCCGTTCAGGAAGGTCAGGCCGCTGGTTGGGGCCAATTGATACACCTGCAGGACAACAAACACAAAGAGGGTCTCGATTTCTCTCCGACGTCAGGCGTGTCAGCTGGAACGTTCCGTAGTGCTGGATTTGCCAATGCAATTCTTGATAGTGGTGATGAAAGAAGGGCTAGGCCCACATTTGTGATACCAGGAGGCATTGCAAAGAACTGGAACGTTATCAATCTCCCTGTGTTTGTGCATGATTCTAAGTAATATGTCTTGCTGTTTAGGCTTTATTTTCAAAATAACAATCCTTCCGTCCTGCCCGAGACGGAAGTGACTCTTTTGTAAAGGGCATGTTTGTTCCGACATCACCATTATCAATAAAAAACGTCGTTTCTTTCACGACTCTTTTTTCTTTCTTTAATTCTTTTCCCTTGGAAATAATGGTAATGCCAGAAAAAACCAAAACATCTGCATTTTCTTATTAATTTCAAAGATCTGCATGAAAACTATTTTCTAAAAATCATCCAATCATGTCACGCAGATCGAACCAAAATGAACCCGTTGAACACAGTGACCCTATGTGTCTCCGAACTGTTGAATCCCCGGTATTTGAGGCTGAAGATGAGGATAGTGATGATATACCAGACGAGATTGCCCGGTTGCTTGAGCAAGAAGAGAAAACCATTCGGCCTCATCAGGAGGAGATTGAGCTAATCAATTTGGGTACTGAGGATAACAAGAGAGAGATCAAAGTCGGTGCTGCATTGGAGGAAGGGGTCGAGAAGAGGATCTTCCAACTACTCCGTGAATACTCGGACATTTTTGCATGGTCGTATGAAGACATGCCAGGTCTGGATCCTCAGATTGTGGAGCATCGGATACCGACTAAACCAGACTGTCCTCCCGTTAGACAAAAGCTGAGACGGACTCGGCCGGACATGGCTCTGAAGATCAAAGGTGAAGTGCAGAAACAGATCGATGCGGGTTTTCTCATGACAGTTGAGTATCCTGAGTGGGTTGCTAACATCGTGCCGGTGCCGAAGAAGGATGGTAAGGTTCGAATGTATGTTGACTACAGAGATTTGAATAGAGCAAGCTTGAAAGACAATTTCCCACTGCCCCACATCGATGTGCTTGTTGATAACACTGCCCAGTGCAAAGTGTTCTCCTTCATGGACGGTTTTTCTGGCTATAACCAAATCAAAATGTCACCCAAGGACAGGGAGAAGACGTCGTTCATCACTCCATGGGGAACTTTTTGCTGCAAAGCAATGCCGTTCGGTCTAATAAATGCTGGTGCTACCTACCAAAGGGGGATGACCACTTTGTTCCATGACATGATTCACAAAGAGGTTGAAGTGTATGTAGACGACATGATTGTCAAGTCAAGCGATGAAGAGCAACACGTCGAATACTTGGCTAAAATGTTTGAAAGGTTGAGGGAGTACAAGCTTCGGCTGAACCCAAACAAATGTACGTTCGGTGTTAGGTTTGGGAAATTGCTAGGCTTCATTGTCAGCCAGAAGGGCATTGAAGTAGACCCTGATAAAGTCCGAGCCATCCGCGAGATGCCGGCCCCGCAAACCGAGAAGCAGGTCAGAGGGTTCCTCGGGCGTTTGAATTACATTTCCAGATTTATATCCCATATGACTGCGACCTGCGGGCCGATTTTTAAGTTACTCAGGAAGAATCAACCTGTGGTATGGAATGATGAATGCCAAGAAGCTTTCGACAACATCAAGAGTTATTTGCTAGAACCTCCTATCCTCGTTCCGCCGGTGGAAGGAAGGCCATTGATCATGTATCTGTCAGTGTTGGATGAATCCATGGGATGTGTGCTCGGTCAGCAAGATAAAACTGGAAAGAAAGAGCATGCGATCTACTATTTGAGCAAGAAATTCACCGATTGTGAGATTCGGTATACAATGCTCGAGAAAACCTGTTGTGCACTAGCCTGGGCTGCCAAACGCCTGCGCCATTACTTGATAAATCATACAACTTGGTTGATATCCCGGATGGATCCGATCAAGTACATCTTTGAGAAACCGGCTGTCACTGGAAAAATTGCACGTTGGCAAATGTTACTGTCAGAATATGATATTGTGTTTAAAGCTCAGAAGGCCATTAGAGGGAGTATCCTGGCTGACCATCTCGCTTGCCAGCCGCTTGATGATTATCAGCCTTTGAAGTTCGATTTCCCTGACGAAGAGGTCATGTTTTTGAAGTCAAGAGACTGCGAAGAGCCACTGATCGGTGAAGGTCCAGACCCTGATAGCAAGTGGGGACTGGTCTTTGATGGTGCTGTTAATGCTTATGGCCGAGGAATTGGCGCAGTAATCGTGGCTCCGCAGGGGCATCACATCCCTTTTACAGCCCGGATTGTGTTTGAGTGCACCAACAATGTGGCCGAGTACGAGGCATGTATCCTGGGAATTGAAGAAGCCATCGATATGAGGATCAAGCATTTGGACATCTATGGAGACTCTGCACTAGTCATCAACCAGATAAAGGGAGAATGGGAGACCCATCATGCCAATCTGATCCCTTACCGTGATTATGCAAGGCGTCTGTTGACGTATTTGACAAAGGTCGAGTTGCACCATATCCCCCGAGAGGAGAACCAAATGGCCGATGCTCTTGCTACCTTATCTTCCATGCTTCAAGTAAACCGTTGGAATCATGTACCGATGATCAAAGTACAACGCTTAGATCGGCCCGCTCATGTGTTTACTGTCAGTGATACAATTGTACAAACAGGTTCAGGCGGAGTTGACAACGGACCCTGGTATTATGATATCAAACAATTTTTGCAAAGCCGTGAGTACCCGCCGAATGCTTCCAACAAAGACAAGAAGACGCTGCGCAGGCTGGCTAGCAAATTCCTGCTGGATGGGGATGTCCTGTACAAAAGGAATTTCGATATGGTGTTGTTAAGATGTGTTGACGAATGTGAAGCAGAACAGCTAATGCACGATGTGCACGATGGCACCTTTGGGACCCACGCATCGGGGCATGCTATGTCTAGAAAGCTGTTGAGAGCTGGTTACTACTGGATGACCATGGAGCGCGATTGCTATCAATATGCCAGGAAGTGTCACAAATGTCAAATATATGCTGATAAGATCCACGTGCCTCCGCACGCTCTCAATGTCATGTCTTCTCCGTGGCCTTTCTCTATGTGGGGCATTGATATGATCGGAAGAATTGAACCAAAGGCTTCAAACGGTCATCGTTTTATCCTGGTAGCAATCGATTATTTCACCAAATGGGTCGAAGCTGCATCATATGCCAACGTGACTAAGCAAGTAGTAGTCAAATTCATCAAGAACAATATCATCTGTCGGTATGGTGTTCCTAGCAAGATTATCACTGACAACGGTACCAACCTGAACAATGACATGGTACAAGCCTTATGCGAGAAATTCAAGATTGAACACCACAATTCTTCTCCTTACAGACCTCAGATGAATGGTGCAGTTGAGGCCGCCAATAAGAACATCAAGAAGATTGTGCAGAAGATGGTAACAACATACAAAGACTGGCATGAGATGTTACCCTATGCTTTACACGGCTACCGCACTACCGTCCGTAGTTCAACCGGGGCGACGCCTTTTTCTCTCGTATACGGCATGGAAGCAGTCCTCCCATTGGAAGTGGAGATTCCATCTCTCCGTGTGATTATGGAAGCAAAGTTATCTGAGGCTGAATGGTGCCAGAGTCGGTACGACCAGTTGAATCTGATTGAGGAAAGACGCCTAGATGCTTTGGCTCACGGTCAGATGTATCAAGCAAGGATGAAAACTGCTTTTGACAAGAAAGTTCGTCCTCGGGAATTCAAGGAGGGTGAACTCGTGTTGAAGAGAAGAATGAGTCAGCAACCCGACCCAAGGGGCAAATGGACGCCTAACTATGAGGGACCTTATGTTGTTAAGAAGGCTTTCTCTGGCGGTGCTTTGATTCTCACACACATGGATGGTGTAGAACTTCCGAATCCTGTGAATGCCGATATAGTCAAGAAATACTTTGTCTAGATATGAAAAGAACAGCGTGGTAGGTCGAAAACCCGAAAGGGCGGCCTAGGCAAAAATGCGCTTCCCGGTGGATCGAAAACCCGAAAGGGCGGTCCAGGCAAAATAAGGGACAAGAAACAAAAATGTAAAAGCTCGCTGAGATTACATGTAACTCAGGCAAAAATGAGCGTCTCGATGAGCCGAAAACCCGAAAGGGCGGTTCATGCAAAAATGAGATTGAAATAAAAGACAATTGACTATATCTGGAAAATTACCATTCCCCTTGGGATCTTTGCAATTGATGATTGGCTGTTCTCATCCGAGGTTTCAACGCCTGTGGATTCAAGAGTTTTCAGATACCATAGTAGTTACTGTGTTCAATGTACCACCAACCAATAAAATTACCATTTTCCAAGCCTTGTAAATCTGTGGGGTCGCGCTTTTGGCCAACTACCACCCTTATACGTCAATTTGAGCCTATGCTTTTGTTTGACACTCATTCTCCGTTCTATTTTCAAAGCTTTACACAAAAGATTTTTTCTATGTTAATAATGATGCATGTCTGGAATAAACATTATGAAAATTGATTTTTTAAGTATTTTGAAAACAAGCCTGAACAGCTAGGTACATTCAAACGAACATTCATGAACAAATCTACATTAATATCAGTTCCAATTCAAATTGCTAGCAAGTCTTCCCCCCAGTAACGGTCTGTGGTCAATGGCAAGAATGAAAAAACAGAATGAAAAGCATGAAAAATAAATATGCTCGCTAAGTCGAAAACCCGAAAGGGCGGCTTAGGCAAAAATGAGCACCCCGATGGATTGACAACCTTCGAAGGCAATTCAGGCAAAAACAGGGGCATGTGAAAAAAAAACTATTCCCCGGTGGGTCGAAAACCCGAAAGGGCGATCCAGGCAAAAATGGGATGATGAAAGAAAAAAAGAAATAATAAAAAAAAAAAAACAAACATGCAAAAAGCATTGACCACAGATGCGATGCCCGAAGCACCTACGTGACTGTTCCAACAGGCAGCAATACCATTCAGACTGTTTTTCTACGATTTTACAGCTTCCTGCCTTCAGCAATGGCCTCGATGCATCTTCGAGTGACTGCATCCTCAGTAGAGGAACTCTTGCAAATACATGTCCGAGCGCGAGCCATTACGTGCCCAATATCCCAATGTTTCGTCTGTCTCTGCGAAATCATGTCTACAAATTGCCAATCATCATGCATTTCAAAGCATTCATACATGCATAATCATGCATCTTATATGCTCATGCATTTGATAAAATCGTCATGCTATCCATATGCATCTACATTCTCAATTCCCATGTCAATTTCAATCAAAATCAATCTTGTCAACTTCAAATTTCTTCTGCCGACAACAAATGTCTATTGTCATGTCAATTTCAAAGATCAGCAGTCTTGTCAACATTCCTGTCAAATTCAAGCTCCTGCAGTTATGTCAATCAAATTCAATTCCTTTTCAAATGTAATTCGTTTCTGTTATCGGTCAAGCAGCAAGTTCGCATCCAAGAACAGCTTGTACCTGTCAGTTTGTTTCTGTTATCGGTCAAGTAGCAAGTTCACATCCAAGAACAGCTTGTACCTATCCTTTTGATATCCGCCGAGCGACCAGTTCAGATCCAAGAACAGCTCGTGCTTTCTATTTTGTTTCCTGTCAGCCAAGTAACTAGTTCGTGTCCAAGAACAGCTTGCGCTTCCTACGTTTTCCTTTCAGCCAAGTAACTAGTTCGTGTCCAAGAACAGCTTGTGCTTTCTATATTTGCTTTCAGCCAAGTAACCAGCTCAAATACAAGAGCAGCTTGCGCCCTTTGTTGTCAATATTCCCGGTCAAGTGGCCAGTTCGCATTCAAGAACAGCTTGTACCTGTCAAATTTGCTTTCGAGTCTCCCCAGTGAGTCTGGTTATCTGCTATTCTGTTAATGTCAATCAGTCCCGCAATGGATACGACATACTCTCCTTTTTGCTATTTTGTTAATGTCTACCAATCCCGCAATGGATACGACATATTCTGTTAAATTCAATTCTCAGTTTGTCTTGCATTCATAACACAAATGTTGCATGGCATGCGTAACAAACGTATTTTTACGCCCAAAATCAGTGCAAATGTCGATATTTAAGTATCTTCATCGCGTCAAGCCAAAGACTCCGTCTCTTGACTCTCCAGACAAAGAAACTTAAATAGGGGCAGCTGTCATACCCTCATTTTGGACCTAAAAATACTCATTCAAATTCCTCTGCTATTTTCTAATACTTTCAAATTCACCGTGTTTTCTACTGTGTTTCAGCTACATACATTACTGCTTCAGTTTTTTAAATTTTTGCATAAAATCATACAAAAGGGTATTTTGGTCATTTCCTACAAGGGAACCCATTTTCAGTCCCTACAATTTGTCCCTGAGTCTTTTCAATTTGTTTGCACGAATCATTAATCAAGTTTTGTACAAAAATCATTTTAGTCTGCGTCTGAGTCAGTCTGAGTCGTTTTTGCCCCAGGGGGCGTTTTGGTCTTTTCACATCAAACAAAATTTGGGCAGAGAGGTATTTTAAAATACCTCATTTTTGGTAGTTTGTTCGTTTTAGTCCGTTTTGTCAGTTTTAATTGTTTCGCTTTACGTTGCATTTCAAATTACATTTTTTAACCAATTTTATTATTTTTACATTTTAGTCCTAATATTTTCAAAAATTGCAATTTAGTCCAAATTTTATACTTTATTACAAATACGCCCCAATTTCTTTTTAATTCTCAAAAACAGTTCAATTTCCTTTTTAAATTCCAAAAACAGTCCAATTTTTCTTTTTTTTTATTTTGCAGTTTAGTCCCAAATTCTTTAAAATTTGCAGTTTAGTCCTTTTTTCAGATTCAGTCCACAGGTGCCACGCAAGCAAGGTCAATTCCACGTGTCACGTTCCTACTGGGTCAGATGCACACATGGCAGGCTATAAATAGTACACAGTGTCAGGAGGATACACATTCACGCGCCACATCACAAACAGATTCCATTTTCTCTCTCTTGGCAGTTAGGATCAAAATCATAACAAACTCAGAAAAGCTCAAGAACAAACACATAAACCCTAAGTTCCAGAACCAAAATTCAAGCAAATTCCATGGAGTTTTGTGGATTCTCAGAGATTCAAAGCTGAATCATCATCATTGAATCCCTTTTTCTGCAATTCAAGCATCGGATTCGTTGCTAGAAGCAACAAATCCCGAATACGATCACAGAATTGGAATTGAGAAGAAGAAGGAAAGAATTCCAAGGATTCCGAACCGGTTCAGAGAAGAAAAGAAGAAGGGAAACGAAGAATTCACGGATTCCGAACCATTCAAGAAGGAGAAGAAGCAATTACCAGTTTATTTTCGGATTTCAAAGAGAATCAACACAAAACAGAATCAATTCAAGGATTTCCGAAGAATCAAATCAAAATTCCGGATAAAGCCAGGTAAAATCGCAGAACTTACCCCTTTGTTTCGTTCAAAGCCCACAACAAGCTCTGAAACAACGTAGAACAGTGCGAATCCGTGAAGTTTTGGTTCGGAACCGTAAACCCTAACTTTTTCCGGAAAAATTTTCAAGATTCCAAGGTTTACAACGTTGATTCATCGTTGTAAACCAACGAATCAACAGATAAAAACACATAGAAAGAAGATTCGAACCAAGAAAACGAACCAAAACCGTACGGATTCCGCGAGAGGAAATTCCAGATCTACGTTGTTTCAGTCAATGCATGTAGATTCCAGTAACAGATTCATGTTTAGGATGATAAGACGAAACTTTTAAGCCATAGATCATGTGTTTCCGGGTAGGATTGAACAAGGTTAGGGTTAGGGTTTCAGACATGGAAACGGCGGAGAAGAGAGAAAGAAAGAGAAAGAAAGAAAAAAATGAGGAAAACCGGTTCAGGAGCCTTTTATGTAAGGTAGTAAACCGGGTCGGTTCAGACCCGACCCACTCACCCATGCGCGTGGCCGTTGGATGTTGATCCTGTTGGATCCGGATCAATCCAACGCCCCAGAGGCGTCCTGGAGATCCGGATCCATCTATGCTTGGGTTTGGGCCTTTTACCCGCAGGCCTTTGGTTCTTTTTTTCAGTTTCTTGAGTTTTTCCTGTTGTGTGCACCTCTGTGTTTGCTATTTGGACCTCTTGCGTGTCTTGACTCCTTTACGAAATTCCAAAAAATTTGTTATGCATTCTTGGTATATTTGTGACTGTTTTGTGATGTTTTACATGTGAAAATTGATAGAAACTTGGCAAGTGCTAATTTTTCATTTGATTGGGGTATTTTGTGTTTTCTTTACGAATTTTCTCGCATGTTTGCCTATCCAAATTTTTGTCCTATGATTTTGGTGAATTAGCACTTGATTCCATGATGATTTACCCCTGTTCTCATAATAGCTCATTGGATTGTGTTAAGTTTGATACTTTTGTAACATTCTCAATGTTATTAAACTTAGATTTTTTTGATATTTTGCAACTTTGTTAATTTGATTCTTGATTACCATTTTGTGATGTTTCCATTTTCTTGTTAAATTTGATTCTTGATTACCATTTTGTGATATTTCCATTTTCTTGTTAAATTTGATTCTCGATTACTATTTTGTGATATTTCCACTTTCTTGTTAAATTTGATTCTTGATTACCATTTTGTGATGTTTTGCGATTATGTTTAGTTGGATCTTTGATGCCAATTTTGTGATATTTTGCAATGTTGTTTAGTGCGATTTCGTGCCAATCTTTGTGATAGTTACCATTTGGTTTAGGATTAGTATTGCATTATTATTTTATCTTGTTTCACTAACCACTTTACTCTATGTTCCATGCATACTAAGCATCTCATCTCATTCCCATTTCTTCCTTAACTCCTTCATGCAATTTCTATTAATTCATGTAATATTTTAGGTTAGTTTTTACTTTTCTTTAATTTCATGCAAGACCGTAGCATGTAAATTAAGACCCAATGTAAAGGACTATGGACTATAAGGATGTACACCGACACATGCACCGACACATGCACACACGTTGTATGACTTTCCGCTAGATGTATGTGTAGGAAGCGTAAAACCTAGGAAAACTTATAATTTCTTCATCAAAAAAAAAATCAACACATAACTCAAACTATTTTGCAATAAAATGAGGTCAAAACCTCACTTTTTTTTCTTTCATTTTCTTAAGACAAAATCAAAACTAGTGCTAATTCTCAACTTTAACATCCCTTTTGCAAATAAATTGGAATCACCTCACTTTTTTCTTTTTCTTTCAAATCATATGCTCTTGAGGCCTCTTATCTCTTTCTTCAAAACCATTTTCAAAACTAAAATAGAACAAAACTCACAAAAACATTTTGAAAGAGAACTACATGGAATTTTGATCCCTTAAAAGGGTATGTAGGCAAGAGACTCAAAATCTCTCCAAGTCCAATAAAATGAAATCCAATCTTCTCCCTCTCATTCTTAAAACCAATCTTTTTACAAATAGCAATAAAAGCAAAGCGTATACGTAATGCATAGTAAAACGGTTCCTATAGGATACTATAGTCATTGCGGGTGCCTAACACCTTCCCGTAGTGAAATCAGCCCCGAACTTAGAATTTCTAAGGTTTTTTCTCGATTTTACCTTCCCCAAAAAAAATAGAGACATCAATGATTGAAAGGTTCAAATCCAATTAATGATTTGACACCCGAAAATCGCGATGACACACACAACAACACCAAACACGTAATTCACACTAAACACATAAACAATTATGACTCATCCTAAAAATGCAATGTGCCTAGACCGACTCTAGACACGTGTGATGTAACACCCCGTTTCCGAAATAACGTAATAATAATATTACTAATAATCATAACCAGAGTTATTCAACAAAACAACGGAGTATCACACTTCTTTTTCAAAATTATTTAAATAGAATATAAAAACTATTTAAAACCATCAACATATAATATCATCATATTAAAATTCTGCAGCGGAAAGTCTTTGTATAAAAATCATATTCAACAACTACATCATAATCTCGGCACAAAGGCCATTAACATAATAAAATTGTTTGACAATCAAATCTCATCAACATCTTCTTCAAAGAAATGATACATAAAGGAATACAAGAAAGACAACGTTCCCCCATCCCTACTATGTATCAGAGCCCTAGACGCAAGAGCCAACATCACTAGTCTTCGCTACCTGCACTTGCCCACAAGGCGGCAATTCCAGCAGAAGGGGTGAGTTCACAAATCAAAAGTAATATACAGATATATGAATCATCAAAGTAAATTGAAACAACAACAACAAACAGCAACATTATCATCATCTCAACTTTATAATTTAAATACATCTTTGATTAATATCAGCGACAACAACAACAACACTTGTGGCGACATCTCACCAACAACAATCCCAAAAGGACAACTCACTCCTACGACTAATGCAAGACTCCATCAACATCTAATGCATTATGCAAATGTGGTACCAACTACGCGCGTTGAATGCTAAGCATTCCAGGGCAATAAGCCCCCAACAATTTGGATGGTTAAAGCATCCCAGGGCAATAAGCCCCCAACAGGTGAACGATAAAGCGTTCCAGGGCAATAAGCCCCCAACAGGTGAATGATAAACATTCCAGGGCAATAAGCCCCCAACAAAATGCATATGAGTATGAATGACTCTATGGTGTATATCAGCATACAACCCAACATCTTAATGGAGCATATCAGCATGCAACCAACAACAACAACAACTTAGGATACCCTCCCCAACTGGACAATAACACTCGACATCAATCAAGACAACTCAACTTAGCAAAGCATAAATATTTGCACATAAGCATACATAATTCCATCTTAATCATCTTAATATATAAGTTTTATCATCTAAACAATTCTTAATAAATCCAATAAACGTTCTAGAAAGCTTAGGTTTGTGTTTGGAACACTTTGAAGAATCACACAAAATGGTCGTTCAGGACCAATCTCGCTTAAGCGAGCAGAATCTCGCTTGAGCGAGTCAAATGACGAAGGTCAGGTTGTTCCTCGCTTGAGGCTCGCTTGGCGTTCGCTTGAGCGACGCTCACTTTACTACAGGTTTTGGCAGACTTCGCTTGAGCGACGGACATTTCGCTCGAGCGAAACAAATGACGAAAGTTTGGTTTTGGTTCGCTTACTGTTCGCTTAGAGCTCGCTTGAGCGAACTGACGCGAAACGATTCTGGACAGGAAAAAGTGCCGCTCGCTTGAGCGAACAGCTATCTCGCTTGAGCGAGAATTCATCTGGGCAGAATTCTAACTTACGATTCTAACTCCATTTTCATCCAAAAATCCCATTTTTGATCCCCCAATCACCCAAAATGGTTTAGAAACAATGTTTATGGGTTTAAGGCACAACAAAACATCAGAACATATCATAACAACAACATTACAACACAATTCATCAAGAAATGAGCAATTCATCATATTCATAAACCTAGTTCCAAAACTACCAATTTTCAATCCAAATTCATGAAATCATATACATATATATTGACAATTGAAGAGTAAACCCACCCTTACCTTAATTCAGCAAAATCTACAGCAAATGGATGAATTTCCCTCTTCCTAGTTCTCCCCTTGTTCTTGGCTCTTTCTCCCAAAACTCTTGTTTCTTTCTTACTGGTACGTGAAAATATTTTGTCTGACTCTCTATTTTCTTACCAACCAAAACATAACCTTTTTCTTTCCTTTAACTCCCTCTTAACTCTCCTAATTAAAATGTAACCCCCCTCCTTAATACTACTAATTCTAATTAATTCTCCTTTAATCTAAATATTACTATTTCTTCTATTTTCATAATTCCCCAAAATAATAATATTTCTCCTATTTTCTTAAGTAACATAAAATCACCTAAATAATTATAAACACATAAACACACCACATATTCACATAATTCAACATAAACAACTTTAAAGCACATAAAATACGCAAAATCAACTAAAATAAATAAATAACAACTTAGGGCGTTACATGTGATACCAAATCAACTGCGAGGTCGTCACCCCTGATGCCAACTGAACATCATAAACAACCCGAATAATCAACCCGAATAATTGAATACAAAGTATTCGTCACCAACATGGATATGAAATCCGACATCAACAGTAACAATGCATATTTTCATACAACTTCAACCATCCACACCAACATATTTCAATACATGCTTACACCAACAATTCAACACGAATAGCATGTAAGAAAATTCACCAACAACATTTATACACATAACATATCTAAACACCAACAACATCATCCTAGTAATTTAACAACTTCATATAATTCTCACAATTCAAGTAAAGGAGAAAATACACCACATTATGATAAAAATCATATTCAACACCCATCAATCATTCATACATCTTAATTTATTCATAACAAACTATTCATAAAAGATTTTCAAGGTAATCAGACTCAATAATTTTTTTCAACCAAGTTCGTCTCATATTTCACAACTTTAAAACAACTAAGACAATTGAACCAAAAACTAAGTAAACAATTCAATTGCCTCAACTATGTGTACACATTAATCACATATGAGTGTAGTTGTGCATACATGTGCGTTTCACTGACCAATTTCTACGAAATCATACAAATCACAAAGTTCGTCTCACTTTATCATTTTGCAAAACCAAAGCATTTTTCAAAAGAAAACTAAGTTTGATTCAACAAGGCATATATTAAATACTCTTAAACATTTTAAATAAACTCCTACTACTCAAGTTTTGATGTTTGGAAACAAACCATAAGTTTTGGGTTGACATGGAAATAGTTATGCTAAGTTTTCTTAAAGTTTCCCCAAGACCCACTTGGAGTGTTTTCATCATAACTCAAAATCCACAAAACATTTTCCAATCAAACCAAAGTCATTGGAAATCTAGTTCAATTATCTAAAACTTTCATGTTTACACCAAAAGCTAATTCGAAACAGAAAAGGGTGAAAATAGTGAAATACGAAGGATATGGTTCACTAAAATCGCGTCACGATTTTAGAAATCGCGACACGTATTTATGTCCAGAAATCACTGAACATTCTGCCAGCAAAATCGCAGCACGGTTGCAAAAATCGCGGCACGATTTTGACAGCATCAAATCCAAAAATCAACTTTTCAAAAAGTGTGTTTTCCACCATTTTAGGCCCTTCCAATGTTCAAAATCAAACTCAAACACACCCAATTCTTCATACTAATGTCATCTAATCACTTATGCATTAATCTTAACATAAACAACTTAATTCTACTCAACAAAATCAACTTATTCATTTTCAACCCATTTTCATAAAACTTTCAACAACAACCCAATTCACATCACAAATCCACAATATGAACACCCAATGGATCAATTCATCAACAACACATTCCATAACAACAACATATAATCATGAATTCATCCACAATTTAACAACCATAACATCATTTTCCACCAATTTTGTACAAACACCAAACACACTCATATATATACATTCCAAGTATACAAATTCAACATCAACAACACAATTATCATTCAATTCACATACTTAAACATGACATCAAAATTAAGCACGAATTTTTACAACTAAGCTCAAAATAATCACTTATTCAATGAAGCACTTTTGAACATGGGTATAAAAGAGATTAAAATAAAAAGATTATGTTTGAATACTATCCCCCTTACCTCAATCTCCAAGAATCCTAGCCTTAGCCTCACTTTATCTCCTAGGATCCTCAATCCCTTCTTGCTCTTCAAGCTTTTTCTCCTCTAACCTTTTTCTCCTCTTTCTCTTGCTTCTCTCTCTACCTCTTTCTAATGTTGTGAAAATGAATGTTCTAACCCTAGTTTTCTCTTAAGACATGGGTTATATATTCACACCACTAATGGGCCTAACCCTCAAAATGTTTTATGAGTTCAAAGCTCTAATTAATTCATTCTACAAGTTTCTACTCTCTTACGGTAAAATAACGAGTAAACACCGGCTCTTAATTTAATTATCACAACCCACTTAACAACTTAATAAAAAAAAATGGTTCCCACTTGAAACACTAAAATAATCTACACTATGGAATTACTAAATTACTCTTGCTCACCAAAAGACCAAAATACCCTTCTAGCATGAAAACCCAAGAAAATACATCCAAAGATAAATAATCACACACAAGCATATATAAACACATATTAAACACATAAAAATAAAACCCACGAAAAATCGAGTTGTTACAGTTATTGCACTAGCGTGAGTTAAGTCACGTAAGGGCATTTTCGACATTTATTTTAAGAATGAGCAGAACCATTTAAGTAAAGAGGAGAATTCCAAATCTAATCACGGCGATGTTCAATGTATAGGCCAACCCACCGATCCTTGCTCACCAAGTCAGTCTCACATTATATATTCACAGGATGCGGCAAAACATTGTACAAAAAATAGGGTTAAAAAAATAGGGTTTACAGTTGAAGCTACAATCCTTCGCCGGTGCGGTGCTCTTTCAAACTCAAATGTATACGTATGTATGTCCCTTAAAATCCTCTTCTCAATCAACTTCTCTATTCATTCATGTTGCATCTATTAGTTTATTTTCATTTATTCGTATGTTCCTTAAATTTCAGCGGCTAACAGTTTTCACTTGTTGGAACAGTTATGCGATATCCCTTGTCTAGTCCTTTATCAATGATTATTTTTTCGAGTGTAATTTGCTTGATTAACGAGGTAAGACCACACAAACTTCACCTTTCTGTTTACTTTGTTAGTTGAAGTGGAACTGTGTATCGAATGCGTTGTGTATCATAATTTATGATTTGACTTTTTTAAGTTTTTTATTTCAAATGCGTGCTAGTTTAAACAAAATATCATAATTCATTTCTGGACAGATAACTCACTTGGTGAACCTTTGGTAGATATCTTGCATATTGATCCTTTGGTGTATATTAATTTTACCGGTTTAGTCTCGGATGTTATTTCTAATGGGGCCTTGAGTGTCCCTTTTGAGGTGAGTTCGGTTTCCGCTGTGGCCTTGCGTTTGAATTCCATTGTGCTACCAAAAGTTGTTCTCCCGGATGTGCTCACATGGCCCTTTGCTTTGGATGGTAAGCTAACGGCAAGGCTGGCCTTCTCCTTTCTAAGGCCGCGAAATACAATAATTCATTGGGCATCTTTGATTTGGAAGCCTTGTATTCCTCCATCTCATTCTTTCACTTTTTGGAGGCTTGCCCATGGTAGAATGCCTACAGATGAGAATCTCGGTGCTCGTGGGTGTGCAATTGTGTCGATGTGCTCCTTGTGTTTGCAAGCAATTGAAACCTCGGATGCAAGCAATTGAAACCTCAGACCATTTGTTTTTTCAATGCATTGTTGCGACTTCTCTTTGGTCTTGGCTCGGAAATCGCTTGCAGCTATTGTTTGATGTTTCTTCTTTTTATGCATTGCTTCATAGCTTACCTATTTCTTGTTCTTCTAAATAAAAGGATATTTACTTGGCAGCTGTTGTTCATCTGATTCATTCGATTTGGCGGGCTAGAAACAACAATCGTGTCCGGGTTCATTCTTTGATTGGTATGAGTGGCGGTCTATCTACTGGTAAGTGTATTGCTTCCGACTCTTCCATTCTTGATTTCTTCAAAATTGCTCAGCATTCGTGGTTGATCAAGGATGTGGTGTCGGTGTGTTGGAAAGCCCCGACGGCGCCTTGGGTGAAAGTTAACACGGATGGGTCTGTTATTAATAATCTTGGCGCTTGTGGGGGTTTGTATCGTGATCATTTGGGTACATTCTTGGGTGCTTTTGCCTGTAACTTAGGTAGCTGTTCGGTCTTTGATGCGGAGGTGTTTGCTTTTATATTAGCCTTAGAATTCGCAGGTCATCATGGCTGGGATCACCTTTGGTTGGAAAGTGACTCTTCAAGTGCACTTCTTGTTTTCAAAAATTCATCGCTTGTCCCTATTCTTCTTTGGAACCGATGGTGTAATGCACGTTCTCTTAATATCCAAGTCCTCTCATCTCATATTTTCCGGGAAGGCAACATGTGTGCTGACAAGTTAGCTAATTTTGGCCATTCCGTGGTGGGGGAGGTGTGGCTCCCATCTTTGCCGGCAAAGGTTCACCACAAGTTTTTAGCGGATAGGTGTGGTTTTCCTCGGATTAGATTTCCGTAGGTGGCTGTTTTTTGTTGTTTTCCCGTTTTTGTTCTTTTTGCTTCATTTTCTGAGGGTTTTGGCCTAGTCCCCCCTCATGTATTTTTCTCCCTTTTTTTTAATAATATTTGAGCTTGGTGGTATAGGATGGGAGTTCATTGGGGTGCCAACCTAGTTGGGATGTCGTGCTTCTTCTTGATGCCTGTCCATTCTCCTGGTTTACCGAAAAGAAAAAAACAGAATAATGTTCGTGATTATGGTGTAATGAATGAGGCTTCTATAAATGAAAGGAAACTAGTTAAAACGAGGCATTAATGTCGTTTTTGTTTTATTTTTTTCAATTTTGGTTACTCTGCCATGAAATCAATTAAAGAAGATTATAATGGATTGTTTATGTTTAGTGCGATGGTTCTTTTATAATGGATTGTTTATGTTTAGTGCCATGGTTCTTTCAAAAAAAAAAAAAGTTTAGTGCGATGGTATGTAAGGTAAATTTAATACGGTCCACTTATTTTTTCTTTCCAACGGATAGTTGATGTAAATTTGTATGGATACTTGATGTATACTTTGATTTTCATAAAATACAAAAACAAAGGACCTACTTTAGGTCACAAATTTATAGTATTGATTATGTATTATCAACCTTTGGAAGAACGCACATGACTTTTCTAGTATAGAAATTAAAATTCATATAAATTGTATTGTTTAAAATTCTTCTAAATCTAATATTCATGGAAATAGGGATCTTTTGGCAAATCTCACGAGCCTGGCTTTGACATTGGACCACAGACATCTGATCCTTTTGGACTTGACTTCTGCCTACTTTAAAAGGTTTGAATTGTTACACACATTTGTATGCAATTATATGCAATTATGAAGTTTAACATGGAAGATACATTGAAAAAAGTAGAACACGTTTGCATGGGAAATCTATAAAAGTTGTGTCTTTTGTATTTTATTTATCTGTAGAGTGTGGCCCTTCTGGAAATAATCCAGCTGAATTACAAAATAAAGACATCATAGTTGCTGCTGGGGCTCCCTACATGCCACAGAAACCTGTTGTTACAATCAGGTCAACGACAAGTCGATCCTCAGGCGAAGAGGAGGCTTATCAAGGAGAGATTAATATGAATGGAGACAAGAACCCTTCTAATGCAAAACGAGTTAAGAGGTAACAATATTCTAGGAGTTCAATATGTTTCACATACGACATGATAATCACTTGTGTTATAAGTGTTTAATTAAGTTGTTTATCCAAACACGGTCGCCTAATGACATTGCATTTCAGGATGCTCTCTAATAGGGAATCGGCTAAACGCTCAAGAAATAGAAAGCAAACTCAATTTATTGAGCTTGAATCAGCCTTTGGGGCATATGTTACGTTAATATGATCAAGTATAAAATCTTTGGGGCTATAAATCATTTGGATATGAATGCTAACTTGGGTGGATTTGCATCTGCTTGGATTAAGAATCCTGTTTGGGTTATGAACGTGGTTCCTGTCCAGGTTAAGGTTGATACACTTGGAGCAATATATGAAAGGGGATTGATTGGAAGATATATATTGGTTAGCTCAATTACTATTAAAATTGGTTTTGATTGAACCATTTATCACATATTAAACAATATTCAATGTTATATTTCCATTGTGATTTCCTTGATTAATTAGTTAAGGCCTTATCTTATTTTTTGTTCACAATTGTGCTTTGATTAATTGTGTTCACAATTGTTCATCTCCATTAGAAATTTCTTGATTAATTTTGCTTTGATTCTCCAAAGATTGGCTAGATCTGTTCTACACCAATTCAAAGCAATAATGCTCAAACAATTGAACTAGACACCATTATAATGATATTACTTAATTCTAATAAGTAGATTTGTTCATCAGTAAAGTCTTTGAAAATTAATCTTCCAGTAACTTATAAAGGTCAACCAAATCATAGAGTTATAATTTGAAATCATATTATATTTTCAATCTCATTATATTGGTATGATACAATATATACCAAACATAAAGGCTTGAATTAAATAAGTATGCAAAACTGAATAGATGTTCATACAAAAAAATGAATTAAATATGTTTCCAAGGTCTTTCTGCTAGGCTTACACATTCTTTGTGCCTATAACAACCAACAAGATGATCAATAGTCAATCCTGCAGCTTGCATAAAAGAGTAAACAATCACTGGACCCAAATATCTAAACCCACGTTTTAATAAGTCCTTGCTTATGGCATCTGCTTTTGGTGTCCTTAATGGAACATCTCTTGAGTATCTATATTTGTTAATCACTGGTTTGTGATTTACGTAACTCCATATATAGCTACTGAATGATCCATATTCCCTCCTAATCTGTAGAAGAAGAAAAATCAATCGCCAATAAGGGTTCTAAAAGCGTTTTCAGTTTTCATTTTCTAAAATTTGTGTTCGTTTTAATTGTTAAACAAAAATGTTCGGTACTTACCTTCATCATGCATTTGGCATTGTCCACTATGCACTTAACTCTGCACTCAGCTAATACAAGTTCTGTGGCTGATGCAATCTCCATGACTTCCTTCTCCTCCATTTTGGAAACAATGTAAGGATCAAATCCAGCAAAAACTTGTCTGTGTCAAGAACAAAATTATACAAATATGTTAATGTAATTTCAAACCAAACAAACATACATATAGAATTTTTTTAGTTTTTTTTGCAGCATAATGAATTTTACCTTAGAACTTCCTTTCTTTTTAGAATTTCTGTCCAGTTGTAATCTATCAGCAATCCCGACAATGCAAGCAGCTCGAACAGTTTTCTGTCTCATTGTTCAAGCAATTAGGATAGGTTGAATATGCATATCAACATATAGAAATGGATTCCTTTTGATCAAAATACCAAGTCACTATTGTTAGTCTATCAGAGCTGTTGGAAAAAAGATTGAGCATCTCATTTTTCATGTTGCTGTTTACCGAATTTAAAATATGAACCGTCTCATTTTTATCCAACTGTGCTGATATATTGACTATAGTGAATGCAAATGTAAATAAATATTGTTATTTTTGAAGGAAAAAGGAAAAAGTTGTAACATATTAAAGAATTCTTACTTGTCATCATAAGCTGGAACTCCCCAACACTCGTCATGAAATTCTATGTATGCCTTATCTGCACAATATCTCTTTATCATTTCTTAATTCTTATTGTAATATCTCTTGTTGAAAATGTTATCCTAATTTCTCTTGGTGAAATTGTTGTTGGAATTTATCTTAATGTTGTGTATGCAAAAATTTGAAACTGTCTTATAGTAGAATTGATTCTGTTTATGCAACCGAAAAAGAATGAAATAAAAAATTCAAAATGCTTATACCACAGTTCTTTGTGATCCAGTTGCATCTTTTCAATTCACCAAGCTCAGCGGCATGTGGATTTTGTTGTTGCTGTGAAATATTAATAAGTGTATGTTCTCTTCTGTGACGCGGTGAAATCGAATGAAGTGCTAATGAGACATGTTCATCTGCTATAGTTAAAGAATCTGTGAAACAAGAGTCATTTGAATTTTGTGACATTGATGATGAAAATGAAGATATAGATGAAGATGAAGAACTTTTTTGTAATCCTGTAGGGTACACTCTTTTGAGGTGTTTGTGGACAAATATTTGGTTCAATTTCTTTGATTCTTGATCACTTGGTTTTTTCTCCATTGCATGTCCTTTTGCATTTACTTTAGACATGCTTGGGAAGATGAGGAAAGATTATAGTTATAATCAATATGAATGATTTTGTATGTATTGGTTATGAAATTGAAACCAAGTAGGGGAAAATTCTTAAAGGAGGTTGGTGAAACGTGAGTTTCAAGTTTGTCAAATATTTTTTTTTAAAGAAGTTTGTCAAATATTGTTGGTTCTTTGTTTTTAAGAAACATATTTAAGTCTATATTTTAGGATACTTCAATGTTTGGCAACATGTATTAATATCAATATTAGCATCATATATTCTTGAATGTAAAACAAAATATAAAAAAAATTACCCTATTAACAAATCTTTTGCTGCTTTTCTTGTTGAATATGCCGACTAAGACAAGGATTGCCATGATTGTATAGTCAGCAATCCATTTATTTACCCAATCTTTTTCCGTCTCATGATTTATCATTATCTATCTATACCTCAAATTAAGTAACCCACGCACCCACACCCACTCAATTGTAGTCTAATTTTACTCGGTTTGACTTTCTATAGATTATGATACAATCCAATTATTGAATTTAAAGTATAGGATATGCTAACAAGTGTCATTTTTGAAGGGAATTTGTTAAGGGTTTAAAAGAAGAAATGATTTATAAATCTTAAGTAGAAAAAGTTTTTTTTTGAAGTTTCAATGTGTTGAATACACAATTTTTAAGAAAAAGTTTCTTCTTTAGATTTTTAGTTAACATTTTTCTTAGGGTGTGTTTGGATGGAGGGTTTAGGAGGGGAGAGTTTATTTTTCATTTTTAGATTACAGACACTATGAAAAGTTTTTTAAAGAGTGAACATATTAGCATTATAAATAAACATATAATACTTCAATCACACTTAATTTATTTTTAAAAAAAACATGTTATATAGTCCGTAATTTAAAAATGAAAATTAAACCCTCCCCTCCCTTCTCCTTCTAAACCCTCAATTTAAACACACCCTTAAAGTTTTTATAAAAAGATAAGGTACACAAAAATTTGATAAATTATTTAAATATTATAAATGGATTATTAGAAAACAAAATTTAATGTATAACCTATTTTTTAGAATATAAGCATATATCAATTTAAGATTGTATAAACATGAATGTTTAATTATTATTTTTTGATAGATAATATTTAATTTATTTAAAGCTCGACAAATGTGACTATCATGTTAAAATAACGTGATTAAACAATGAAATTAATTAAATTCATATTATACAAAAGTTTTAATATAGCAAGAATTATAAAAAACAGTATTAAAAGATCTTTACCTAAGAACTTCAATATTTTCATATGGTGTTGTTTTCCGTTTTAGTCAGAAAAAATGGTATATCCTGTAAGACAAAGATAGTGAGGGTAGTTGTGGTGTTTTTCTCAATGCAAGATGTAATGAGTCCATTTCGTTATTCTTAACTCTTACTCGATATGCACCTGTAGCCTACATAGACAAAGATACAATATCTTTCTTTTTAGTTATTCGATTATCTCTATTTGAAAACGATATGGCTCTTTAAACAGCGTTGGGGCAAGAAATAAAAATTGGTGAGATTCTTCCCCAATCACTCGTGCGCCCTTAAAAATTTCAAAATTCTTCGAAACCAAAAAACATACTATAGAGTCTATAATTCTTCCCTCAAAAAAAAAGACTCTTCCATCCCCACTTTTTCATTTTCAGTATTCAACCTAAACAACTCCCTAAACCCGCCAAAATTTGAATCACGAAACTTTGCGTCATTTTTCATCTTAAGTTGCTCGAATCCATCACATTTCAAACATTTTCATATATGGACACACACTGATCATGTTAGGGCTTTCAAGATATAGATGACCGCCTCTTGTTTGAGAGAGTGTCGGATGACGTATAGAGCTAGACATGTCAGCAAAACCCATATCCACGGTTATCCATCCAAACCAAACATGATTTGACGGATTTTTTCCGTTTTGACTAAGTTTGGGTATGGGTTTAGATTTTCCCCAATTTCAAAACACAGGTAACGAGGATATAAGTACCAACCCCGAACTCATATCCAAACTCGTCCAATATGTAGAAAATTACTTTATTACCATATTAGTACTCCTTTTATTCCCATGTTATAACCTTCTTTGGTTATTCTTTTTTGGGTTCGTTCACTCTCATGCCACGGCCTCGAGGACTCCTTTCGTGAGGAGCCCTTTGAAACTTATTAGTGGTTGGGCGCTGACCCATACCGAAACAAATATGTTGGAACAAAATGTGTTTAACATTACCCTTAAAAGTTTTGATGATAACAAGGTATTAAAAAAATTATCAATTGGATATGCTAATATTTGTTCAGGTGTACAGGACCGTAGACAAAAATTTTAAGATCATTATTAAGTTCTGGAAGAACAAAAGAGAGTAAAGAAATAAACAAAAAGGAAGCTTAAAAGCATCTGAAGGGAACTGCTCCTGAAGTCAAAGTGCTCCTGAAGACAAAGCGCTCCTAAAGTGATGACGTGTCATCAGAAGAAAGTTCATCAGAAGCTGAAGTTCATCAGAAGCGAATTCATTAGAAGCTGAAAATCACCAGAAGCTACAGTTCATGAGGAGATGCAAACTTAAAGCTTCAAAAGTTGTTCAATGGATCCAATGACGTCTAAGCATTGCAGAAGAGTGGAAAAGTGAAGCAACGACTATTTCAAAAGGATTCAAAGGCATTGGATGCTTGTTCTTTTGTAGAGCGTTGACAAAGTACAATTGTATGAAGTGTACAACCACTACCTTCACTACACATAGTTTGTCTCTGCTACAAGACAAGGATAACAGCCCTGCTTGCAACAATGTTCCTACATACATGGAATGCATTTGAAATTGATCATTCATAGGACAACAACCATACCAGGCAATGAATCATTGCTGATTGATCAAAGCTTCAAACAACTCTTTTTGGATGTGCTGGCAAATTCATAACGTTCATCTCACACCTCTATATAAAGGAGTGAAGACTTGAAGAATGAACGAGACTCAACAACAATTTGAAAGCGCCTAAACTCTGTCAAAATTGTTCAGCATCCAAAAGTTCAGTTAGAATTTCTTTTCAAAGTTCATATCTTAGAAATTCTAGAGTCTTAAAGAGTCTATATCTTATTTGTATTGTGAGCACCTCTGATTGTATATCAAGTGTTCAGTGTCAAACATTTTTCTTGTAATTCTGTTTGATTAGAAGTCTCTTGCTTGTGTGCTTGAGCATAGAAGTCTCTTGATTGTGTTCAGGAGCATTGGAAGTCTCTTGCAGTTGTGCTTGAGCATTTGAAGTCTCTTGCTAAGTTTAGCAGTGAGCATTTGTAATCAGATATTACATTTTAGTGAACTCTCCTTTGAAGTGCAAGGGGGACAGGACTACTTCCGGTTTGTGGAAGGAACCTGTATAATTGCTTTGTGTCTTTCTTTTTTTCTCTCTCTATGTTTTTATCCGCTGCAACCTAGTTCTAAACATCACTTCAGAAGCTGTTCTTGAACTGCTTCGGATAAGTGTCTTTCAGCTTAAGAGAAAACAAAGAAAAAACTAACACAATTCAACCCCTCTTCTTATGTTTTTTCTCACCTTCAATCGGTATCTAGAGCATTGGTTCTGTTGATAACACTTAACAGTGTAACAGTCCAAGATTTGAGAAAAACATGTCTGCTGAATCATCTGTTTCTGGTTCTGGTGGTAATCATAATGATGTACCTTATGATTACAATGATAAGAAAGCTGACTCAGGAAAAGTTCCAAAGTTCAATGGAGATCCTGAAGAGTTCTCATGGTGGAAAACCAACTTCTACAGTTATATCATGGTCTTAGATGAAGAGTTATGGGATATTCTGGAAGATGGAGTTGGTGACTTGGATCTTGATGAAGAAGGAGTTGTTGTAGACAGAAAGAAACATACTCCTGCTTAAAAGAAGATGTACAAGAAGCATCACAAGATCAAAGGCTCACTTGTTACTGCTATACTTCGTGCAGAGTATATGAAGATGAGTGATAAATCTACTACAAAGGCTATGTTTGCTTCTCTTTGTGCTAACTATGAAGGTAGCAAGAAGGTTAGAGAAGCTAAAGCACTTATGCTTGTTCATCAATATGAGTTGTTCAAGATGAAGGATGATGAAAGTATTGAGGAGATGCACTCAAGATTTCAGACCCTAGTCTCTGGACTACAAATACTGAAGAAAAGCTATGTTTCTTCTGATCATGTGAGCAAGATACTAAGAAGTCTGCCTGCTAGATGGAAAACAAAGGTTAATGCTATTGAGGAAGCTAAAGATTTAAACACTTTAAGTGTTGAAGATCTTGTTAGCTCTCTCAAAGTTCATGAGTTAAGTCTTAATGAACATGAGTTAAGTCTTAAGAAGAGTAAATTTATAGCTTTACCATCTAAAGGGAAGTCATCAAAAGCTTTTAAAGTCATAGAATCTGAAGAAGAAGAATCACCTGATGGAGATTCTGATGAAGATCCTGCTGAGATGATGGCTATGCTCTCCAACAGACTGCAATATCTGGCCAAGAAGAACAAGAAGTTCTTGAGCAGAAGGAATAGTTACAAAGGCTCCAGGAAAGAAGATCGGAAGGGTTGCTTCAACTGCAAGAAGCCTGGACATTTCACTGCTGATTGCCCTGATCTTTAGAAGGAGAAATCAAAGGACAAGTCAAAGAAGTCAACTTTCAAATCAAACAAGATCAAGAAGCAGATCAAGAAGAGTTTGATGGCTACCTGGGAAGATTTAGACAGTGAATCTGAATCTGATAAGGATGATGTTGATGAAGGTTCAAAGATAGTTGTTGGGTTAGTGGCTACAACAACTTGAGAAACTGAAACAAAATCAGACTCAGAAGAAGAAAATGAGGTTTATTCTAAAATTCTTAGAGAAGAACTTATTGAGTCTCTTAAAGAGCTCCTTACACATTTTGAACTGAGAACCAATGAGTTGAAAGATTTAAAAGAAAAATATGTTGATTTAATGAAACAACAAGAATCCACTATATTGGATCTGAAAGCTTCTGAAGAAGGACTTAGAGGTTTTGACTTTATTTGTAAAACCTATGAAGACAAGCTTAAGTTTTTATGTCAGAAGCTACAAGAAAAGTGTACTGGTATGAAGGGGAGAAAAACACAAGAAGGGGGGGTTGAATTGTGTTTTAAAATAATCTTTTTCTCTTTTCAAAACTCAGAACCAGAATGATCAAAAGCTAGTTAGACAGCTTCTGAAGATACTGTTCAGGAGCGTATGCAGCGGAATAAAAAACAGAGAGAAACGAGAAGAAGCAGGACACCAAAGATTTATACAGGTTCCTTCCACAATTCGGAAGTAGTCCTGTCCCCCTTGCACTTCCAAGGAGAGTTCACTAAATGTAATATCTGATTACAAATGCTCAAGCACACAAGCAAGAGACTTCAAATGCTCAAGAACACAATCAAGAGACTTCTAATGCTCAAGCACACAAGCAAGAGACTTCTAATCAAACAAAATTACACAGAAAAATGTTTGAGATTGAACACTTGATATACAATCAGTGGCGTTCACAATACAAATTAGATACAGACTCTTTAGACTTAAGAATTTCAAAGATATGAACTTGAAAACTGAAATTCTAAGTGAACTTTGAATGCTTAGACAATTTGACAGAGTTTTGGCGCTTTTTAAGAATTGTAGAGTCATGTTGTTCTTCAAGTCTTCACTCCTTTATATAGAGGTGTGAAGTGAACGTTGTAAGTGCCAACACATTCAAAAAGAGTCGTTACTGAAGCTTGATCTTTCACCAGTGATTCTTTGCCTGATTTAGTTATTGTCCTATAAAGAATCAATTTCAAATCCATTCCAGTTAAGAGGGAACAAGGATGCAGGCTTGGTTGTACATAAGAGCTGTTATTCTTGTCTGTTAGCAGAGACAAAGAACAGAGTAGTGGAGAAGATGGTTGTACAGTTCGTACAAAGTACAATGTCAACGCTTCTTGTCTATTTGCAACAAAATGACTTCAAATCCTTTTGAAATGACCGTTGCTCAAATCCACTAATCTTCTGCCAATGCTCCATAATTTTCGCTCCAAAATACAACACTAGAATCTTGAAATTTGGTGAAATACTGTTGCTTCGAAGAATCAGCTTCTGAGGACCTTCAGCTTCTGATAACGTCATACTCTTCAGGAGCTCTTGTCTTCAGGAGTGCTAGTCTTCAGGAGCGCTAGTCTTCAGGAGTGCTAGTCTTCAGGAGCGCTTGACTTCAGGAGTGCTAGTCTTCAGGAGCGCTTGAAGTTTTAAAAGGATACTTCCTTTGCTCTTTATTTGTTCGTTCAGAACCTTGATGAGATATATCACTTTGTTTACAGTCCTGTACACTTGAACAAATATTAGCAATACCAATTGTCAATTTTTAATACTTTGTTATCATCAAAACTCTTTAGGGTTTATTGTTAAACACATTTTGTTCCAACAATCTCCCCCTTTTTGATGATGACAAACCATAGTATTTAAAAATTTGATCAATTGTTGTTAATCTAATTAACAAGTTGACTTATAGGGTATGAGGTTTGTAAGCTCCCCCTGAGTCTAATAGTACTTTAAGGTGAGGTTTGTAAGCTCCCCCTGAGTTCTATCTTTGTTAATTAAATTCATTTAACGCTTAGTAAAATAATCAAAGAGAATAGAAGTGATAGAGAGAGATAATGGTTCAGTTAAGTTATTTTGAAATAAACCCTAACAAAAAATATTGAGAGAATTAAATTTCAAAAAAAAAAAAAACTTAATGGGGCTCAAGACCTTTAAATACTATCACACTTACTCCCCCTTTTGTCATTAACAAAAAGAAATCAACAAAAGAAAGAGAAAAACATAGTAAAAGGATTCAGAGCATAATCAATATCACAAGTGAAATGCGTTAAAAAAAATAAATCAGAAGCAATTAATAAGATCAGAAGCAAAGAATTATATAGAAGTGTTTGAATTCAGAAGCATACACAGTTAATAAAAGAACAAACTGAAAAACACAACAAACAACAAAGGGTGTGCAACTATGGGTTGGTTTGTTTGAGAGTGTTTTCAAGAATCTTCTTCAGGAGGTCATTGTTTTCCTCTTGCTTCTGCTTCATCTCAGCTAGGCTTCTGGCCATATTTTCTTCTCTGATCCTGGCTTCTTCCAGCTTAGCATCAGTTTCAGCTTTATGTTCTAAAAACAGTAGCCTTTGCTCAAAGAGATCTTTTTCCAGCTTCTTATTCTTTTCCTTTAAGATCTTGTTCTCTTGAGCTAAAGCTAGATCAGGAGCTGATGCCTTTAGATTGACCTTTGTAAGGAAGGATAAGTCCAGGTCCTTGGGATGAATGTACTGAGGCAGAAAATCAGTTGGTTCTCTTCCTCTGATACTTAAAGACGATCTAGCCCAAGTTCCAGTTATCTTAACCTCTTCAAGATCTTCATTGATGCCGTTCAGCCAGTCTTGAAGCTTCTGCTTAGCTTGCTCTTGAGCTTCTACACAAGTTGAGGACAGTGCTTGCATGACATACTCAACTCTCTCCTTGAGCCTACTCCATTGTTTCTCATAGCTTTCTCTGTGACTCAAGTCACTCCTAGATGAAATGAGCTTGATCATTTTGTCAGCTATGTCCTCACACACTCCCTTTAATACATTAGAATCTAAGAATCTGGTGGGTGGTGAAGGTTGTTTTCTAGGCTTGGGAGGAGCACAGGGTTGAATTTGTAGGTTATTTAAGGTTGATGATTGAGTATTGCTTTCAGATTGTGATTGTGCCTGATCAGAAGCAGACTGGTCAACCTCCATAGGAGAAGATTGAGTAGTTTGTGTATCAGGATCAATGACAGAATCATCAATCTCCATAGCATTTTCAGTGTAAAGAATTTCAGGAGTATGGTCATAAATGGTTGGTTCAGGAACAGCTTGTTCAGGAACAGATTGTTCAGGAACATACTGTTCAGAAACAGATGGGGACACAAGTGGTTCAGGTGCTTGTTGATGGGGACTTTCTGAAGCAACTTGTGAAGTTGTTACTTCAGAGTCTTTTTGTGGTGTTAGGTTAAAGTTTGGAAGTTCACCGGATAGATGACTGCTGAGATTATTTATAACAGAGTCATCTTCTGGCTTATCAGGTAAAATCATGTTGACAGGTTTAATGGTTGGTGGTTGAAGTGGATGATTAGGGGGTAGTTTGCTGCATTGTAACTCTAGCAAACTACTGACCCTAGCTTGGATAGATGGTTCAGATGGTTTGAAAGGAGAAATAGGTTTGGAAGAATTTTTGTGGAGTTTGGAGGATGGTGATAGGCTTCTTCTGAGGATGCTAATAGGAAAATCAGAAGATGAGGATGATGAGGTTTTGGATTGAGAAGGTGATGAGGGAGAGGAGTCAGATTCTATATGTATTAAGGGTTGTGAGGAGGATGTACCTGATATAAAATCTGATCCAGGAGTAGCTAGAATACTTGCAGCTTCAGTAGCAACTTCAGCTTGCAGTTCTATTGAGCTCATCAGAGCTTGCTCAGCAACCTTAGCAGCATCTTCCTTGAGCAAGACCTCAGTAGGTACTTCTATTTCCTTAGCCAGCTCCAAGGCCTTCTGAACAGCTTCAGATTCAGCCTTCTTCTTCTTTCTTACCTCCCTGGTAACCAGTTCGGTAGCCTCTACAGCTGCACTTTCTTCAGCAGTGTACACAGATTCCTTCAGTTTCCTTAGTCTCTGAGTCCTTTTCTTCTTTTGAGGAGTCTGTTTCACTTTCGTTGTTGTTGTAGATGCTGAAACCATTTGCTTGCCACTTCTGGTCTTCTGAGGAATAATAGCTCCTGGGTTCAGATCCTGAACCTCTTCCTGAATTGATGATTCTTCAGGAGCACCAGATATAGACTTTTTAGGAGCCTTTTCCTTCTTCGCCTTCTTGGAAGGATTTTCACCCTCCAGATACTCTTCTTTAGTGAGAACCTTCCTCTTTGCTTTTCTTCCTTTAGCAACAGGAAGTTCTTGACCATACATTTCCTCTGGAACTTCATCCAGACTAATCAGCTTTCCATGGGTCTCATAGTGATCAGCAATGAGAGCCATTTGAACAGCCAGGGTGTCTTTCTTGCAGATGGGAGGGAAGTCCTCCATCAGATTAGATATGACCCTTGATTCACAGATGTCTGTCTTCAGCTTGGTCACTTCAGGAATTAGCTTCATATGCTTCAAGGTAAATGCATTTATCACCTTTCCGGTCTCAGTTTCCAGCTGTTCATCAGTGAAGTAGTTTACTTCATTCAAAGCTTTAATGATGCCTCCTTGATGGAAGATTTCTGAGATCAGTCTTCCATAGGGAACCCAGACTCTGCACTTGTTCTGGCTTTCCCTGAGCTCTTTAATCATATGCTTGAAGATGTACTTGGGTAGATTCACTTTCTCACCCTTGATAATGTGATGGAGAAAAACTTTGTGAGCCAAAGAGGGTTGATCTCCACCACCTCCTTTAGGTAGCATGTTCTCATTGAGAATCTTCAGGAGCATCTTGTTGATCATGTTCAAGTCACAGTATTTACCGACTGTTGTAGAATTGAAGAGAGTTTTATTCACCAAATCACTCCAGGAGCTTGACTGAGAGTTTGGTATATCTACACCGGAGTACTTTCCAGTTGCTTCTGCTCCAATGACAAAAGCAATTATAGCTTCAGAAATGTAGACTGGAATACCCATCAGGCTTGACCTGATCTGAATTTCTCTGAATGGTTCCAGACCCATTTCTTCTCTGGTTTTTCCTTCAAGAGAGGGATCAATCAAAACTTTTTCTTCTTCCTCCAGTTTTGATGCAGCTTTATCATAGACTGATGCTCTTACCCAGAAGTGTCTTACTAACGTCTTGTAGGTAGGACCGTTGAGCATACTGAAATAGTTCATCAGCCCTTGAACTTCATAAAACCTCTTGATGTCACAGCCATGATAAGCAAGAGATTCAAAATCCACCGGATTCTCTGTTTGAATCTTAAGTTGCCATTCTTTTAGGCTCATGGTGACTCCTTTGATCTCGTAAGCAGCCCTTTCTTGCTGACCTTCAGCTTGCTGAACTGCGAGTTGAGCGTTGGATTCTTGAGCAGAACTTGATGAAGCCATTGATGTTTGAAGAAGTTTGAGATTAAGGGTTCTTAGGGTTTTGAGAGAGAGAACTTTTCTTAGCAGATACGAAAACAAAAACAGAAAGTGTAGAATGTGAAGTGAGTAGTGTGTGTCTTTGATTAAGTGCTTTTTAGCGAAAAACGTTTGAATAACAGGGGACAAACAAACATAGCATTAATGACAGTTGGGGGCGCGAGATAGTACTACGAAAAGTAAAATTAACATCATTGCCCTTTTGAGTTATACGCCAATACATTTATGCCACGCTGTCAGATTTCAGACGAGCTGTATAAGTTAGTGGGACAGATGTCGCCAGGAGCAACTCTAGAACTTCCACTAACTTCTGCTATTCAGGAGCACAAAGATTCTCTTCTGAAGGTTGAGATTCTAATGACTCATCAGGAGCACATTTTCTTCAGGACCTCACTCAGGAGCTTCTGAAGGACAATGGCTTCTGAAGTGACTTCAGAACCTGAACTTCTTATTCAGGAGCAAGCAATTTTAATCAGACACGTAGTGCATGGTCAAATTTTTCTTAATAAAATCAAATCTTTCAACAGTTAGAGGCTTAGTAAATATATCAGCCCATTGATTTTCAGTATCAATGAATTGTATATCTAAAATTCCTTTTTGAACATAATCTCTGATAAAATGGTGTTTGATCTCAATATGCTTGGCTCTTGAATGCAGAATTGGATTCTTTGACAAGCAAATAGCAGCAGTATTATCACAAAAGATAGGAATACTGTTAGCATATATCTGATAATCTTCCAGCTGATGTTTCATCCAGAGTAGTTGTGTGCAACAACTTGCAGCTGAAATGTACTCTGCTTCTGCTGTAGACATAGCAATAGTTGCTTGTCTCTTGCTAGCCCAGGATATCAGATTATCACCCAGAAATTGACAATTGCCACTGGTTGACTTTCTTTCAATCCTGTCACCAGCATAATCAGCATCACAGAATCCAATTAGCTTATAATCTGGTGATTTTCTATAAAGGAGTCCCAGATTAGTTGTTCCTTTCAGATACCTGAAGATTCTCTTAACTGCAGTTAAATGAGATTCTCTAGGATCTGACTGAAACCTTGCACATAAGCATACACTGAATAAAATATATGGCCTAGATGCAGTGAGGTATAACAGAGAACCAATCATACCTCTGTATAGCTTCTGATCCACTTTTGATCCTTCATCTTCTTTGCTTAAGGTGCATGTAGGATGCATTGGAGTGTTCATCAGTTTGCAATCTTCAAGCTTGAACTTCTTCAGAAGCTCCTTCGTATATTTTGTCTGATGAACATATACTCCATTTTTGCTTTGATTAATTTGAATGCCCAGGAAGAACTTCAGCTCTCCCATCATGCTCATTTCAAATTCATCCTGCATTAACTTAGAAAACTCCTTGCAAAGAGATGAATTAGTAGAACCAAATATTATATCATCAACATATATCTGCACAACAAGAATATCTTTCTCAAGAGTCCTTCTGAAGAGTGTTGTGTCAACCTGACCTCGTTTAAAATCGTTTTTAATCAAGAAATTACTTAGTCTGTCATACCAAGCTCTGGGAGCTTGTTTCAAGCCATATAGTGATTTCTTAAGTTTGTAAACATGGTCAGGATGCTTCAGATCCTCAAAGCCAGGAGGTTGTTTGACATACACTTCTTCTTCTATGACACCATTAAGAAATGCACTCTTGACATCCATTTGATATAATACTATTCCATGATTAATTGCATAAGATAAAAGTAACCTGATTGCTTCCAATCTTGCAACTGGAGCAAATGTTTCGGTGTAATCAATGCCTTCTTGTTGACTGTACCCCTGAGCAACAAGTCTGGCTTTGTTTCTGGTTACTTCACCTTTTTCATTCAGCTTGTTTCTGAATACCCATTTTGTTCCAATAATGTTCTTCTGAGGAGGTTTGGGTACCAGATCCCACACATCATTCCGTTGGAATTGATTCAGCTCTTCTTGCATAGCTATGATCCATCCATCATCTGAAAGTGCTTCTTCAACAGTTGTTGGTTCAATCATTGAAATTAGTCCAATCATAGATTCTTCTTGTCTGAAGTGTGATCTTGTTCTTCTGGGACTTTCTTTACTTCCAATGATTTGATCTTGAGGATGAGAAGACTTGTATTTGAAAGTAGTGTTGGATGAATCTGCTTGCTGTGAGCCATTTTGTGCTTCATCAGAAGCAACTTCATCAGGAGCTACTTCATCAGGAGCAACTTCATCAGGAGCGACTTCATCAGGAGCAACTGATGTGGGTGCTGCTTCTGAACTATCTTCAGATTCAACTGACTGACCAGGTTCTGGAATGTCTTCAGGAACCTGTATCTCTGCAAAACTTTCACCTTGCTTTGAAGTTTTATCTTCAAGCTCTTTGTCATCAAATTTAACGTGCATAGATTCTTCAACACAGAGTGTCTCTGAATTATACACTCTGTATGCCTTTGACCTTTCAGAGTAACCTAAAAAGATTCCTCTTTGAGCCTTGGCATCAAATTTCTTTAGGTAGAGCTTGTTATTCAGAATGTAACATGTACATCCAAATTGATGAAAGTAAGAGATATTGGGTTTTCTTCCTTTAAACAATTCATATGCTGTTTTCTCCAAGATAGGTCTAATATAGATCCTATTCTGGACATAACACGCTGTATTCACAGCTTCTGCCCAAAAATGTTTTGCCAAATTGTTTTCATGAATCATGGTTCTAGCCATTTCTTGTAACGTTCTATTCTTTCTTTCTACAACTCCATTCTGTTGTGGAGTTCTAGGAGAAGAGAATTCATGGAGGATTCCATATTTTTCACAAAAAGCTTCAAATGGCTCATTTTCAAATTCACCACCATGATCACTTCTGATTTTCAAAATTTTGGCTTCTTTTTCAGATTGAATAAGGGTGCAGAAGTTACTGAATACATCGTATGCATGATCTTTGCTTTTCAGAAATTTCACCCAAGTCCATCTGCTATAATCATCAACAATAACTAATCCATACTTGCTTCCATATAAGGATGCAGTGCTAACTGGTCCAAATAGGTCAATATGAAGCAGTTCTAAGGGTCTTGAGGTGGAAACATTGTCTTTTGCTTTGAAAGATGTTTTAACAATTTTTCCTTTCTGGCATGCACCGCAGAGTGCATCTGAATGATAATCAATGTCAGGAAGGCCTTTGACAAGCTGTAACTTGCTAAGCTTAGAGATTAATCTCCAGTTAGCATGTCCCAGCCTTTTATGCCACATCCATTTCTTATCATTCATTGATAGAAGGCAAATTACCTTCTGATCAGCCAGTTGAGAGAAATTGATTTTGTAGACATTTTCCACTCTCTTTCCCTTGAACACAATGGACTTGTCATTCTTGTTGATTACTGTACAGTTGGCTTTTTCAAATAAAACATCATAACCATTGTCACAAAATTGACTAATGCTCAATAGGTTATGTTCAAGCCCATCTACCAACCATACATTATTAATAGAGGTAGAGGAGTTACCAATAGTCCCCGTACCAATAATCTTCCCAGACTGGTTGCCTCCAAACTTTACATTTCCTCCTTCTTTCATTGTGAGGGATAGGAACATTGACTTCTCTCCTGTCATGTGCCTTGAGCAACCGCTGTCCAGGTACCATGATTTTTGTTTTGTTCTTGCTTTTAGACAAATCTGCAGTATTGACAATTTCAGATTTAGGTACCCATTGTTTTATGGGTCCTTTGGGGTTAGAGCTGGAGAATTTACTCACCATTTCCTGATCCTTTAGATCCTTCTTGGGTAGCTTCTGATTAATCATTACCTTAGGTTTTTCAACTTTTGGTTTTGATACCTCAGGAGCGCCAACTGCCTTGCCCTTCTGAACCTTAGACTTTAGGACATCAGATTCTGATTTCATCAGACTCTGAGGAACAGGTTCTGATCTCTTCAGAATCTTAATCTTTGTGGTCTTAGATTCAGAATTTATCATATCCTTAGGCTTGAAATTCTTTGGCTTTGATGTAATTTTAGCCTTAGAACTGGAAGCTTCAGGTTCTGATTGAGCAACAGTTCCCATTTTTGCACCTTCAGGAACAAAGAAGGTTTTCAATCCTTCCTTTATGCATTCACAATATGCTTTGAGATTGGTTTCACTAGATTTAGCTTCTGAAAATCCAATCCCTTTACCATTGTTTTTGTAAATGCTATAAATCATAGAAGCAATTCTGCTTCTGTCAATACCAGACATAATGAAATCTTCAAGAGCAATCTCATGGTTACTTAAAGATTTTCCATCACTTTTTTCTTGCAGCTTCTGACACAAGAACTTAAGTTTGTCTTCATATGTCTTGCATATGAAGTCAAAACCTCTGAGTCCTTCTTCAGAAGCTTTTAGATCCAATAGAGTTGATTCTTGTTGCTTCATCAAAGCAACATATTTTTCTTTCAAACCTTTCAACTCATTGGTTCTTAATTCAAAATGAGTGAGGAGTTCTTTAAGTGACTCTATCAGTTCTTCTCTAGGGATTTTGGAATATACCTCATTTTCATCTTCTGAATCTGATTCAGTTTCAGCCTCTGAAGTTGCTGTAGCTACTAACCCAACAGCTATCTTTGCACCTTCATCAGACTCTTCTTTGTCAGATTCAGATTCACTATCCAAGTTATCCCATGTAGCCATCAAACTCTGCTTTAACTGTTTCTTGAACTTGCTTGACTTGAATGTTGGTTTCTTTGACTTTTCCTTTGCTTTTTCCTTCTGAAGATCAGGGCAATCAGCAATGAAATGACCAGGCTTCTTGCAGTTGAAGCATCCCTTTTGATCTTCCTTCTTTGAGCTTCTGAAACTACCTCTCCTGGACACAAACTTCTTGTTCTTTTTGGCTAGATACTGAAGTCTGTTTGAGAGCATAGCCATCATCTCAGTAACCTCTTCATCAGAATCTCCAGTTGGTGAATCTTCTTCATCAGACTCAGCCACTTTAAGAGCTTTGGATGACTTGCCTTTTGATGGAAGAGCTATTGATTTACTCTTTTTAGTAGACTCATGTTCATTTAGACTTAACTCATGAACTTTGAGAGAACTAACAAGATCTTCAACACTTAAAGTGTTTAAATCTTTAGCTTCCTCAATGGCAGTCACCTTTGGTCTCCATCTGGCAGGAAGGCTTCTGAGAATCTTACTCACGTGATCAGAAGCAACATAGCTTTTCTTCAGTATTTGGAGTCCAGAGACTAGGGTTTGAAATCTTGAGTACATCTCCTCAATACTTTCATCGTCCTTCATCTTGAACAGTTCATACTGATGAACAAGCATCAGTGCTTTGGCTTCTCTAACTTTCTTGCTTCCTTCATAGTTAGCACATAAAGATGCAAACATAGCTTTAGCAGTTGACTTATCACTCATCTTCATGTACTCTGCTCGTGGTATAGCAGAAACTAGAGAGCCTCTAATCTTGTGATGTTTCTTGTACATCTTCTTCTGAGCAGGAGTATGTATTTTTCTATCAACAGCAGTTCCTTCTTCATCAAGAATTAAGTCACCAACACCATCTTCCAGAATATCCCAAAGTTCTTCATCTAAGCCCATGATATAACTGTAGAAATTGGTTTTCCACCAAGAAAACTCTTCAGGATCTCCATTAAACTTTGGAACCTTCCCTGAGTCAGTTTTCTTTTCACTATAATCATATGCAACAGCATGATGATTACCACTAGAGCCAGCAGAACCAGAAACAGATGAATCAGCAGACATGTTTTTCTCAGATCTTGGACTGTTACACTGTTAGGTGTTTGACAACAGAACCAAGGCTCTAGATACCAATTGAAGGGGAGAAAAACACAAGAAGGGGGGGGTTGAATTGTGTTTTAAAATAATCTTTTTCTCTTTTCAAAACTCAGAACCAGAATGATCAAAAGCTAGTTAGACAGCTTCTGAAGATACTGTTCAGGAGCGTATGCAGCGGAATAAAAAACAGAGAGAAACGAGAAGAAGCAGGACACAAAAGATTTATACAGGTTCCTTCCACAATTCGGAAGTAGTCCTGTCCCCCTTGCACTTCCAAGGAGAGTTCACTAAATGTAATATCTGATTACAAATGCTCAAGCACACAAGCAAGAGACTTCAAATGCTCAAGAACACAATCAAGAGACTTCTAATGCTCAAGCACACAAGCAAGAGACTTCTAATCAAACAAAATTACACAGAAAAATGTTTGAGATTGAACACTTGATATACAATCAGTGGCGTTCACAATACAAATCAGATACAGACTCTTTAGACTTAAGAATTTCAAAGATATGAACTTGAAAACTGAAATTCTAAGTGAACTTTGAATGCTTAGACAATTTGACAGAGTTTTGGCGCTTTTTAAGAATTGTAGAGTCATGTTGTTCTTCAAGTCTTCACTCCTTTATATAGAGGTGTGAAGTGAACGTTGTAAGTGCCAACACATTCAAAAAGAGTCGTTACTGAAGCTTGATCTTTCACCAGTGATTCTTTGCCTGATTTAGTTATTGTCCTATAAAGAATCAATTTCAAATCCATTCCAGTTAAGAGGGAACAAGGATGCAGGCTTGGTTGTACATAAGAGCTGTTATTCTTGTCTGTTAGCAGAGACAAAGAACAGAGTAGTGGAGAAGATGGTTGTACAGTTCGTACAAAGTACAATGTCAACGCTTCTTGTCTATTTGCAACAAAATGACTTCAAATCCTTTTGAAATGACCGTTGCTCAAATCCACTAATCTTCTGCCAATGCTCCATAATTTTCGCTCCAAAATACAACACTAGAATCTTGAAATTTGGTGAAATACTGTTGCTTCGAAGAATCAGCTTCTGAGGACCTTCAGCTTCTGATAACGTCATACTCTTCAGGAGCTCTTGTCTTCAGGAGTGCTAGTCTTCAGGAGCGCTAGTCTTCAGGAGTGCTAGTCTTCAGGAGCGCTTGACTTCAGGAGTGCTAGTCTTCAGGAGCGCTTGAAGTTTTAAAAGGATACTTCCTTTGCTCTTTATTTGTTCGTTCAGAACCTTGATGAGATATATCACTTTGTTTACAGTCCTGTACACTTGAACAAATATTAGCAATACCAATTGTCAATTTTTAATACTTTGTTATCATCAAAACTCTTTAGGGTTTATTGTTAAACACATTTTGTTCCAACATGGTAAACCTTTAAGCAACCATGAAATTGCTCTTGAAGATTTTATTATGTCTGTTATTGACAGAAGCAGAGTTGCTTCTATGATTTATAACATTTACAAGAACAATCGCAAAGGGATTGAATTTTCAGAAGGAAAATCTAATGAAACCAATCTCAAAGCATGTTGTGAATGTATAGAGGAAGGATTGAAAACCTTCTTTGTACCTGAAGGTGTTAAATTTGAAACTATGGTTCAGTCAGAACCTGAAGCTTCCAGCTATAAGGCTAAGATTACTTCATAGCCAAAGAACTCTAAGCCTAAGGTTATTACAAATTCTGACTCTAAGACCTCAAAAATCAAGATTTTGAAGAGATCAGAACATGTTCCTCAGAGTCTATTGAAGCTAGATTCTGGTGTCTTGAAGTCTAAGGTTCAGAAGAACAAAACAATTGTTGCTTCTGGGGAATCAAAACCAAAAGGTGTTAAACCTAAGGTAATGGTTAATCAGAAGCTACCAAAACCACATTTCAAGGTACAAGAAGTGAAGAGTAAAACTTCCAACACTAACCCCAAAGGACCCATAAAACAATGGCTACCTAAATCTGAAATTGTCAATACTGCAGATATGCCTAAGAGCAAAGCAAAAGCGAAAATCATGGTATCAAGACAGCGGTTACTCAAGGCACATGACTGGAGAGAAGTCAATGTTCCTCACCCTCACAATGAAAGAAGGAGGAAATGTGAAGTTTGGAGGCAACTAGTCTGGCAAGATCATTGGTACAGGAACTATTGGTAATTCCTCTATCTCTATCAATAATGTGTGGTTAGTAGATGGTCTTAAACATAACCTTTTGAGTATCAGTCAGTTTTGTGACAATGGTTATGATGTGATGTTTGAAAAGACCAACTTCACAGTAATCAACAAAGATAACAAGTCCATAGTGTTCAAAGGAAAGAGAGTAGAGAATGTCTATAAAATCAATTTCTCTGAACTGGTTGATCAGAAGGTAATTTTTCTTCTCTCAATGAATGATAAGAAGTGGGTATGGCACAGAAGGTTGGGACATTCTAACTGGAGGTTAATCTCTAAGCTTAGTAAGTTACAACTTGTCAAAGGCATAGCTAACATTGACTATCATTCAGATGCACTCTGTGGTGCATGCTAGAGAGGAAAAATTGTGAAATCATCTTTTAAAGCTAAAGACATTGTCTTAACCTCCAGACCTTTAGAACTACTTCATATTGATTTAGTTGGACCAGTTAACACTGTATCTTTATGGAACCAAGTATGGACTTGTCATTGTTGATGATTACAGCAGATGGACTTGGATAAATTCTTGAGAAGTAAAGATTATGCATATGATGTATTCAGTAACTTCTGCACTCAAATACAGTCTGAAAAAGAAATGAAGATTTTGAAAATTAGAAGTGATCATGGTGGAGAATTTGAAAATGAGCCATTTGAAACTTTTTGTGAAAAACATGGAATTGTCCATGAATTCTCTTCTCCTAGAACTCCACAACAAAATGGGGTTGTAGAGAGAAAGAATAGAACTTACAAGAAATGGCTAGAACCATGATTCATGAAAACAATTTGGCTAAACATTTCTGGGCAGAAGTAGTGAATACAACATGTTATGTTCAAAATAGGATCTATATCAGACCTATCTTGGAGAAAACTACATATGAACTCTTTAAAGGAAGAAGACCCAATATATCTTACTTTCATCAATTTGGATGTACCTATTACATTCTAAATAACAAGCTCTACCTAAAGAAATTTGATGCCAAGGCCCAAAGAGGAATATTTTTAGGTTACTCTGAAAGGTCAAAGGCATACATAGTGTATAATTCAGAGACACTCTGTGTTGAAGAATCTATGCACGTTAAATTTGATGACAAAGAGCCTGGAAGTGAAACTCCAGTGCAAGATGAAAGTTGTGCAGATATACAGGTTACTGAGGATACTCCAGAACCTGATCAGACTAGTGATTCTGAAGTAAGTTCAAAAGTTGAACCTGTAACACCCCGTTTTCCCAACATAAAAATTTCTTTAAAAAGACAATCATGCATCAGAGTAAGCACATAAACAGGGCGTCACATTTCTAAAACATCTCATGTTAATGAATAAATAATCATTAAATCTTCATAAAATATTAATCATCGTCGCAGCGGAAAATCATAAATCATCTCATAAAGAAAAGTCTTTGGCACACAGGCCTCATCAACGTCTTAATAAAATCTTCAAAAATAACATAATCATATCAAAAGCATAATACGCAAGGAACAGAGAAAATAAAGAAGATCCCCTATCCCGTTACGTATCAGAGCACCTAGACTCGACTGCAGAAATCCTCACACGTCTGCACCTAATCTTGGTTACCTGCACTTGCCCACGAGGCGGCAATTCCAGCAGAAGGGGTGAGATTCACAAATAATTATATTAAACATGTAATTAAATAATCACAATTCAACAACCAACCATAATTCATCATATCACAGATAAACATCTTACATTTAGCACATCAACATAAACAACACATCATTTAGCATCATCATAATCAACATCATAAACATCTTAGTAAACATCTTAGACGACTCGACTCGACATCATCACTTGACTATGCAACTCTACGTCTTATATGCATGTGGTACCAATCCAGGGCATGAGCCCTCGTCGCTATTGAGCATAAATATACTCCAAGGCATAAGCCTTCGTCACTGGTGAGCAAAGCTCCAGGGCATAAGCCCTCGTCGCTGGTGAGTAAAAACTCCAGGGCATAAGCCCCCATCATAGAATGAGTATGCATGAGACTCAACACTTTTAACTTAAACAAGTTAACATCTTAAACGTCGCAAAACATCTTAATCATCAAGGACTGACACATGCAGCAACTATACATACATAGACAGCAACATGGCAGCAAGTACTTCATAAAGTATAACATTAATATGGCAAACATTGCATGTAATTCAAGCATTCATCACTTATACAATTCATATATCACACATAAGCTTCATAAAAAATCATCAAAACAGTCTCAATCATCATGTATCATCTTTACAGATCTTATTAAACATTATTAAAAGTCCCAGAAGTTACCCAAGGGTCATCTCTCATGATTCTATGCGAAACAGTTCGCAAACAGTACACAGTTCTGGGTTCTGACTTAACTCGCTATGGCGAGTGGGATAGCTCGCCTCGTGAGTACTAAGGTCCTGCTCGCTATGGCGAGTTGGATTGCTCGCCTCGCGTGCTCTAGGGTAATGCTCGCTATGGCGAGCTGGGTTGCTCGCCTCGCGAGTAAACTAGGTCTACTCGCCGCGGCGAGTTGCATAGCTCGCCTCAGGCGAGCGATGAACAGATGTTTACGGGTTCTGCGAAAAACACACTAAAAGTTCCAATTTTCACCATCTAAATCGTCTAAACTCTCACTAATATCATCATTAAGGTTAATCTACGTTCTGTACTCAATCTAAACATCAATTCTACAGCTTTATGGCCTACTTCATGATTATTCTCACTTTTTAACCTAATTTCAATCCTCTCAAAACAGCCCTATGATTGTTAATTTTGATTAGATGAATTACAGAATAATATAATCAAATGCTAGGCTCACCCTTACCTGGTTATAAGCAGAAAATCGCAGCTTCTAAGCTCTTCTCCCTTCACACAGCCGTTTCTCTCTTTTCCAAATTCTGATACGCGTACGTGTTTTCTAACCTAGGTTTCCCTTTATATACTCCCAGCAAATCTTATCTTATTTACTCTTTCTCCCACATAACTCTCTAAAATCCAAAACTAATCCTCAACTAAATATTTTATTTTATTTTCAAATCTTATTTTATTAAACAATAAAATAAGTCACCACGTCGCATAAAATCAAATTAAATCTTCTCTTAACATCGCATAATATATTAATAAATGTATAACAACTTCTCAAATAAATCAAATAATTAAATAATCAAAAATGGGCGTTACAACTCTCCCCAACTTAAAAGATTTTCGTCCTCGAAAATTACCTCAAGCAAACAACTCAGGGTACGACTCTAGCATCTTACTCTCCAATTCCCACGTCAAGCTTTCGCCAGTCGCTCCCGACCAAACGACTCTCACGAGTGGTATCTCCTTGCCCCTCAGCGTCTTCGTCTTTCTGTCATCAATCCTCACTGGTAAGGTCTCAACCGTAAGGTTGTCCCTAACTTGCACATCATCACTCTGGATCACATGAGACGGATCCGGAACATACTTCCTCAGTTGCGACACATGGAACACGTCGTGCAAATTCGATAAATGTGGTGGCAATCCAATACGATAGGCCACCGCCCCAATCCTCTCTGATATCTGGTATGGACCAATAAACTTCGGGGTTAACTTCTTTGACTTCAATGCACGGCCGACCCCGGTCATAGGAGTCACTCTCAGGAACACATGATCTCCCTCTTGGAACTCAAGGTCCTTCCTACGCTTATCATGATAACTCTTTTGTCGACTCTGCGACGCTTTCATCTTCTCTTGGATCATTCTTACTTTCTCAGTAGTCTGTTGAACAATCTCCGGTCCTAACATCACATCCTCGCCTGACTCAAACCAACACAACGGAGTTCTACATCTCCGACCATACAAAGCCTCAAAGGGTGCCATCCCAATACTCGAATGGTAACTGTTGTTGTACGTGAACTCTATCAACGGAAGATGACTATCCCAAGTTCCTCCTTGCTCAAGTACACACACTCTCAACAAATCTTCCAACGACTGAATCGTCCTTTCCGACTGACCATCTGTCTGCGGATGATAAGCCGAACTCAACCTCAACTGAGAACCTAACGCCTCTTGCAAACTCTTCCAAAATCTAGAAGTAAACCTCGGGTCTCTATCTGATACGATGCTCGCAGGAACACCATGCAACTTCACAATCTCCTTGACATAAATCTCTGCCAACTGGGCAACAGGAAAAGTAATATTAATCGGTAGAAAATGAGCCGACTTCGTCAATCTATCAACGATCACCCAAATAGCGTCATTCCCTTTAGGAGTATTTGGCAAGCTCGTCACAAAATCCATGGATATACTATCCCACTTCCACTCTGGCACATCTAAAGGCACCATCATACCAGCAGGTTTCTGATGCTCAACCTTCGATTTCTGACAAATCAAACAAGAATACACGAACTGTGCCACGTCACGCTTCAAACCAGACCACCAAAACAGCTTCTTTAAATCATGATACATCTTCGTAGCTCCCGGATGAATACTCAGGCTACTTCTATGACTCTCTTCAAGAATCATCTTCTTCATTTCCTCATTATCGGGTATGCAAATTCTACCTCGAAATCTCAACACTCCTTGATCATCAACTTTAAAGTCACTATCCTCCGTCTGATTACTAGCAACCAACAAGTCCACAAACTTAACATCTTCCTTCTGCGCCTCTTTGATACTCTTCAAGAACTCATTATCGATCTTTAGCATTCCCAGCCTTACACTCTGGGGTGTTCTTTCACAAACCAAACTCAAATCTCTAAACTGTTCAAGCAACTCGAATTCCTTCACCATCATAGCAGACATATGCAAGGTCTTCCTACTCAAAGCATCTGCAACTACATTAGCTTTACCCGGATGGTAATTCAAACCAAAATCATAATCTTTCAACAATTCAAGGCACCTTCGTTGCCTCATATTCAATTCCTTCTGGTCAAATAAGTACTTCAAACTCTTGTGATCGCTAAACACTTCAAACCTCGAACCATACAAGTAATGTCTCCATATCTTCAATACAAAGACCACAGCCGCCAACTCTAAGTCATGCGTCGGATAATTCTTCTCATGAATCCTCAATTGCCTTGAAGCATAAGCTACCACTTTACCATCTTGCATAAGAACACCACCTAAACCCAACTTGGACGCATCACAATACACCACAAAAGGTTCATCGGGCTTCGGCAAAATCAAAACTGGAGCCGTCGTCAAACGTTTCTTCAACTCATTAAAACTGTTCTCACAATGAACATCCCACACAAAAGATTTACCTTTACTCGTCAACTGCGTTAATGGAAGTGCCAACTTAGAAAATCCTTCTATAAACCTTCGATAATAACCAGCTAGACCCAAAAAGCTTCTAATCTCAGTAACCGACTTAGGAGTCTCCCATTGCGATACCGCTTCAACTTTAGACGGATCAACCGCAATGCCATCGCCAGAAATAACATGACCAAGAAAACTTACTTCTTTCAACCAGAACTCACACTTAGACAACTTAGCAAAAAGCTTCTTCTCTTTCAACACTTGCAAGACGATCTTCAAATGCTCAGCATGTTCTTCTTCAGTCTTAGAATAAACCAGAATATCATCAATGAATACCACAACAAAACGATCCAAATAAGCATGGAAGATTCTATTCATATACTCCATAAATACGCCAGGTGCGTTAGTAACACCAAAAGGCATCACCGTATACTCATAATGTCCATATCGCGTTCTAAACGCCGTCTTCTGCATATCCTCATCTTTCACTTTAATCTGGTGATAACCCGATCTCAAATCTATCTTGCTAAATACACAAGCACCCACCAACTGATCCATCAAGTCGTCAATTCTCGGAAGTGGATACCTATTCTTTATCGTTACTTTATTCAACTGACGATAGTCGATGCACAACCTCATACTTCCATCCTTCTTCTTGACTAACAACACTGGAGCTCCCCACGGTGAGACACTTGGTCTCACGAACTTCTTATCAAGCAAATCCTCTAACTGTTTCTTCAGCTCAGCCAACTCAGAAGCTGACATACGATACGGCGTCATAGACACAGGCTTCGTTCCAGGAACGAGATCAATCGTAAATTCAACTTCTCTTTCTGGAGGTACATCTGGAATCTCATCTGGGAAAACTTCAGGAAAATCGCATACCACTTGTAGCTTATCAATCACCGCCTGATTCTCAATAGATAAAGACGCCATCAAAGAAAACATCATAATTCCGTCGCGTTCCAACTGCTTCAACTGTTTAGTAGATAGGAACTCTGCGCCACTCTCTTCCTCGGGAGAAGAAAAATGCACCGTCTTGCTAAAACAATTAATCAGAACATGATTGTACTCTAACCAATTCATCCCCAAAATTACATCCATCCCAACCAACGGCAGACACACTAAATCAATCTCAAAATCACGACCAAACATAGACACAGGACATCTTAAACACACAAGGGAAGTAGTCACCGAACCCTTAGCTGGAGTTTCGACAACCATCTCCCCATTCATATCAGATACAACAAGATTCAACTTAGCAGCACAATCAAGAGCAACAAAACAATGTGTGGCACCAGTATCAATAATAGCAACTAAAGGTATATTATCAAAATAACAAGTACCTTTGATCAAGCGATCCTCGCTCTCCGTCTGCGTACCAGTCAAAGCAAAAACTCTCCCAGAAGTCTGAGCCTTCTTAGGCTTAGTGCATTGCGAACCAATGTGACCCTCATCGCCGCAGTTAAAACATACAACATCACCATGTTTGCAATCAGCAGTAGTGTGACCCTTCTTGCCACAACGAAAACATCTCTTCACCTCTCCAGGACAAGCATTACTCTTATGGCCCTTCACGCCACAAGTATAGCAAACTATCTCAGCAGGAGCATCTTTCTTAACAGGTCTCCTCTCATCATTTACTCGCTGTTTACCCTTATCTGCGGGTGCACTGTAGGGCTTAGGACGACTTTGCTGCCCCTTTCCTTTCCTCTCATTAACCACCTTGTAATGAGCCTTAGTGTCCTCCTCGTAAATCCTGCAGCTGCTCACTAACTCCGAAAAGTTTCTAATCTTCTGATACCCTATAGCCCTCTTGATATCAGCTCTCAATCCGTTCTCAAACTTAATACACTTAGAAAATTCGGCGGTCTCAGCAGAGTAATGTGGATAAAACTTGGCCAGCTCCACAAATTTTGCAGCATACTCAGTTACAGACATGTTCCCTTGCTTTAGCTCTAGGAACTCAATCTCTTTCTTACCCCGCACATCCTCAGGAAAATATCTGTTAAGAAATTCTCTCTTAAATACTGCCCAGGTCACCTCAGCACCGTCCTGCTCCAGGGTGGGTAGAAGACTAATCCACCAGTCATCAGCCTCCTCAGCAAGCATGTGCGTACCAAAACGCACCTTCTGCACCTCCGTGCACTGCATCACCCTGAACACCCTCTCTATCTCTTTGAGCCATGTCTGGGCTCCATCCGGATCATATCTCCCCTTGAAGGTAGGAGGATGGTTTCTCAAGAAGGTCTCCAGCATGCGGACCTCCGCACCAGCACCAGCATTCGCATTTGGCTGCTGTCCCACAGCTTGAGCAACAGCTTCCAAGGCAGCAGCAATCGCAGCGTCGTTTCTTCCAGCCATCTTAAACCTTAACAAAACAAACATAAGTTAGAATAATACAATAATACTATTCTAACTCTAAGACAACGTCACTCGACTCTCTACTTGGCCGGACGGACCAACCTGCTCTGATACCAATTGTAACACCCCGTTTTCCCAACATAAAAATTTCTTTAAAAAGACAATCATGCATCAGAGTAAGCACATAAACAGGGCGTCACATTTCTAAAACATCTCATGTTAATGAATAAATAATCATTAAATCTTCATAAAATATTAATCATCGTCGCAGCGGAAAATCATAAATCATCTCATAAAGAAAAGTCTTTGGCACACAGGCCTCATCAACGTCTTAATAAAATCTTCAAAAATAACATAATCATATCAAAAGCATAATACGCAAGGAACAGAGAAAATAAAGAAGATCCCCTATCCCGTTACGTATCAGAGCACCTAGACTCGACTGCAGAAATCCTCACACGTCTGCACCTAATCTTGGTTACCTGCACTTGCCCACGAGGCGGCAATTCCAGCAGAAGGGGTGAGATTCACAAATAATTATATTAAACATGTAATTAAATAATCACAATTCAACAACCAACCATAATTCATCATATCACAGATAAACATCTTACATTTAGCACATCAACATAAACAACACATCATTTAGCATCATCATAATCAACATCATAAACATCTTAGTAAACATCTTAGACGACTCGACTCGACATCATCACTTGACTATGCAACTCTACGTCTTATATGCATGTGGTACCAATCCAGGGCATGAGCCCTCGTCGCTATTGAGCATAAATATACTCCAAGGCATAAGCCTTCGTCGCTGGTGAGCAAAGCTCCAGGGCATAAGCCCTCGTCGCTGGTGAGTAAAAACTCCAGGGCATAAGCCCCCATCATAGAATGAGTATGCATGAGACTCAACACTTTTAACTTAAACAAGTTAACATCTTAAACGTCGCAAAACATCTTAATCATCAAGGACTGACACATGCAGCAACTATACATACATAGACAGCAACATGGCAGCAAGTACTTCATAAAGTATAACATTAATATGGCAAACATTGCATGTAATTCAAGCATTCATCACTTATACAATTCATATATCACACATAAGCTTCATAAAAAATCATCAAAACAGTCTCAATCATCATGTATCATCTTTATAGATCTTATTAAACATTATTAAAAGTCCCAGAAGTTACCCAAGGGTCATCTCTCATGATTCTATGCGAAACAGTTCGCAAACAGTACACAGTTCTGGGTTCTGACTTAACTCGCTATGGCGAGTGGGATAGCTCGCCTCGCGAGTACTAAGGTCCTGCTCGCTATGGCGAGTTGGATTGCTCGCCTCGCGAGCTCTAGGGTAATGCTCGCTATGGCGAGCTGGGTTGCTCGCCTCGCGAGTAAACTAGGTCTACTCGCCGCGGCGAGTTGCATAGCTCGCCTCAGGCGAGCGATGAACAGATGCTTACGGGTTCTGCGAAAAACACACTAAAAGTTCCAATTTTCACCATCTAAATCGTCTAAACTCTCACTAATATCATCATTAAGGTTAATCTACGTTCTGTACTCAATCTAAACATCAATTCTACAGCTTTATGGCCTACTTCATGATTATTCTCACTTTTTAACCTAATTTCAATCCTCTCAAAACAGCCCTATGATTGTTAATTTTGATTAGATGAATTACAGAATAATATAATCAAATGCTAGGCTCACCCTTACCTGGTTATAAGCAGAAAATCGCAGCTTCTAAGCTCTTCTCCCTTCACACAGCCGTTTCTCTCTTTTCCAAATTCTGATACGCGTACGTGTTTTCTAACCTAGGTTTCCCTTTATATACTCCCAGCAAATCTTATCTTATTTACTCTTTCTCCCACATAACTCTCTAAAATCCAAAACTAATCCTCAACTAAATATTTTATTTTATTTTCAAATCTTATTTTATTAAACAATAAAATAAGTCACCACGTCGCATAAAATCAAATTAAATCTTCTCTTAACATCGCATAATATATTAATAAATGTATAACAACTTCTCAAATAAATCAAATAATTAAATAATCAAAAATGGGCGTTACAAAACCAACTTCAGAAGCTCAAGATGAAGTAGCTTCTGATGAAGCTCAATATGGCTCTCAGCAAGCAAATCAATCCAAGAATACATTCAAGCACAAGTCTTCACATCCCGAGGATCAAATCATTGGAAACAAAGACAGTCCCAGAAGAACAAGATCATACTTCAGACAAGAAGAGTGAATGATAGGATTGTTATCAGTGATTGAACCCTCTACAGTTGTGTTTACACTGATTTTTGGTAAACAATCGATGGTTTAAAACTATTTGCTTGCAAGATCAAACAGTAAATCACTACAAGAAACTTGCCATTTAGCAACGGCAGAAACCGTTGGTAAAGGTCTCAAAAGCCGTTGGTATAGGTCATAAAACTTATACCGACGCCCACCTGCTATCGTCTAGGATACTATGCTTATACCAACGGCAAGAATGCCGTCCCAATAGCTTATACCAACGGAAAATTAGCTTGATGCTATAGATTTTGGAGCTATAGCAACGACATTTTACACCTATTAAATAGTTTTAGTCAACCTCCATATCCGCTGGTATAGGACCAAAATGTTCGTTGCTATAGGTTCTCTTTTTTTTTTTTTTAAATAAAATTCACCCTAATATAAATATTTTTTTAATAATAATTAAATTTTCACAATAATTCCTGACAAAAAAAAATATTCGGCTATACTTTTTTATTGCACTACACAAAATTTAAGGTAACATCAAAGAAAATTTCAATTATATGATCAAAGTAGTAAGTCTTACAAACATATCAAAATAACAAAATAATGTCAATTTTATATAATAACCAACACAAAAATAGATACTACATCAAAAAAAAAAAAACACTAGATGAACCTAAACATATCCAAGATAATTTTTTTTCTTTCTAATCTTCCTCTCTTCCGTCTTCATCACTACATCGACTTGAAGAATTTATCTGGTTTGGAGTACTAGCACCATTTGTGGCCTATTAAAAATAAAAATAAAATATGTTACAAACTCTACTTAATTCATGTTATCATAATATTCGATATCTGAACTTGAAAAGTAAAATATCAATTATATAATATACCTGTTTTGCAGCTTGTATAATATCATTCAAATCTTCTTGAGATAATCGATTTTGTATCATTGACATCATATTTGCCATAAACACATTTTTCCTCTCTTGACTTTCTCGCATTTTCTTAAGTTCATCCCTCAATTCTTGATTTTCAGACAAAGTAGCTTTTGATTTCTTAGGTTTGGGAATATTGCCTATACAACGCACATGTCCCCTCTTTTCAGCTCCTTTTACTCGGGAATAAATGTCATTCTTCCAAGGCATATGACTTTGTGTCCCAACCGATTGAGAAGTTTCTGCCTCATTATTATGTTTGTTTAGTTCTTCCTGAAAAATTATAAGATATATAGATTATAAGAATACATTTTAAAAGAGAATTCATTAATATGACAATCAAAACAATTGAAAAGGGTCACTTTTATGTCATAATCATAACAAAAATGTTCATTAAAATAGAACATCTGAACATAATTTAGAACAGAATTCAAAACAGAGTTCATTAATATAAAACAAAATTCAGAACTTAATTAAATTAGAACAACTGAACCAGAACAATTAAAACAGAATAAGCAGGATCAAAGTAATGGTTGTGGATGGTCATTCGAATAGGGGACCGCTCATTCGAATATATCAGTTATTTGTAACAACGAGTTCAATTTTACCAACAATAAAAACACACAGCATCATGACAAGAAAATTCGAAATGAGGCCAATATAAATAACAAAATTCCCCACCTGAATGGCATCATAAAAATCATTTAAAGGGAACTAACTGAACTATACTTGCAAAACAAACTTTAAAACAAAATTCAATCAGAGCAATTGAACCAGAACAATTGTTATAGAACAATTTAAATTGAATAAGCAAGTCCAATTTTATGTCACAATCAGAACATAATTCGGAACAATTAAAACAGAACAATTGATCCAGTTTCAATTCTTACGGTCATAATTCAATTTTATACAACATTCAATTTTATACAACAGACGGGGATCCAATTTCATTGATTTAACATATCGTTTCAGTATAAGTTATAGAATCATAAAAGGTATGAACGAAAGAAAGTGTTACTATAAATCTTGCTGCATGTTCATTAACAATTGAACCATCTTTACGAGCACGTGTATCAATGTAAATCTCTTTGCGTGTGGGCGACACTCCTTTGGCTTTTTCTTTCTAATACCAAACAAATGAAATCATAAGTAATTTGTTTTATAAATACAATTTATTCAATTACAAGTTCAAATATTAACTAACCTTCTCATTGATCAATTTCGGGAGACTTTTTGTACCCATGCAATGAATATCTTCATATCTTTTACGATTCTGACTATTCTTTTTACTTTCTTTCTACAATTGATACAACATAATGTTAGTCGAAAGAAGGAACCAAGTTCAAAGATTTTTATAGTGTGATAATATCTCTTTTAAATTTGACTTACTTGTGCCTCTTCAGAAAACCAATGATCAATCCTATCGCATATTGAGATTGTAAACAAAAGTGATCAATCTTATCGCAAAATTCTCTGGTAAGGTACAAATTTCTTGTAATGTTAGTCAAACATCACTTTTTTTTTATTAAAAAAACAACATATTATATAACAAGCTGATTGCATACGCGCAACAGAAACGGCGAGAAAACAAGACTACAATATTGCCTGGTGCATACACATAGGCGCTCCACAAAGCCAAACGGAAAAAAACAGCACCAAACATACACATAGGTGAAAGTTTTTGGTGCAATCATGACAGAGATGACAGTCTATAAGCTGGTGTGTGGAAGAGAGTTGAGCTCCAAGTAGCAGCTCTCTTTCCCAATATAAAAGTTTTGTTTTCTTCTTTCCGGTCAATGGATTCTAAAGGTAAATAGTTCAATTGATGTATTACACCTCCTAGTGCTTGTGATGTTTTTTAAGGCTGAATTTGTGTTTGTTACTACTCACAATGGTTAATCAATTGTTACCTAACAACAAATTCAGGCCATGTTTGGTTTTTCTAAAGCCTAATTAGAGCAATACACCACAAGCTACTGAACAGGGCACTTAAGTTCATGTTTCTACTTTTATCAACAATGCACAACTGCAAAGTGAACTCCATCTAAAATTAAGTAACACTACTATAGAACTTTTGTATGCTCTACAAACAGCAATATGAAGCAAAGAACACAAAAAGGGGATTCAACTGTAAAAGACAGCCAAAAAATCATCACTAACTAAAACATATAAATCTATAAAAACAACCCAAATCACAAACAAATTGACAAAATCCAAGAAAGAAAAATCGAAACCTTAACAAATAGGCATTCAAATTGTGCATACATAAAAACAAGAGAAGGAGAGAAAAAGAGTCTTGAACCTGTTTGCAGCAGCCAAGTGAGATGAGCTAAGTGAGCAACATGCCGAGCGTAGTGAAGGATTTAGGAACCTGTTTGCGGCAGCAAAGTAAGATTAGCGATAAGCTGATCGAAGTGAATTGATGAGTGAAGGTTTTGGGAATTAGATTGATGAAGTGAAGATTTAGGGCAAATGAATTTGGAAATTAGAGAGGGGAAATTAGATTAGGAACCGATTAGGGGACCTGTTTAGGAGTTAGATTGATGAACGATGAATGGATTTTTGGTATGAGCGATTGCTGATTGATGGGTGAATGAGAAAAAACTTGAGTTTTGTTATGTATCTGTTTGTTATAACAATAATGAACGATGTGAGGGAGAAAGTGGTGTTTGTTATTTATATTTATATAATAATAATAAAATAATAATAATAATAATAATAATAATAATAATAATAATAATAATAATAATAATAATAATAATAATAATAATAATAATAATAATAATAAAAATAAAAATAATAATTATAATAATAATAATAATAATAATAATAATAATAATAATAATAATAATAATAATAATAATAATAATAATAATAATCTATCACAGTATATAATTGGGAGCAAGAATGTTCTATTGTTTTTGTTATTGAAAAGATAAAAAAATTATTTATTTAATAAAGAATTTTTATTATATTTGTTAATTTTTTTTTAATAAATGTTATATTTGTTATATTATTGTTAAAAGATTAACGTAATTTGTTACCTATAATAATGAAACCGTCGTATCTGAAAAATTAAAGTTTGTTTTTTTTAATAACAAACTTTTGCTTCATATAAGTGATAGTAGAAATTATATAAATAAGACTATAATGTTGTTGCAAATTTAAGTGCAAATTAGAATAACAAATCTGATGGCAAAAATGAAAGATTCTATGAATATTCAAAAAGAAGAAAGAGATTCTTTTGGAAAAAGTGAAGGAGAAGGAGAAATAGTTGAAGAAAGATTGTTTCTTAACCTATAGCAACGGGGTATTGAAACATCAGTTGCTAAATTTTATCTATATCAACTCTTTTTTCTGCAGTTGTTAAAAGTGACCGTTGCTATATGGCAAATTTCTTGTAGTGAATCTTAGGGACATATTGCGTTTGTTATTTCCAGTATTTGATATTGTTCTTGAAGAATTTTGATAATCGAAAATAAAGGAAAACAATCAAATTCAACCTAGTTGAATTCTATCGAAATTGGTGTAAATAAAAAGGAAATGAATTGCTTAAAAGAAACAAATAAATTGCAAAGACATTTAAGAAAACAGACTTAAATTGCATTGATTGAATATAAATTGGTACACAGATTCATACATTGCAACTTGTGACTCGTTTCTCACTTCCATGCAGATAATTTGAGTGTATGTTTTGTGTATGATTGGATTGTGACCATTTTTCCTTAAGAAAAACTACTATTTATACAAATGAGAAATAACTACCTATATTCGAATAAGTAATAACTGCAATAAACTAACTTTATCCATTCGATTTGAATTTCGAATGTTTCTAGAAAATATCCGTTGTTTTGACCTCATCCAAGGAAAACTGCTCTTCTATAACTTCCATTTGTCGAACCGAGACACGTGTCTTCGAGTATCCCCAACAAGTCCAACTTCGATAGAAATATAAGAATAACTCCTTTGATCATACGGTCAACTTATTTGACAGTATTTAATGACAGCCTAAAAAATATTGGCTAACAAATTGCCCCCTAGAAACGTCATTTTCGACTCATCTTTTGATGAGGAGAAGAAGATGTTTCTTATCCCTAGCTTTAATCGAAACAAATTCTCTGACGTCATGGTCTAGAGAAGCAGTTCAAAGAAACCTTTGTGGTGTCCCCACCATGGCTAGTGGGCCACGTTTTCAGTCATTTGGAACTACCAACTTTTCATTTAAAAAAGACTAAACTGTCAACCGTAAGATGTTGACACCTGTCTAGATCAAAGGTTATAAAACAAAGATGCTTACCTTTACAGTTTCTACCTTCAGAAAATTTTCACTTTTCACTATTCCTTCTTCTTCTTCGCAACTGTTCCCTTCCATAAACCCTCGCAGATTTTCCAAAATATTTTTTCAGAAAAACTGATCATTCCTTTCGCCGTTTACACTGAAAAAAACTTCAATCATGGCGCATGCACGAGGATCAACTTCAAAAATTTCAACTCGTGATGAACCCATCAATTTTTCTAAAGAGGATCCAAGCGGTCATCCCCAATTCATCATAGAGCTAGACGTGAAGGAAGTTGAAGACAAAATCTGCAAAACCCAGGTAATTATCTCTTGCCCTAATTCACCGCATGCATTTCTAGGACCCTTTCCAGATAACACATAAGACTCAGAAAACCTTAGTGTTGTCTTCCCTAGTCTTGAAGAACGATCTCCTCTGATTTTCACCAAAGGTCCTTATGACCTAAGTTTCTTGAAATCCAAATTTAGGACAGAACCCAGATTTGAGAACAATGAGAAGTATCGGTGTTGGTTAGACAAGATGGAAAAGCAAAAGGGTCAATTTTGGAAAGAGATGGGGATTTTTGACCTCACTCAATTGTCGAGACAAGGACCAACGTATCATAGTGAAATGATAATTGTTGCATTAAATTTTTGGAACCCTTCGACCTGTAGCCTCCATTTAAAATGTGGCATGCTCACACCCACTCTTTTAGATGTTGCTGGCCTTACTGGTCTAAAACCTGTTGGCCAAACTTTTGATCCAGACAGCCAAACTCTGAGACGTGAATATGGTAATTTTATATTAGTTCACCACATTACTTCAAGTGCTGAAGTGTCTGACATAAAGCACATTTCCTTTGCCACCTATTGGTTGTCTATGTTTATATTTTGTTCAAGATCCCTACAAATTCCCAAAAAAATCACAACTCTTACCATACAATTGCATGAAGGGCGAGACATCCGCTTAGGCAGGCTTATCTTAGGATCCTTATATGAAAATATGAATCAGGCAGTGGCAAGTATAAAAGAATTTCAATCTGGTGGCAGTCTGATCATACCTAGCCCTATTTGGTTGTTTCAATTGTGGCTCTTAGCCACTTTTAAAACAAAGTTGGCAGTCAGCCTCCCTTCCAATCTTTCGAAGGCACATGAAGAGATTCCATCGAAGGAATAGGTTTGGCCATGCTTCAATATGGTAATAGGAGTTCACAAGACTTGTTCTCTATTGCCTACAATGCTCATCTAAGTTGTGATGTATTCACTCCTTCTATGGCCCCATTTACAACTAGGACTCGGGGGCCAGCTTGGTTTACCAAAGATTTCCGAGCTACTTCAATCGAAGATGAGGCGGAGGTAAATAATGTATGGGAAGCCTATCTACCCCCACATTTTTATCCAGCAAGGTAATATCTGGCAGCCCTTACGGGATCTATGGTTACCAACCGAACCACGTCGCCAGACAATTTGGTTTGGTTCAACCAAAACCTAGCTCTCTGTACAAATGTGTGGATGATTTGAGACAACCCTTGATAGAACATGTGAGGAGGTTAACCTTACGCCGAGCTTAGGAGCAAAAACATGTATTCAAGCCCATTCCTTTTGTTTCATCTTTTGCATGCACTGAAGCATTCTGCCGATGGTGGCGAGACTATTATCGGCGCCAATCCACTCGTGTAGATCCTGACACTTTGCTTCCTTAACTGATGCTTGCTTTTCATGTGAAGAAAAAATCGAAGAAGAACAAAGGTACGCACATTCGAGAAATTCAAGCTTTCCAAAAATTCTTTCAAACTACATATGATCCTTTGCATCTAAAAAGGACAGTTCATTACGCTGCTCAAACCTTACGAGATAAAATCTATGATAAAATCCCAACAATGAAATTTCCACCTTTTACCCCCAGTAAATACCTTTTCGTATTACATTTCAAAATGAAACTTCCAGCTTTGCCAACCAGCAAGTTAGCCATGGCTTTTAGGCCGCCATACCCAAAATGGCTACCTTGTGGTTCACTGTTAGGCATGAGGCAAAAACTAATAACTAGGGAAAAGGACAAGGTGACTTGGACCAAATATTATTTAAGTAATTTTAAAGGTTGCCTTTATTTAGAATTGCCCTATATCGAAATCATTTCTCCAATAGGCATAGGTATGAAACTTTTCGATTGGTAGGATCAACATATAAGCATTTTGAGAAATGTACTACTTATTTGTCTACCCATTTTTTGCAGCTCTTCCCCTACAGTCAGGGGATGAAGGACCTGATGAGGATAAAAGCATTCAAAGACCCTCGAAGTCTAAATCGGAGAGATCGTCCAGAAGAAAGAAATCCCCTAAATCGGAGAAAAAGAAAGTCCCACACTCTCCTGAGACAACCCCTGATGAAACCTGAGAACCTTCAACTGAAAAAACTGTAAGTCCCTTTTCTTCGATTAATATTTGAACGTCTCAAAATGGGGCTAAATTCAAAATTCGATTTGCAGCCCGAAGTCCCTCCTAATGCTGCTGAGGTCACCACTATTTCTGAGGCACCAAAAGCCCAAGAAAGTCGAAAGAAAAGGAAACAGGAAACCCAGAACATGACTATCGAAACAACTGCTGCTGACAAGTCTCCAGGCGAATCAAGTTCTAAAAGGAGGAAGCACAAAGATTCGAATCCTAATAGTGCCCATTCCCATGTTGGATACAATGGCTCAAAGGTAGCAACTTCATTTATCTAAACCAAATTTATATTCGTTTGGGTTTCGAAATCCGAGATTTGATTTACCAACCACATTTTCTCTATGCAGGGTATGGAGCATAGTCAGGTGACAAGTCTCAACATGCACAACTCCTATCTACTAACCAGGAAAACGCATCACCAATTGCTGAAGAAGATGAGGGCGTCGAGACTAGTAATCCTCCGCCCCAATTCGAAACAACTTCTCACTGTCCGCTTCCATCAGTGCCCGACGAAGATGTGGCTGGAGCAGCATTGGTTGAGAACAACGACCTCGATGATGTGGCGGACCAGTATATTCTCTCTTCGAGAGAAGAAAATGCCAGTTTGGACCAAACAAATATTCCTGGTGAAAAGCTACCAACCGAGGTTATGCCAACGAAAAATGCCCAGCCTGCCAAGGTCATTAGTCAGGAAGACCTCGATCAGCTGGAAAAGGCCAACCCTCTTGACGCCTTTTGTAACACCCCGTTTTCCCAACAACGTAATATTAATATGAAATCAGAGTAAATCAACAACGGAGCATTGCACTGCTTTTCAAAAATTCATAAATAGAAAATATACTATTTATTCAAAATATAACAACTAATAATTTGCAGCGGAAAATTGTTTTCAACATTAACAACTTCGATAAATTGGCACAAAGGCCACCAACAGTCATAAGCATCATTTTAACTCCATTTAAAACTTCAACAATAATAAAACTCTGACAACATGTTTCAAAATTTGATACATAAAGGAATGAAAGAAAACATCGCGACGATTCCCCATCCCGTTACGTATCAGAGCCCTAAGACACTTGAGCCAATACCTCTACTAGTCTTCGCTACCTGCAAGTCACCCATACGAAGGGCAACATTTTCAAGCAGAAGGGGTGAGATTCACAAACAACAATAATAGAGATATAATTCATCAATTGAATCTAACACCCTATATATATATCAACAAATAATTCAATCTACATATATATTTCATAAACAACAACATTATCATCACATTCAAATTCAACCAACAACAACAACAACAACCCAACCAACAACAACGACTATGCAATGACACAACGACGAATAACGACAATGCAACAATGCATATGCATGTGGTACCATTTAACGCGTTTGAATGACAAGGCATTCTAGGGCATGAGCCCTCAA